>OZ010630.1:3930000-4122500 GCA_963932165.1 Pimpla rufipes
TAGTTCAAATAAAAAAAAAGTTGCAAAGTCGAACTTTGCACATTGCTTCCTCATTTATTTTCGTTTTTCACAAAGCTTCCTCTATGAGGAAGCCAAAAATGATAAACAAGCTTCTTCATAGAGGTGGCTTTGTGAAAAACGAAAATGAATGAGGAAGCAATGTGCAAAGTTCGACTTTGCAACTTTTTTTTTTTTTTTTTTTCAAAAAATTCAATCAAATCCGAACCGTTTCACCGATTTCATAGAAATTCAGTACCATTCAACATTGAACGTATCTTTAGATATGAAGAACCATTTAGCCAAATCGTCAAATTTTTACGAAAGTTAGAGCGACCACGCCCTTTTTTCAACAAATTAAAAACTGCGTAAAATCTTAATTACTATATTGTAACGAGTCCCTGTCTATTGCCCATCTTTTTTCTCCTACTCTCCTATCTCCTCGAGTCTCCGTGCCCCTGGCCCACGGGGCCCGCCCGCCTAATTTATCGCTTCCTGCCTAGCAGCGCGGCTCAACGCGCTACGGCTCCTTCGACGCAGCTGCTATCAGCCGCATTCCGATACGGCCACTTGCGTGGCCTACGTGACTTTTCCCCAAAATTCCTTCCATGTGACTCTTTTTATCGCCCGTTTCCCATGCACGCTGCACCTAGTCAAAAAACCACACTTTCCCGGAATCCAGTCACACAAGTGTCCGTCTCCGCCGAAGGTTCCAGACTCCTCATAAATTCTTTCATAAGCCCTTTTTATCGCCCGTTTCCTATGCAGGCCTCGCCTAATCAACCAGATGCCTTTTCCGGGAAACCGGCCACACGTGCGCCTTTTCCCGCCGAACCTTCTAGAACTCTTACCCAAAATTCCCCCCACCAGTACCATTTTCCCACAGTTCGATTCCTTATAAGCACCTCCCGAGATGCGCTCTGGGTCTAATAAGCTGTAACGCTGCCCGAGTGCAGTACGCCCGGTTCTCCGCTGTCCGTCTTAGTGTTAACCGCGTCGTTCGTTCCAATACCGCGCTTCGTAGCCGGGTTAGCACACTAATTGTGAACTCGTGTACTGTGAACTAAATAAATTGCCGACTTGAAGACTGGTAAATCCGCGAGTACTCATTTCTTCAATCCTCCCCGACATCACAATATCTATTTTTTTCAAAAATAGCGCCATTCAAAGAGGGGCAACTACTCTACTTGCGTGCCAAATTTGAGCCAGATCACTCAAACGCGTACTGAGTGAGCGGCGATTGAATTTTCGAAGCCCAGCACATACATACATACGGACATTTTTTCTAAACCACTATTCTCGACGTTTTAGGTGATTCTAAGCACACTGGCATGAAAATCCCGAAAAAAATATTTCATAAAAACAAAGCTTCCTCTATGAGGAAGCAAAATAAACAAATGTACACGAGGTACAGTTTACATATTTCTGACGGCCAAAGGTGGAGTCGCAAAAAGACGGTTAATTTAAGAAACCGTTAATTGACTGAAAAAATAACCGACAATTGACGGTCAATCGGCGTGTTTCATATTCTTCATGCAAATTCATCGAAACTTTGAGAAAAAAAATGACAACAATGAAAAAGCTCCCAACTGAAGAAGAAGCTTAATTAATACAAAAATTGAATAAATTGTGAAATAATAAAAAAAAACAAATGCAATGTGATATGCAAATGGTTATTTAATTATTTCACAATTTCCCCAATTTTTTATTGACTAAGCTTCATTTTCAGTCAGGAGTTTTTTAATGTTTGTAAAAGTATTTTTATTCCATCCTTTTCAAAGGATTTCAAACACAGACATAAGCTACGAAGTCAGTAATCGAATACGCATCAATGGCAGCCGACTTGTGATATTTCAATACATTCAAGCAGGCGTTCACACTTGAAAATGCATCTATCTACGCGAATCAACAATTTATCACTTCAATTTACGGAAAAAGACATGTGGCGTTAGTCATGGACGCAACGTACAAAATTTGGTTAAGTAATTTTTTACCGTTTCCGAGAACATTGGCGACAAAGAAATCACTGAAATCAGCTGATCGCCGTAAAACGTATAACTCCCGTCTTTTCGCCCCGGATGGCTAGTCGGGAGTTTTAAATCGTGTTCGTCACATTTAATTAATAGTCCTTGCGTCTAGTACTTATTTTGCATAAATTCGCGAAAAATGCGAGAGAATTGGAATATTTCTCAATGGTATAAAAATGTGAAAAAAATCATGCACATTAAAGGTACTGAAAAGATAATTTTGCATAATAATAATTCGGAAATGTTATTAACGAACTGATGAAAATAAACATTGTTTAACAAATTTATCGATGACCCAATTTTTTTTCACGGAAATGATACATTCGTTTTTACGAATATGTATGCATTTTTTCAGATTTTAGAGTTCACTTTGAAATTTGTGTTTTATACGGAAAATATGTGAAATTACGAAGTGAAGTCTAAAATCGAAGAAAAATCAAACGTATTAAAAAAAATGAACGAATTATTTACAACAAAAAAACTTGGGTTATCAAAATATTTGTTAATTTTTTTTTTTTTTCATGGATTTGTTAATAACATTTTCGACTTATTATTATGCAAAACTAATCTGTTCAGTTCCTTTAATGTGCACTTTTTCAGATTTTTAGATCATCGAGAAGTCTTTGCAATTCTCTCTCTCATTTTTCTCAAATTCCATTAATTTTCAATTATGTTTCATTCATCTACCTAGATGCAAAAAGGCAGTCATTTCCATTTCGTTCAAAAGTGTTTATCATTTTGGCTTCCTGGTACAGGAGACTTTGTTTTGATGACATTTTTGCTACGCGGATTTCATGTCAGCATACTCAGAATCACTTAAAACGTCGGGAAAAGAGGTCTAGAAAAAATGCCTGAGAAAAAATCCGAGCAAAAAAGAAGCGAATCTCAGCCTACGATGGGTTTAGGCTGAAATTTTCTTATATCTGATACGGGCATTTTGAAAAATCGCAACTTAATCACAGTTGAAAAAAGAAAATCGGGAAAAAATGTCGAGCTCTTTTTAGAGTTGGGACAATAACACAAAAATCGTGGACGAAATTCGAGAGGTCGAGGGTCAGACCCAGGTCGAATCGGTAAAGAATACACCATATACAGATTTTATACATTTTTTATTTTTTGAAAAAAATGGCGTGATCGCTGCAACTTTAGCAAAAGTTCGACGATTTAGCTAAGTAGTTCTTCATAACTGCAGATACATTCAATACCCCAAACAAATATTCTCCTCTCTTAAAAAGGACATGGCACATCGAAAGTCGAATATATCGAAATATTAAAGCCAGTATAACTCGTGCCGTGATTGATCGGCGATGGTTATGTCGCAGAGCCAACTTCAGACTTGTGACCGCTGCAAAGTATGACGTTGCAGTTTGCATCGTTGCAATGCAACGAAATTACAAACAAAATATTCATTTTCTCCCGACTCCGCTAAAATAACCCCATTTCGTGTCCGCAACGCGGGCGAAAAATCGCTCATTTTTTGACAACTGACTCACGCATGCGCAGTCCGGTTTCATTACCTCCCTAGGGAGGAAATCAGCTCATTCCTGCCCGCGCAGGAGTAATGGAAACCGTACTACGCATGCGTGTCGTCATTTGTCAAAAATGAACTTATTTTCCGTCCTCGTTGCACACACGAAATGTGGTTATTTTTTAGCGAAATCGGGAGAAAAGTATAGTACGTTACATGGGAGGAGTGCAACTTTTCACCTCGTGTGAATTTCTGCCCTCGCTTCGCTCGGGCATCAAACTTCACACTCGGTGAAAAGTTGCACTTTCCTCCCTTGTAACGTAATGTACTATTCATACAAATTAAAATAATTCACCCCCAGTAGGGGGTGAAATAATGTTGTTTTGTCATGCTCTAAGTCGTTATAATACATTTTTATAGTCGGTACGATCATTTGGGTTCATTAATATGTAGCTGTTCTTAATTTCATTGCATTGTAACGATGCAAACTTCAACGTCATTGCAAAGTCACGTATGGCGCACGTTTTCAATGACTGTACTTATCGCAGTTGTGGAATAGAATACTCTGAAGAGATGTCACATTGAAAGTCGATTATATCGAAAGACTGAAGCAGAAATAGAGTCATCAGTGCACGTGCATCGCGTGTGTTCGTTGGTCAGATTAAGGGTGTCTTCTTCCCTGGAGCACCATTTTTACAATTTATTTGTTGTGTGGAAACGAATAAACGTAGACGAACCGGTTTTTTTCTATTTGTTATTTACGTTTTAAAGTATACAATGGAATTTTCTTTAAAGTTAAAAATCGTCGATGTCCCAGGTCCAGAAACACGGTCATCCGAAATGGGATGTGAAAACGGCTCCCACTCCTACTGCCACACCATTGATCTGAAACTAAAATTCAGAGCAGATTATTAATGAGTATCACTTTGGTCATAGAATGACGGAGGTTTTTTCCGATTACCGCAAAATTAAGAAAATTAAAAATTAAGTAAAAAATTAAGAAAATCGGAAAATTAAGTTATCGGAAAAAACCTCTGTCATTCCATGACCAAAGTGATACTGATTAATAATCTAATTTGAATTTTTGTTTCAGATCAACGGTGTGCCATCAGGAGTGATAGCCGTTTTCTCATTCCATTTTGGATGACTGTGTTCGTGGACCTGGGACGCCGACGATTTTTAACTTTAAAGAAACTCCATTATATATTTTAAAACGTAAATAACAAATAGGTAAAACCGGAGTCGTCGAAAAAATAAAATGTGACCACTTGAAAAAGCGGTGCTCCAGGGTAGAAGTCCACCTTAATACATCTAACCTAAAAGAACGCGAAGTCATATGAAATTGTATAAACAGGCAAATACCTTTTTTCCCGACTACGCTAAAAAGTCCACATTCCACGCCTGCAACTGAAGTAGAAAGTGGTCGATCCTTGATCGGCGGGAGGAAAAGTTGCGCAGCGGTAAGAAAAGTGCTGCAGCGGGCAGGAATTAGTACATTACGTTACAAGGGAAGAAAGTGCAACTTTTCACCGAGTGTGAAGTTTGATGCCTGAGCGAAGCGAGAGCAGAAATTCACACGAGGTGAAAAGTTGCACTCCTCCCATGTAACGTCCTATACTTTTCTCCCGCTTTCGCTAAAAAATAACCACATTTCGTGTGTGCAACGAGGACGGAAAATAAGCTCATTTTTGACAAATGACGACACGCATGCGTAGTACGGTTTCCATTACTCCCGCGCGGGTAGGAATGAGCTCATTTCCTCCCTAGGGAGGTAATGAAACCGTACTGCGCATGCATGAGTCAGTTAGCAAAAAATGAGCGATTTTCCGCCCGCGTTGCGGACACGAAATGGGGTTATTTTAGCGGAGTCGGGAGAAATAGTACATTATGCTACAAGGGAGGGAAGAGCGCTATTTTCACCGAGTGCGAGGTTTGCTGCCCGAGCGGAGCGAGGGCAGCACGAGCACGGGGTGAAAATGGCGCTCCCTCCCGCGTAGCATACGATACTTTTTTTCCGACTAAGCTGAAATGCGGGAACCGGTGGCGGAGGGCGGCCGGGGGGGGGGTCCAGGGGCGAAGCCCCTGGTGGGGTCCAGGGGCGAAGCCCCTGGTGGGGTCCGGGGGCAAAGCCCCCGGTGGGGTCCAGGGGCGAAGCCCCTGGTGGGGTCCAGGGGCGAAGCCACTGGTGGGGTCCGGGGCGAAGCCCCGGTGGGGGGTTGGGGGGGCGAAGCCCCCCCACTGAAGACACAACAATTTTTTTAATGACACTTAACCTCCAGTCGCTCAATCATACACGTCTAAGCGTTTCCCGCCCGTTGCCTAATGGCGTCTCTCTTAGTCGTTGCGAGCGCTGCGGTGGTCACGCTGAGAACTGTGAGCGGGTCAAAAAAAGTGGGCAAGATGCCCTAGGGAGCTTTGGCCGCTATTTCTGCCCGCTGCGCATGCGCACTGCTCGAAGTCAGAAATCGACTATTTTCCTCCCGCTTTTCAGGGGAGAAAACACGCCATTTCAGCGCAGTCGGGAAAAAAAGTACTTTTCTGCTCGCTGCGCAGCACTTTTCTACCCGCTGCACAACTTTTCCTCCCGCTTCTATACTGTTCGTGCCGCTGGAGTAGAGCGGAGCGAAATTCAGACATTTAATATTTTTGTAAACCGCGCGATTGCCGACATGGTGATTTTGTTTCGTATTCGGTGGTCAGAGTGTCGAGAGCTCTGGTTGGCTCTCGACAGCATCCTTGCTGCCTCGACTGACACAGTTAACTTAGTATTCAGGGAGAGCGCCACCTGTTCGCACGAGAGTCCGTTGAGAAATTTGAATAAAAAACGAATTTCGACGGAAAAAGGACGGAAAGAAAATATACTTTTGTTCAGTAGGGGGGCTTCGCCCCCGTAAAACCCCTCTACCCCCCCCCCCCCCCCTTGCCGGGGCTTCGCCCCTGGAGCCCACAAGGGGCTTCGTCCCTGGACACCGTTCTCGAGGCTCCTTCGCTGCCCGGCGCTCGACGACAGCTCGTGTGGCTGCGCCGTTGCAGGCATGACAATGTGGTCATTTTAAATATAGTCGAAAAAAAAGTATCGTATGCCACGCGGGAGGAACGGATTTTCCTCCCTTGTAGCATAATGTACTAATTTAGCCAGACTCCGCGGGTGGCGCTCAAGGCGAACGGTTGCTTGTGTACGGCTGCGTGGTTTTTTTGGATTTATCGGAGAGGGTGCGGTGGATCTGGGCAGGGAAAGTGGACCGAAGTGACCGCAGGGTTGAGGAAAACCGGTGGAAGTGTTGGCAAGTGAAAGGGTTGGCTTTTTCGGAGGTTATTCGGACTTTTGCGAGGAAGGGAAAAAGGAGGTTAGAAGACGGCAGATGCTAAGATGGCGGATCAAGTGGAGGGAACGCATGACGCGGACATCGATAAGGAAGGGCGCGGAAAGAAAGTAGTGGACGTCGATAAGGAGGGGGACAGAGAGGAAACGGACGTCGGTAAGAAAGGGGACGACAACGACGGTGGAGGGGATACTGACAAAGGAACGGCGGGCATCTCGGGCGGAGCAAGCGAGGCGCAGCCAGTGGAGAAAAAAGGGAGAGGACGGCCACCGATTAAAAAACCTTTTGCGAAACCGCAGGGAGACATAGGGCACTATTTTAGAAAGGACGGACAAAGGCAGAATATTGAGAAGGCGGCGTTCGCGAAGAGTAAAAAAATCGGTAGGTCTCCTGTCAAACCCGGAGTGACAACGCGCTCACGTAGTGTGCCGCCGAAGCAAGGACCACGCAATACATCAGACAGCGCACGCAGTAGGAAACAGGCGGAGGAGGCTGAGGAAGAGGTGCGTGGAAAAATTGACGCGGAGACTGTGGAGCGAGGAGAATTGGCCAAGGAGGCTGAGGAAGAGGTGCGTGGAAAAATTGTCGCGGAGACTGTGGAGCGAGGAGATTTGGGCAAGGAGGCCGAGGTGTGTGGTGGGGGTAATAAGGAGGACGAAGTGCGCGTAGGGCTTGACAGGGAGGCCGAGGATCTCAGGCAGAGACTGAAGGGGTTAGCAGGCGAATTTGAGGTTGCTGGCGACCCTGACAGTGCGGCAAACCCAGTGGCAGCGGCGGGGGACACGGGAAAAAATAAGGTGGACAGTGAGGGGGGCCCAACACAGGAGAACGGAGAAAAGATGTGGGTAAACGAACTAGCAGCAAGTTCAGATAAGTGGATGGAGATGTGGGTGCGACACCTCGAGGAGAAAATGAAAGGGATGTGGAGACAGGACTTGAGAAGCTGCAGAGAAGACTTGGAGAGAGAAATCAAAAAGTGTCGATGTGTCGAATGCGATGTCTTGAGGTGCAGGGAAAGTATGGGGATTCGGAGTGGCGCATCGGAACGCAGGCAGCAGGCGCAAGAGGGGCTTTTGGAGAGGAAAATGCAAGTGGAAAACGAGAAGCTGAAGGGGGAAATTAAAGAACGGGAGGCGGAAATCCAAGGACTCAGAGCAGAGTTAGAAAAAATGGAGTTGGAGAGACGTTTAATGGGCAAAAGAATTGAACAGCTGGAAGGAAGTGGCAAACAAGGCGAGAGGAGCCAAGCGCAGGTTAACGGCGGAAGCACTGCTGAGATGATCCGGAGTGAGACCCAGGATGTGTCAATGATTTCGGAGGGTTCATTCGTACAGAGTGATCAAAATAATAATACGACGTCGGTAGCAGAAAAATGGTCGAGTGTGGTTAGGAGAAGCCGTGGAGGACCAGTTGCTTCCGGCCGAGTGAGCGTGGGGGCAATTCCAAAGCCGTTGCCGCTTCCGAAAAGGGAAATTGAGTGGGAACTGAAGGAAAGATTTGCGAGAAGGAAAAATGTGGTAGTGAGAGGGGTAAGAGCAGTAGGGAGGGGGCTCCAGCAGGAGGTAGCGGGGATCATCAGCGAGAGACTGGGAGTCAACGCAAAGATCGTGCAGCTGCAGCAGGTTGCTGGAGGGCCAGTGGTCACGCTGAGTTCGATGGAAACCAAGAAGAGGATCTTAGACAAAAAAGCGGAGCTCAAAGGCTCCGGAATCTGGATTGGCAACGACTACACGAGGAGGGAGAAGGAAGTGCAGGAATGGCTGCAGAGCGAAGCGAAGAAAGAAGAACGGCGCGGAAAAATAACTAGACTGGGATACATGAAAATGATGGTGAATGGGGTGTGGAAAAAATGGAATGAGGAGTCAGGAGAATTGGAGAAAATTACATTTCGGGGAAGATAAGGGTGGTAACGGGTTTTGCAGGCTAATTATGTGGAATATAGCGGGGGTACATAAAGTGAAGGATACGTGGGACTTTTTAGAGAATTTTGACATAATATTATTACTGGAGACTTGGTTGGAAAAAAAGAGAGAAAGCAATGCATTGGAGACGTTAAATAAAGATTTTAAGTGGTGGACAAAAGCGGCGAATAGAGTTAAGGAAAAAGGAAGAGCGAGCGGGGGACAGTTAGTTGGAATTAGAAAAAGTTTAAATGGTGAATGGAAAGTGGAAGAGTGGGAATACGGATTGATTATAAAAGCGAAACACGAAAATAAAGAAAAAGAGCAGTGGATGATTTCAGTATACAATAATGTGGGTATGGGAGCAATTGAGGGCGCATTGAGAAGATGCATAGAAGAAGGTATGAGTGGTGGAGCGTCGGTGATAGTATTGGGTGATTTTAACGCAAGAATTGGGAGGGAACAGGGGATAGTGGAATGCGAAGGAATGGAAACAAGGTGGGGAGAGAGGAACTCCCAAGACCTTGTGGTTAATACCGAGGGGAGAAAGCTGTTAAATTTCTGCGAGGAGCTAGGGTTGGTGATTGTTAATGGAAGGATAAAAGGTGATGAAGAAGGAAACCTCACCTTGGTAGGAGGGGGTTGTTCAGTTCTGGACATGGTGATGCAAGCAGAGGACGAAGATGAGCAAGTAATTGAGAGGCTGGAGATTGTTCCAAGGATGGAGTCTGATCATCTTCCGGTGACTATTAATATGGCATTGGGGGAGGGAGAAAGGGAGAGTATACCTAAATCGAGAAAAAAAAGTAATAAAGATCGAGTGAAAGGAGTTAAACTGGTGTGGGATGAAAGGGGATATGAAGATTTTATAGAGGAACTAAACAAGGAGTGGCCGGGAAGGAAAGAAGGGGAGGTAGAGGAGAAACAGTAGGACGATCTAAAGGGAGCAATCTGGAAAGCGGCGGAAAAGACAGGTATGAAAAAAGAAATTAGAGAGAGAGGAAACAGTAAAAAATGGTACAAAGGGGAGTGTGAAGCGCAGAGAACGAAGGTATGGAAGGGACTAAAAGAGCTGGTGAGGGAACGAAAAGAAGTGGAGAGAAAACTGTTGGCTACAAAATTGGCAGCTGAAAAGAAGACGTTGAAGGAATTGGTGGATAGAAAGAGAAGAGAATGGTTTGAGAAAAAGTGGA
The DNA here is from genome assembly GCA_963932165.1 of Pimpla rufipes. Lineage (NCBI taxonomy): Eukaryota > Metazoa > Arthropoda > Insecta > Hymenoptera > Ichneumonidae > Pimpla > Pimpla rufipes. The sequence goes on from OZ010630.1 coordinate 3,939,910, forward strand.
TGGCAGTGAAGGCTAGTAAAACTATGCAGGAGTGGTGGACGGCAGTGAGATTTTTTAGAACGAGAAAGAAAAGAAAAGGGGAAACTGTTAGCAAAGAGCAGTGGGTGGAGCATTTTCAAAAGTTGTTAGGGGCAGAAAAAGAGCCACGGGAAATTCGAGGGGGGCAGCGAATACGTAACGAACCGGCGGAGTATTTGGAAAGCGAACAAAAATCAGCGGATGAAAGATTGGATAGTGAGATCAGTAAAACTGAACTGACGAAGGCTCTGAAGGCAATTAAAAATAAAAAAGCTCCAGGCGAGGATGGTCTGGCAGTGGAATTTATAAAAGCAATACCGAAAGAGAGGATGGAGGAATTCAGGGAGATCTTGAATATGATGTGGAACAAGGGGGAATTAGTAAAGGGTTGGGAAATCGCCAGAATATTTCCTATACATAAGGCAGGGGATGAGGATAAAGCGAGTAACTACAGAGGGGTGTCATTATTAGATATCGGCTATAAAATACTAGCAAGCATCATGGTGAGAAGGCTCAATGGGTGGATAGAAAGGAACAACATAATAAGGGAGAGTCAGGCAGGCTTCAGAGCAGAGAGGGGAACAAGGGACCACATATTTGTGTTGAATTCACTAATCAACAACAGACTAAAAAGGAGGAGGGGAAAGTTATACGTGGCCTTTATAGATTTCAGGGCGGCTTTTGACAAAGTGGATCGGGATTTGATGCTTAGGAAACTTTGGGAGAAAGGGGTGAGAGGGGCGATGCACAGAATGATAAGGGGAATTTACAAGAAAACGATAAATGAAGTCATAACGGGGGAAGGAATATCGGAGAGTTTCGAAACGAGGAACGGAGTGCGTCAGGGTTGTCCCCTCAGCCCGACTCTGTTTAGTCTATGTCTGGATGATATCGATAAAATATGGGAGGAAAGGAACGAGGGCGGGACAGTGATGGGAGGCACAAAGTTCTTTGTGCTGAAGTATGCGGATGACATTGCAGTGATGGCTGAAGAGGCGGGGGAATTAAAGAAAATGATCAAGTCTATGGAAAGATTCGTTAAAGGGATTAAAATGGAAATAAATACAGAGAAAACTAAAATAATGATTTTTCGGAATGGTGGGAAAAGAGCGAAGGGAGAGAAATGGGAAATTTTTGGAAAGGAGATTGAGGTCGTAAAAGAATTTAAATATCTGGGCTTCTGGTTCACAACGAAAAACAGATACGGGAAACACATAAGGAATATGGTGGGGAAGTCTCAGAAAGCGGTAAATTCAGTGTGGGGGGTAATGAAAAGAGCGAGAATTGACAAATTGAAGGAAAGGCTAACACTAATGGACTCATTAGTTAAGTCGGGGGCCCTGTATGGTGTAGAAATATGGGGATGGAAACGGAAGGAAGAAATAGAAAGGCTACAGGGAAAATTTGTTAAAATGGCTATGGGGGTGGCAAAGAATACGCCGGATTATGTGTGGAAATTAGAGTCGGGGAGGAGAAGCATGGAGGTGGAAACGAGACGGAGGGCCAGTAAATACATAATAGATATAGGGAAGATGAAGGAAGGAAGATGGCCTAAAATATGTTTAAAAGAGGAAATCAGGGGGGTGATTAACGGAAATCCTTCGCGGTGGGGGATGGAACTTAAGGCAGCAATGGAACAGGTGGGGGATGGAGCTATAATTGGTTTGCTAAGAAGTGGAGAAAATACTGAGAGGGTAGAGAAATTGCTGAAAGAAGGAACGGAAAGAAAAATGGAGCAGGATACGCAAAGGGACTGGGCGAAGGTGGATAAATCCACGTATTGTGCAATTTACAGGGATATAAAATGGGGGTGGGAAAGAGAGGGATATTGGGATAAAGAGGGGTGTAATGGAATAATAAAAGAACAATGGGCAAGATTAAGATGTGGTAACATAGGGCTAAGAGGGAAAAAAGGGTACACAGATTGGTCCTGCAGAGTATGCAGAAAAGAGGAGGAGAGCCTGGAGCATGTGTGGACCTGTGAGACAGCGAGAAGGGAAATTAAAGAAGAGTGGGTAACAAAAATAGATGAGTGGATATCGGGTTTGGGGGATCGGGCTCTGTCCTTGGAATTGTCCGAAAGACTGGTAAATGAACCTTGGGTAGAGATGTGTGAATATGCAAGAGCTTTCGAAAAAATCACCATGGCCAGAGTAAGAGAGGGAAAAGATGGGGAGGAGGGAAGCCAAAGAGAGGATGGGGAGTAATAACATAAAGAAGTGTATCTGCGGTAATATTTAAAAACTTAGTTTTTACTGAAACGGTCTGTGTGCGCTTGACAGTTATGAAACCAAAGAGAGGGGGGTGAATGAATAGGCTAAGGTGAATCTATGTTAAATTAAGGAAATTAGGTTTAAGTTGTTGACGTGGAAAGATGTAAAATGAAGAGCGGGATGTAAAAGGTTGAAGAAACCATACATTAATCAATAAATAAATATATATAAAATATAAATACTAATTTAGCCACAAGAAAAGTCAAATGAGAAGAAAGGACTGCGAGCGAAGTGAGCACGTTGATGCTAGTCTTAGTATAAAAAAAGGACTTGAATGATAATACGGCTTACATGTGCAAAATGTTTTGAAATAAACTGATGTTTCAATCAAATCAATGTGAAAAATACAATGTTTTGTTTTTTCTGACTATTGTAACTGTTTTTCAACAATGTGAAAAACAGTCTTAAGCTATCATATCTTCAGCTATATAAAAACTGTCTACCTCAAAAAAGCGCACTCAGTAAAAAAGACTGGGGGAATCCCCCATATGCTGCGAATATTTTCCACCTGCGGGAATCCCGCTGGTTTCAACCCGGGTCTGACCCTCGACCTCTGGGAATTCGTCGACATTTGTGTTATTGTCCTACCTCTAAGAGGAGATCGACATTTTTTAGATTTTTTTGTTTAAGTTTGAATTTCTTACAATTGATCAAAACGAAAATATTGTTTGCCACAACTTAAAAATCTGAAAAAAATTCTCAAAAATTCGGTATCAGATTTAAAAGTTTTTAAGCTTAGAGTCGAAGTGGGCCGAATCTTGCTTCTACTTTCGGACTTTTTAAAATATTATTTGACTTTTTTATTGAAAAAAGTCAAACAGCTTTCTTGACTTTTTTCAATAAAAAAAAGTCAAATACAGTTTAAAAAACTTCCAAAAAGTAGAAGCAAGAGCTGGCCCAGTTTTGCGACTTACTACTTTTTGCAAAGTTTCTATCAACCAACTCCCTCTGTTCATCTATCTGTCTTCTTCTGTGCAGAATTGTAAATCCCTAAATCTTTTAGAAAAAAGACGATGCTACAATTGGCATTGTAATTCTCAATTAAGGTAGTCCTTTCGTCAGTATTAATTCGCATAAATTCGAGCAAAAGTTAGAGAGAATTGCAAACACTTCTCGATGGTATAAAAATCTGAAAAAATGCACGCACATTAAAGGTACTAAAAAGATTAATTTTGCATAATAATAATTCTAAAATGTTATTAACAAATTGATGAAACAAATAATTGTTTAACAAATATTTCAGTGACTCAAATATTTTTGTGGATGAAAACAATTCGTTTACCTGTCTGAATACGTATGAATTATTTCAGACTTTACAGTTAACTTTGAATTTTCACATATTTTCCATGTAAAAAACAAATTTCAAAGATTACTTAAAAACCTGAAAAAATGCATACGTATTCAGAAAAACGAAGGGATCATTTTCATCCATAAAAAAACTTGGGTCACCGAAATATTTGTTAAACAATTTTTTGTTCAATTTGTTAATAACATTTTAGAATGATTATTATTCAATTATTAATCATTTCAGTGTCTCTAATGTGCATGAATTTTTTCAGATTTTTATACCATCGAGAAGTGTTTGCAATTCTACGCAACATTTGCTCGAATATATGCGAAATGAATACTAACGAAAGGACTACCTTAATAATAGTAACATGGAGTAATGATAATGTAATGTGTATATTTTTAATGGTTGCAAAGAATATTTATTCTCAGTAAAATTTCATGGTAATTTTCCAGAAAAATAGAGAAATGCGATTGATGCATTACGAAATATAATGGTATTGATGCGTAATGGAGGAACGTGCTCTTGCATTTTTTTCGCAATTGCTCGCATTTTTTAAATTGAAAACGAGATATCGACGCAGCTATTTAAAAATGTACACATCACTTCGTAATTGCCACAGGTTATTATCATTAAATCATACCTATAAAACAATACGTACTATTACATTTATTTTTCAAAGTAATGAGGGTTTACAACTCTGCTTCTGTGCAGTGTTGTAAGTCCCCATTACTTTACGAAGTAAAAGTTCTGCCCCAAGTTCGTCCCCATTGCTTTAAAGTTTACACCGCAGTTTATTTTCTAGTTACAGTTTTAGAACGAGGACCTATAGCGATTATAAAATTATATGTGAATTTTTTTAATAGTCGTAAGAAAACCGTAATTTTTAATTAAATTGTTGGAGTAATTGTCAGAAAAATGGACAAGCACAGCCCTCCATTATTTTCGCAATGCATTAACAGTATTTTTACATTTTTTCAATAAGATTACCATGAAGTTTTATAAGTATTTCTTACCTCTGTTTAAAAGTTTACACATGATATTATAATCATTACGAGTTATTATTATAAAAACCTAATTACAAAGCTAATCATAGCGTCAATTTTATTTTGATAAAAATTAGGGATTTGCAACTCTGCTTCTGTGATACCTACATAAAGATAATTCTTATATTAAATCCTTGTTTCTTACCTTGGAATTACATGTTGCGATGAATATCCTCTTTGTCTATTTCATATAAACAACCCATCGTAACGTATCTGAATTCACTGCGAAAAGAGTCAAGACGATATCTGGTTTCACCTCCTCGCTTGCAGTTCCATCTCCACGTGCAAAGCGTAACTGTGTATGTTATTTAATTTCGCCAGACGGTTGAAGCAGTCTTAGCACAGCAGATTCGAGAATGCCACCTTTTTGACGTCCAGGTTTTTGAGATTAGTTTCCTGAATTGTCGGTTGACCACCGCTTGAAGAATTGCAAAATCAAATTTAGTAAATGAACAGTTAAGCAGAATAATTGGATTATTATGGGTTTTTATAAAATCTTATATTTTTAGACTGTTTGCGAAAATGTTAACGACTGACCAAAGCGTTGAATTATGTGATGCATCCAAAGCGTTGAATTATGGGTTGCCGGGTTCAACAATTTACTCGGCAACCCAACTTTTTTTCTGATGAAAATTACTCATTCATTTTTCTGTACACGTTTTTCTGAACAATATTCTGAAAAAGTTCATACGTATTCAGAAAAATGAATGAATCATTTTCATCCAAAACAAGTTGGGTTACCAAGTCAATTGTTGAACAATGCATTATTACATTTATTTGTTAATAAATAAATATAATAATGCATTTGATGCATGCATTTTTATTCACTGGTGACTGTTCCATTACTGATACATTCACCCTACATCCATCCACACCAGAGTTGTAAATCCTTATTGGTTTAAGAAATAAATGTTGCAATACGGCTTGTTTTGTAAGTGTGATTTAATAGTAATAACTTATAGCGATTATGAGATGATGTGTGATCTTTCGAGTAGCTGCGTGGATAACTCATTCTCAATAAAGAAATTGGCTGCCAAAAAGAAGTATTGGAAGTTGGGTTTCGGCATGGAACGGCCGTTCCATGCCGAAACCCAACTTCCAATAAACAACAGCGGTCAAAATCAATTTCAACATTAAAAAGAAGTATTGTCTACTCATTCCTAGTCCCTACAATTTCGTATGATATTGAAATAATGACTCCAAAATAGGCAAAAGAATATTTTATTGTTTCAATGTTAAGGGGCGGGGGTATGGTCTTGAAACTTTTTTTCCATTTTTTAAATTTTGTTTTATGAATGCACAACATGTCAAGAATGTTGTATCAAATTTTTAGAGCAATTAGAGCAAAACTAACGGATATATGGAATTTTAACCATCCGAGGCTCTGAGTCGCTCCGTATATAAGTATTCACTTTAAAGCGATTTTCCCACACTTCACATCTATCGCGCCGATCCTTTTCAAACTTGGTATATTCGTCCTCTGTATAATTCATGAGGTAACGCTGTCGAGTTTTAAAAATTTGTTGTTATTTTTTATTTTACAATAACAAATTTACTGATTTTTAAAGCGAAAACATTTTTTGACATTTGACAGTGTTAGTAAAAATTGAAAAACCAATAAAAAAAACTCGACAGCATTACCTGGGAGAACTCGTAAACTAATCAAATCAATTTGATTCTTTGATATCAGATGATCGAGACATGAGTTACAACCGTCACTACAAAACAACTTTTTTGGAGACGTCTCCCGAGATTTGTTGCCATTGGCTTAGTTTTTAATATTCTCAGCTGAAATTTTCAGAAAATATTCTTGAAATGTTATTTTACAATACTGTACTCATTAAATAAAAATTTTATTACCCGTATCTTGTAAAAAAATGTTCGAAAGTGATTTTGTCCACCGAATTAACGGTACCACCACCCCTCCTAAATCGGATTGTGACAACAATAACAAGAGTTAATTTTAAAACATTGTTGTTGGCAGCCCGCAAGCGAAGGTTTTATTAAATCAATGGTATTTTTTCCCGTGTAATAAAGCAGATTAGACACACAATTTATAATGTTTGAAAACGTACTGAAATTGTCGTTAATCCGGCCTCGGCAATGTGGAGCGGCGGGCACGTCGGGCACGACAGGAATCGCGAGCCGTCCTGCCTCGAGTTGCACCGCGGCCACGATTGCCACTTTCAGCTGTCCGGCGGCGGGAAGATTTTCCCGATTTTCACGATTAGCTCGGTCCTCCGTACCAATTTCAGCATACATCGCGGTTGTTCATCTAAAAAAAATACTGGTTATTGTGAATGAAATGATTAATGTCTATACGAGCTGTCGAAAAATTCAACGTCTTCCACAGCACATTTAGAGAATTCTTACTCATTGCCATCTCCATATTAAGGGGGCCAAGTCAGACAAAAACGTTTTTTTTATCATTTAAGCGCTACTTTTTTTTAATAGCTGTGTGCATAACTAATTATTTTGCACTACATCAAGCCCAGTTTTCTATTTTTTCAGGAATATTACCATGAGATTTTATTGAGAATAAATATTCGTTGCAGCCACTAAAAAATGTGCACATTATATTACAATTACTTCATATTAAAATTATTAATCCATAATTACAAAGCCCATTGTACCATCAACTTTATTTCTAAAAGATCTTGGGATTTAAAACTCTGATCCGCATTACCTGCGTAGGATAAAATCACCAGTAAATCAACAGTTAAGCAGAACAATTTGGTTGTCATGGATTTCTATAACATTTTATAATAAAAAAAACGCACGCGTAAAACGAAAAACTTAATATATTTAATTTTTTAATTTTTAATATAATTTTTTTTACATAAAAAAATGTTTGTAATATTTTCAGTCTGTTCCCGAAAACGTTAACGACTGTCCAAAGCGTTGATATATATTATACAGCTAAAAAAATCTCGTATTTTTATCGCAAAGTGTATAAAAATACTAAAAGCCAAAAATCCAAGAACAGCTGTAAATGAATGGCCCAATTTGACCTACATTTTTAGTCGAAAATAGCTGCTTCTGCACTGAAATAATCACAGTAGATAGCTAAATAATCAGAGTCGTAAATCCCTGATTTTTATATCACAAAATTGATGGTACAATTGGCTTTCTAATTATGTTTTTATAATAACAATTCAAGGCAAGGAATATGAATTTCTCATAAAACTTAATGGTAATCTTATTGAGAAAAAAAGCGGAAATACTCTTAATGCATTGCGAAAATAATTGAGGACTGTGCTTCTCCATTTTTTTCACAATTTCGACCAAAATTTTATTACAAATTAGGTTTTTCTGACGGCTATTCAAAACTTCACATATAATTTTATAATCGCCAGGTCGTCATTATAAAATTGTAACTAAAAAATAAACTATTGTGCAAACTTTAGTTTTTAAAGTAGCAGGGCTTTCCAAAACTGTAAATAACAAACAAATTAAGAATCTAATGTTCGTCCAAGTCGTCGTAATCGCAGTTGTAAACTCTCATTCCTTTGAGAGACAAATGTTACAGTATGTTTTGTTTTATAGGTGTGATTTAATAATAATAATAACCTTAGGCAATTACAATATGATGCGTGTATTTTTAAATAGCTGCATAGATATCACATTTTCAATGAAAATAGCGAACAATCGTGAAATTGCTCACCATTTTTTTGTGAAAAAAAAAAAAAACAATTTCACAGCCATCCATTACTTACAATATTGAAGTTTGCATCATTGGAGTGCAATAAAATTCAGAATAAATAAGTAAAAGTAATAAACCCAAATGATGAAGGGCACACTTTTTATTCTGTTCCCTTAGTTGCTATGGTGACTTATTAAATGTATTTTTATCATTTGGGTTAATAACAATTTAATTTTTTTCTGAATTCCATTGGATTACAACGATGTAAACTTCAACATCATTGTTACTTTTGTAATGCATTAATGACACTGAAATTTGCATTGTCTCAATGCAACAAAATTGAAAGCAAATAAATATTAATGGACCTAAATGATTATAACGGCTATAAAAAAAGTTGCAAAGTAGAACTTTGCACATTGCTTCCTCATTAATTTCCCTTTTTCACAAAGCCACCTCTATGAAGAAGCTTATATATTCACTTTGGCTTCCTCATAGAGGAAGCTTTGTGAAAAAAGAGTAATTAATGAGGAAGCAATGTGCAAAGTTCTAGTTTGCAACCTTTTTAAAATTTGAACCAAAGAAAACTCTGTTACAAACACTGTTACATCTAATTTTTATTAGATACAAAATGTTGACTTCCTGTCATAACTTATCCGTAAGTTACAGCGAAAATCTATATTTTTTCAAAAATTTATAACAGCGTAAAATCTGATCGACTTTATAGATTATCACCAAATTTAAAAAATGACAAGAAGATATTATTTCACCCCCTAATGGCAGTGAATTCTTTGAATTTTTATAGAATTAATATGTTGTTGTTTAATTTCATTGCATTGCAACGATGCAAACTTCAATGTCATATACATTAACTGCGTTTTTCCATTTTTTCTTCAAAATTTTGCATCTGATTTGATTAAGAATTCACATTCTTTGCAACCATTACAAAATATACACATTATATTGTTATTACTCCATGTTACTATTATTAATTGTGAATTACGATACCAATTATACTATCAACTTTATTTCTAGAAGATTCAGTGTTTTACAACTTTGGTCGTGATTTCTTGTGAATTCGCAAAAAGCTATTGTTCCCAGCCACAGCAAACCCCAGTTTGGTGTTTGGTGCACACACTAAAGGTTCATAATGGTCACAGTGGAGTTTGCAGCGAGGGTTAAACGGATCACTTGAAAAAACACTGCTGAATTCTTATTTTGACGTCTCTCGAGTACGAAGTGCTGAAATTCCGTAAGGTTCGGTTTCGCCGGCCGGCGGAATTTGCTGAACTGCAAGTCGTGAGGATAGAAAGAAATCGCGAACAGCTACGTCACGGTGAATAAAGATGGCGATCACATTCACACGAACAGTCAGTGATTATGCTGCTGCAATAACAAATTTTCAATCGCAGTATCGCACGAGTGCACAAACATAACCACACTTTGGCGTAATTCGTACTCGCGCGCGATCGACGTACGCGCGATCGGGCAATATACATACTCTCTTCGGCTCACCGGGTAACGGACAGGTGTCCGAAAGCGATTACGTCTTACGATGATTATGTTTTCAAGCGTTTCTCTCTCATGCTATATTCACCGGTCAATCACGAATTGAGCATTCCGTTAGATCTGGACCGTGATTGGCCGGTGCAAGTTTAATGAGAGAGAAACGCTTGAAAACGTCTTTGCGTATGGAGAGCTGCTTCATCGTAAGACGCAATCGTTTTTTGGGCACCTGTCCGTTACCCGGCCAATACGCTTCGTTCGGTCCACCAGCAGAGCGCGCGCGAGTACGAATTATGGGAAAGTGTGGTTATGTTGGTATAGTCATGCGGTGGAAAATTTCCGCATGACATTTTTACAGTTTTTGTTACTGACTAAGTAGAGGTTCCACTAAATACCGCAGGAGGTAATAAAAGCTGTAATTAACTTTTTCTGCCGACTCCGCTAAAATAACCCCATTTCGTGTCCGCATTTTTGACAAGTGACTTACGCATGCCCAGTCCGCTTTCATTACCACCTTCCCAGAGAGAATATCGTGCCGTTAAAATGCCCAGAGAGAATATCGTGCCGTTAAAATGGAGCCTAACGACACGGTGACGGCACGGTGGCGACACGGCACAGCCCGGCGTGCCGGTACTGTGGTGTTATGTGCGACCGAATGTGACGCGTTTGTGTCGACACAGCGTCGCTAGACTCGTCGTAGCGACACAGTCACGGCACCATTGCAGCACTCCGTGGAGTACGTTGCCTACGCTGTGTCGCCACGATGGAGGCATCATGGCGACACGCCGTGCCTGAAAAAAAAAAAAGTTTGTCATGGCCAGGATTCGAACCCGGGACCTTCCGATTGTTGGTCTGTGACTTAGCCAACTCGGCTATTCTAACCTTTTATGTTAAGTATTTTGATTGTCTATTTGAAGTTTGGTTTTGACGGTGTAGGCACGGTATGCCGTCACGGTACCTACACCGTGGCAGCACACCGTGCCTACACCGTGGTGACATGGTGCCTACACCATGGCAACACACCGTACCTATAACGTCAAAACCAAACTTCAAATAGACAATCAAAATATATAACATAAAAGGTTAGAATAGCCGAGTTGGCTAAGTCGCAGACCAACAATCGGAAGGTCCCGGGTTCGAATCCTGACCATGACAAACTTTTTTTTTTTTCAGGCACGGCGTGTCGGCATGATGCCTCCATCGTGGCGACACAGCGTAGACAACGTACTCCACGGAGTGCTGCAATGGTGCCGTGACTGTGTCGCTACGACGTGTCTAGCCACGCGTGTCGACACAAACGCGTCACATTCGGTCGCACATAACTGCACGGTACCGACACGCCGTACCGACACGTGTCGCTACCGTGCCGTCACCGTGTCGTTATTTTTCTCTCTGGGTGGAGCCTAACGACACGGTAGGCACGGTATGCCGTCACGGTACCTACACCGTGGCAGCACACCGTGCCTACACCGTGGTGACATGGTGCCTACACCATGGCAACACACCGTGCCTATAACGTCAAAACCAAACTTCAAATAGACAATCAAAATACATAACATAAAAGGTTAGAAATGCCGAGTTGGCTAAGTCGCAGACCAACGATCGGAAGGTCCCGGGTTCGAATCCTGACCATGACAAACTTTTTTTTTTTTCAGGCACGGCGTGTCGCCATGATGCCTCCATCGTGGCGACACAGCGTAGGCAACGTACTCCACGGAGTGCTGCAATGGTGCCGTGACTGTGTTGCTACGACGTGTCTAGCCACACGTGTCGACACAAACGCGTCACATTCGGTCGCATATAACTGCACGGTACCGACACGCCGTACCGACACGTGTCGCTACCGTGCCGTCACCGTGTCGTTATTTTTCTCTCTGGGTTAGGAAGGTAATCAGCTCATTCCTGCCCGCGCGGAAGTAATGGAAACCGTACTACGCATGCGTGTCGTCATTTGTCAGAAATGAGTTTTTTTTTCCGTCCTCGTTGCACGCACGAAATGAGGTAATTTTTTTTTGCGAAATCGAAAGAAAAGTATAGTACGCTACATGGGAGGAATGCAACTTTTCCCCCTTGTAGCGTAATGTACTATTTTTACGCATATTTGCATTTACAGCTAAAATAAGAAATTCGTTCACTGCACTAGTGATATCCGCAGCGAATGTTTTTTTCTTTTCTTTTAGCTGTGAATATAAATATGTGTAAAAAACGTTCATTACAGATTTTGATACCGACTGGGCTCGGCGTGGATGTTTCACATGCTTTTAAGGGTGCGTGAAACATGTACCACGTGACACGTGAGTGCGAGAAAGACAGCTGCTGCGTTTGTCTTAGTTACGGACAATTCTTTCGGAAGTGACTTTTGCTCATTTATGACTCCCAAATCGTAATCAGATTGCACGTATCATGTGTGATTTTTTTTATCTCATGCATGAATTAGACACGTTTCTCAGTTTTTTACGAAAAACTGAAAAAAATATAATTTTTCATTACAGATTCCTCTTCGGGTAATTGATCTGTAATTTTTTTTTCGAAAATCAAAATTCTGACTAATTCATGCACGAGGTTCACATTACTGGCATCTGTATTTCAATTTTCGCTTCGATCCGTTCATAAATCGCGAAAAACGGCAGTTCCGAACTTTTGAGGTGCAAAGTCGGTATTTCACATCGCCTTAAGGGCATGTGAAATACCGACTGCGGTAATAAAAACTGTAATTTTATTTTATATTCATTATACGGGCCGTATCCCATTTGTTGCTTCGTTGCACCCACAAATACCAACCATCACGCGCGAGATTTTTACCAGAACTGTACGAAGAGATTGATGCGAGATGGTGATACTCGTGGTTATGTGCGATGCGGCTGTGGCCGACTTAAGATTGAGATAGAAACACTCGCATTCGCCTAAGACGTAGGGAAACCACAGAAAACCTACGTCGAGTGTAGCCGGCTAGGTCTATTCCTCGCCGTGCTCCAATGTTTACTCGGACAGCGTGACGCGTCTTACGGCAGTATACATTGTATACCCGGCACGCTGCTGCTCGAGAAAAACATTTTTGCCCTCGGCGGGAATCGAACTCGAACCTCCCAGTCGTCGGCAGTACTGGGCTAGTACCTAACCACTAGGCCACCGACGCTGGTAATGAACGTTTTTTTACGCATATTTGCGTTTACAGCTAAAAGAAGAAATTCATTCCCTGCGGGTTTCACCAGCGCAGGGAATGAATTTCTTCTTTTGATGCCGACTAGGCTCGGCGTAGATGTTTCACAACGCCTTAAGAGGCAGTGATACTTCCCCCTCCACTGTTAAAAATGTTGAAACCTATTTTCTTCCAAAATACTCGGCAGATAGGAGCTCAGATTTTGAGAGAATGTGCAGAAGTATCTCAGAATTGGGTTGAACTTCTGGTTCCTCGATACACGTAGCCGTTTGTTCAGGAGAATCGAAAAACAAAAAGGTGCGAGAGAGACAGCCCTATAAGCGTTTACCATTGGGCGACAACGTTCCGAACGATGTATCACTGCCTCTTAAGGACATGTGAAATACCGACTGCGGTAATAAAAACTGTAATGAACGTTTTTTACGCATATTTGCATTTACAGCTAAAAGAAAAAATTCATTCCCTGCACTGTTGAAATCCGCAGGGAATGAATTTCATCTTTTGGCTGTAAACGCAAATATCCGTCAAAAACGTTAATTACAGCTTTTGATACCGACAGGGCTCGACGTGGATATTTCACATCGCCTTAAGGGGATGTGAAACGTACTCAGTCGGTAACAGAAACTGTAATCAGCCCTACGGAGTGACCGTCAATATTCGGAGATAAAGAAAAGCGTCTTCCGAAACGCAATGTAATTCTTCGTCGGACGATACTTTGCTTTCATCCAAACTAACAATAGCCGTGGAATGGGATAGTTTCAAAAATTGCAGCTATCTCTCTCGTTCTCACGTATCACGTGGTACATGTTTGATATGCAAGGCGAGGGGAAACCTACTCCGTTGGTAATAAAAACTGTAAAGAATTATTCCGACGATGCCAAACGTTTCCGGAAAAACGACAAATTTTGTATTATTGCTCTTTCAAAATGTCAACGTAAATGTAGACAAGAATGTAATTTAAGAACTGTCCTTGTGCAGGTATCGCAAGAAGAACGACAAACAGAGGGAAAAGATCTTGACAATGACGTAAGCTTCCCGACAATCAAAAGTGCAATATCAGTAGAGAGCTTCTGAACAAATGGAATGAGCGAACTGTTAATATCCTGGAAAATGCTATCGATTTATCTAGCATTGCAACGGGGAAAATTGGCCATGGAAACTGGGACACTGTGTGCGAAGTGATGAAACACATATTTATAATAAAATATTCCTAGTTTAGATGTTTTTGTTAATAAACAAAGATTATAATATGTACACAAAATAAAGAAACGTTTTTTAATTACTTGTCCTATCCGAGCACGAATAATTATTGGTATTTGTATAAACCACCTACTATAATTGTGTTCTGTTGTCACTACGCCGACAACATTATTTCCAGATATTTACAACAATTCTTTCTCGCGTAATTCGTACTCGCGCGCGCTCGGCCGGTGCGCGCACAACTTGCGTCGTCTGCTCGTCGATATTTGCTGCGCGTGCGCAGACTGAGCCCGCGCGAGTACGAATTATTCGAGCACGTAACAATGATGTGCTCGTACGGTTGAAAAAAGGAACAATGGGCAAGGCTGAGATGTGGAAACAGTGGGTAAAGTGGGTAAAAAGGGCTTTCGAAGTTGGAAGTGTGGCGTGTGCGACTCGGGGGAGGAGAGTTTAGAGCACATTTGGCAATGCGGGTTAGCCAGAGAGAAAGTAAGTAAAAAATGGGTAAAGGGAACGGATGATTGCAAAGATGGGAAAGTGGGGGACGACTTGGTTCGGTTACCCGAGGAGACCCTAAAAGGCAAATTAATTCCTAAGATATGCGAATACGTGAAATCGTTCGCGAGAGTGGCCAAGTAAAAAATGGAAGCAGGTGGGGTTATAACTGGGGAGACACAAAATGACTAGTCGGGAAGGGGGGGGGGGGGATGAAGAGCTAATAATAAGTTGGTACGATTACTAGTATTAAGTCTAAAGATAAGGAAGCAACTCTATATTTTATGCTGAGCAAATAAAACTCGCGGGTTGGTAATGACTATAATGGGTCACGAGGCGCATCGATGAATAAGCGGTTTGGCATAAATATTGTTAAAATAATTAGTAGGAAATGTTTCTATTTTTATAAAACACAAAAGCCTTGTGAATCGAACCGTAAGCAAATGTATTATTAGTATTACATTAGAGTTTAAGGATGGGTCCGTAAAAGGCGAAGTCGCCGTATGGTGGAATAAACTATCTACCTACTATATTAAGTACCACGGCATCTTCGGTCACCGGACTTGATTTCTTGATGTAATGCGCAGCTCATCACCGATGCATGCCGAAAAATGTTAACCCATACACAAATACGGTCAGATTTCGAAAGGTGAATTCGACTTTGTAATTTGGGGATGGGCGATGTTTATCGATTTATCGAGCACCGATTAATCGATATTCGATATTTATTTATGAAACATCGACAAAAAAATCGAATACGTTCTGCGCGGTATTACAAGCATATCTTAACACTTTTATAGAACTATTAACTGTCGGTAATTTTACATCACTAAAAAGTTCCTGCATCTTTAATTTCTGTGTAACGTGTGTTATATGGTATAAAATATAACGTTCAATAGAAGAAAGATTGAGCCATTTATGTTTTCTATTTACGTTTCTGGACGAATCACAACCCTTATCCTTATGCAAGTTGTATCTGCCATTTATATTATTGTATAATGATTTTTTGTGTACGAGCAAATTTCACCAACAACGGGAATCTGATTCAAGCATCACTGTGTATTGAATGTCTTAAAACCTTTATCGAATTTATTTATTCAAATAAAACAATTTTGCTGATTTTGTTATCATTTTTCATAATTTTAGACCTTAGCGATGTAAAATAAACAATGTTCCGATGTTTTTTGAGAAACATCAATTCTTCATAACCGATTCTTTTAATATCGATTTTTTCTCAACATCGCCCATCCCTACGTTGTATTGAGTAGAATGGTCGAATTTCAGAAAAACTTCTGGATAGGTTAGAAAGCAGTTCGGAATAAAAAAAATACCGCTGAAGTGGCAAGGTGTGAGGTCCGCATCTTTGATTTTAAAGTATAATAACTATTAGGGGTGTGCGAATAAATGTTCGAATATTTAAAAAATTATCGAACTTTCGAAGAAATCTCGAACAATCGAAAAATTCTGTAATGTTCGGAAAGTCTTTGAGTTTAAGGCGAAGTGAAACGTACTCAATCGGTAATCAAAACTGTAGACAATTATTCCGATGATCCCCAACATTTCCGGAAAAAGAAAGGTTTTATATCATCCCTTTTTCAATTCTGAATGACGTGAAACACTTATTTTGCTTCCTCACAGAGGAAGCTTTGTTTTCGTGAATTTTTTTTTTTCGAGATTTTCATGTCAGTATGTTCAGAATCACCTAAACCGTCCAGAAAAATGGTTTAGAAAAATGTCGGTATGTGGGTATGTGTGTGTGTGTGTGTGCGCGTGAGTGTGCGTGTGCGTGTGCGTGTGTGTGTTCCAGGAACGAAAAATTCAATCGTCCATAACTTACGAACGGCACGATGGATCGAGCTCAAATTTGGCACGCAAGTAGAGTGGTAACTGCTCTTCAAGTACAGTGATTTTTGAAAAAAATGTATGCATGTATACAGATCATATAGAAAATTTAATTTTTCGAAAAAACGTCGTATACTCTCTAACTTTCGTAAAAAATCAACGATTCAGCTAAATAGTTCTTAATAACTAAAGACACTTTCAATGGTGTTCGCTATTGCATTTCGCCGAAATCGGTAAAGAAAAATGGTTTAGAAAAAATGGCCGTATGTGTGCGTGCGTGCGTGCGTCAAATTTGGCATGCAAGTAGAGTGGTAACTGCTCTTCAAGTGTTGTGATTTTTGAAAAAATGTATACATGAATACAGAATATATAGAATATTTAATTTTTCGAAAAAATGTCGTACACTCTCTAACTTTCGTAAAAAATCAACGACTCAGCTAAATAGTTCTTCATAACTAAAGACACTTTCAGTGGAGTTCGCTATTGCATTTCGACGAAATCGTTAAAGCGGTTCGGATTTGATTGAATTTTGAATTTTACGAAAAAAATGCATTTTGCCCTAAATTACGTTGAATATAGTGGTATTTGTGTTACACCGATCCCCTAAGGGTTCCTTGGTACCTTTTCCTCCTTTCCTTACTTGTCCGTTGTGTTACCGGTTCGATTCTCGAGTCTGGAGCTTCGTCGCGCCCCGCTAGGGGTCGGCCTCGGACATACGGCTATAGTGGTAATTCGTACACTGTTAAAAATGTTATGAAATTTACAACATGTTTAATATACGAAGTTATATGAAATATATAAACAAGGTATATTAAATCGGAATTCATATACATTACGATTGAACATTAATAATTGTATATTAAATTCAATATTGATACACCAAAATTAAGATACATGACATGGAAATTTAATAGAACCGTGTATTAAAATCATGATCTTTGTGCAGGTAAACGTAATTAATACACATTGTTGTAATTTTAATATAATTTATTTAAAATTTAATGAAGGTGTCTTCGATAATTACAAATAAATTCTTATTTTCATTTTCAGCACTATTGTTAAATTTACTATACGTTTCCATCATTTCTATTAAATTTGCAAATCGTAAAAATTAATCTGGCATTTAAACACTGTGTAATGGAATATTAATAATTGACAATTAAGTTTCCAACTTTTTTTTTAAATTAATATGCTTGGTATTGGAATTTCCAAGTTCAGTGTATTAAAATTATATCTTTTGTAAGGTAAGAAGCAATTCACACTTTTTATAGTAATTTCAATCAAATTCATTTATAATTCATACAAGATTTCTTTAATAACTATACTAATACTTGATTTTTTTCAATCCTTTTATGAATTTTATCACAAGTTTGCAACAGTTATATTAAATTACCAAATCGTGCTTAGCCACCTGCCATTTCAATGACATTTAGCGTAATTTGGTAAAAAATGTATATCAAATCGAGTCAGAATTGGATTTATGTGCGGTACAACATGTGCTGCAATACGAAAACTGAACTAACCTCGAAATCAATACATCGATTGTGCGAAATATCGTAAAGTTTTCTTCAAGTAGTTTACGTTTGTAAAACAAGAGAATGCAAGACATTATTTAAGACAGTTGCGTCTGATTTTTTAAATGGCTGACGGGCATAGTCCCGTCAGCCATTTAGTCTTTAGCATATGGTCGCCAAACGAAATACATTTGGCGTGTCTCCTTCTAGCTCTTTCACGCGGTCGATGTTTTTCTTCAGTACACTGATACGCACGGTCTGAGCAGTCCCGTTACCCGACCGCATCTTTCGACCAATTATACTTGAGTATCATTAAATAAATGATATAGACATTTTTATATACATAAATATTTCAAATAAATCGAAATGAGAATAAAAGTGTTTGGAATTGACCGAAAACAACTTCGGGCCTTGTCGCGTCTCGTCGCTGTCGGCAAGATCGATCGTCGTCGGTAAGGTCGATCGTCGTCGATAAGGAGCGTAAATGAATTTGTCTGGGGACGCTACCGCGTCTCTTCATATATTTATTTTCACAAGGATTGTTGCATTAATTGATGTCGTGGCCTAATAATGCTCAATATTCGGGCATCAAACGTTTTAAGAAATCATAAATGTTTTTCTCTCTTCTCGTTGGAACGCGCTGCGCGCGCAACGTTGCTGCGCGCGCTACGTCGCTGCGAGTGTTCTTCCGGTTCGCGCCGAATTCTCGACGGTACGCGCCATGTTCTCGCCGGTACGCGCCAAGTTCATGGCAGCTCTCCGGCCGTGTCAAACGTTGTGCGAACGTGTCCGACGATGTGACAACGAAGGAAACAAGAAAAAGACGCGAGCGATTCGATAACGAAAGATTATCGAAGTATCACGAGATTTCGTTTTTGTGAATCGACGGAGAAGCCCTAGAAAAATCGACGCACGCAATCTTCACTTTATTGGTAAGTTTTACGCGTACGTTACATGTGCATTCCATAAAATTGAGGTAAATGTAACAGTCGCTGTACAGTGAGCCAGTGCCTGGTACGTTTACATTTACTTCTATTAAACGACGGCGAAAATTCGTACCTCGCACTCTTGTGGAATAGTAAGACGAAGAAAAGCACGTGTAATAAAAGAATTTGTATTATTTTTATTGCTTACAATCTGTTATATATGATTAATACGGTTTTTTTTAAATATTTTCAATCGCTTCCCGAAATTTATTAAATAGTAAAGTTTCGCTTTCAATAACATCAATAAGCTATGTTTTTACTAAATTGCTGTTCGCTATATAGATTCCAGGAAATATTGATATATTGACCAATAAAATGCACAATAAATAAGTATATCGTATCATATTAATTGTTGTGCAGCTTAGCATAATATTTAATATTTTTATCACAGATTGTAATGTTCGATCTAGTTACGAACACTGAAAAAGGAATGTAATCGTAAAGTTAATATATTTTTACTTTTTCAGTCAGTTTTTTCGCCTTGCGCCTGATTCTCGCGGAACGCGCCAATTTCTCGCCAGCTCTCCGGCCGTGTTAAACGTTGTGCGAACGTGTCCGACGACGTGACGACGAAGGAAACAAGAAAAAGACGCGAGCGATTCGGTAACGAAAGATTATCGAAGTATCACGAGATCTTGTTCTTGTGAACCGACGGAGAAGCCCTAGAAAAATCGACGCACGCGATCTTCCTCTTACTGGTAAGTTTTACGCGCACATTACATATGCATTACATAAAATAAACGTAAATGTAACAATGGCTGCACATTGAGCCAGTGCCCGGTACGTTTACGTATACTTCTATTGCATGATAGTGCAAATTCACTCTTAATTTTAAGGGCATACGTGGCTATGCTTCACAAAGAAGACATGGTATTTTTATCGTTAGTATATGCGTGTTTTTCTTGCAGAATCATGTTCATATGTAGGTTCTGCAACTTCCGCTCAGAGCAACTGAAACCGTACTTGGCGCATCGCAAATTTCATTCAAATTTAAGTAAAAAATATCACTGCAGGTTTAATAGTTGTAAAAATTCCTTTAGATTGGAGGGGTCACTACGATCACATTTGCTAAGGTCACATCAATTCACGATCAGGCGCGCGCAAGATCAGAATGTCGGTCAGAATAAGAATATACATTTTGTTTGTACAGTGCAACTCTGCAAAAAAGTATTTAACTCACGTCTGCATTTTTATAAACACCTAAGAAATCATATTCGAAATAAGGAAAAAGTGACATGTCCTTTCGGTAATTGCGATAAGGTTTATACCCGTTTAACGTCTTTCTCGGGGCATCTGTCGAGATCTCACAAGAATGTACCTCTCACAGTAACTCCCGATGAACCGGAGGATAGTAATTTGATTAAAGAGGATATCAATGGTACGGAACATGATTCCACTGATTTCCAGTTCGATTCCAACAATAGCACTTCTGCAGACGCGTTTCTTTTGAACACAGCACATTTATATTTGAAGTTGGAATGTCAGTTATTGTTGCCTGCGTCGACAATTCAGAAAATTGTAGAGGGAACATTAGACACACACAAGCAAGGCCAAGAAGGAATAAAGAAAAATTTAAAGACGCGGTTGCTCAAAGAAAGCATAGAACCCGAGCAAGTAGATAACGTTATATGTGAAGTTTTCGATAACGATCCGTTCGTGATATCTACAGAGATGTTGAAGACGGATTATAAACGAAAAAAATTCTATAAAGAGCATTGTGCTTTCGTAGAACCCGTTGAAGTGGTGCTGCGTTCTAGCAATGGGGAAAATTCTTTTTTTCATTATGTACCAATCGAAGAAACTCTTCGCCAGCTTTTCATTGATCAGTCCCTTAGTAGCGAACTTCGAAACGACCACAAAAACCTCGATCCAGATGTGTTGTCGGATTTTACTGACGGTGCTATATACCAAAGATCAACTTTTTTCGTGGAAAATCCAAGCGCACTGAAATTAATTCTCTACCAAGATGAATTCGAGGTTGTCAATCCGATTGGGTCAGCCATTCACAAGTACAAACTTCTTGGAATATATTTGACTATTGGTAATTTACCGGAACATTTACGGTCACATGTCAACTCAATCAAGCTTGTCGCTCTCTGTAAAGAGAAAGATTTTGATCATGTACAAGTTTTTGGAAAAATCGTCAAAGACTTGAAAAAAATCGAGAGAGACGGATTTCAGCTGGCGTCAGGCGAAGTCATAAAAGGGGCACTAGTCTTTATTGCCGGTGACAACCTTGGCAGCCACTCGCTAGGGGGTTTTCTAGAGAATTTTAGTATGGCACATTATTTTTGTAGATACTGTCTCATAACGAGAGACGAATTTCATTCTGACGAAGGCCCATTTCAGTCGTACCCGTCACGGACTCGCGAAAACTATAATGATGCGTTAAAAGTAAAGGGACACAGCAACCACTGCCAAGGTGTTAAGTTCGATTCCGTATTCAATACTTTAGCTAACTTCCACGTATGTGATCCTGGACTTCCTCCTTGCCTGGCGCATGATTTACTGGAAGGTGTGGCAGCATTCGATCTTAAGATTTTTATCGACGATTTGGTCAAAAAAGGATGGTTTTCGGTTAGAACTTTAAACAAGTACATAGAATCGTTCCAACATTCGGTCCACGACCGTCGCGATAAGCCATGTCCTATTTCCGCAAACAAAAAAAGGGTTGTCGGGAACGCATGGCAGATTTTTACACTCCTAAGACTTTTCACATTGCTGATTGAAAATAAAATACGCGATACGATGGATGAGACGTGGCATGCTGTTCTTTTACTCTCGGAGATTGTGGAGATAGTGTGTGCCCCTTCGATACATAAATCATATTTATCGTATTTAGGGACAATTATATCGGAGTACATTGTAATACGAAAAACGTTCCAACAGAAACTGCGACCGAAGCATCACTACATATTGCATTATCCAGAACTGATTTTGCTCTTCGGCCCTTTAATGAAGGTTTGGACATTGCGGTTCGAAAGCAAACACAGTTATTTTAAACGTGCTCTGCGATATACTAAGAATTACATTAATGTGACTAAGTCTCTGACCACAAAACATGAACTCTGTCAAAGTTTTCTCCGATTAGGCGCGGATATTAGGTCCGAAATCGAAATGCGAGGAAATACGAATTTCCAAAAATGTATTTACCAAGATTCAATTCAGCAAGCACTGCATGGAGTTAATCTTTCGAAAGACATTCAAGAATGCTGCGAAGTAATAGTGAAAGGAATTATTTATCGCAAAGGAGACGGTCTTGTCGTGCGTCAGACAGCTTATCAATATAAAATTGAAATAGGCAAAATCTGCATTCTTTTGTGCGATGAAAAAAATGTGTTCGTAGTATTCGAGGTATTGGAAACTGTCTTTTGCTCTTATCTTCGTGCCTACGAAGTCGGTAAATGTTTAGGATATACGTGTCGATCGTTGAGTTCTTTGCCAAGTACGGAAAAATTGAGCTTTTATAACACTGGAACTTTTTTGTGTGTAAAACCTAGTTACGGATTCGTTGCTCGTCCACTGTAACAACTTTCACAACTCTGATAGGTGAGTCGCTCTTCGAAGCTGTAGCGAATAAGATACATCGATTAGTGTAATTAGCTTTTAAAAATCTACATTTCGGTAGCTAAAATTCATACAGAGTATCAAAATATAAATATTTTTAAAAGTTTCACAGTAAAGAAATATTTGGCTCGAATGAAGTCCGTACTTCCATTCCAGTACCACAACACTGAAAACATGTGACAAAATAAGAGGTTTCGATGGGAATTCAGACGTGACGTTTTAAGTACTCTCAAATATACTTCAAACATTTTTTTGACTTTCCTTATAGCGTGAATAAGATCTACAAATAATTACAATTTTTTATCTTTTTCTGTATCGGTTGTAGAAGGCGCGTGATAATATTTTTTAGAAAGTCAACTGTCCAGAATCGGTATCTCCTTCCAGCTTAAATGATTTAAAAAATGTAAATAATGAATATATGATGCTTTAAACTTTTAAAACGTATGTACGTTTTCAGAACCGCGCAAAACATAGATGACTTATTTCCCATCGAACACCACAATGAATAATGAAC
The DNA here is from genome assembly GCA_963932165.1 of Pimpla rufipes. NCBI lineage: Eukaryota > Metazoa > Arthropoda > Insecta > Hymenoptera > Ichneumonidae > Pimpla > Pimpla rufipes. The sequence continues at coordinate 3,962,959 of OZ010630.1, forward strand.
ATATTCGTCTACTAATTACATTTTTTGTCATTCACAGATAATCAAAATGTCTCTATTTAAAGTAGTCCCACATGACCGATCGAAGAGAGTTTTGGTGAAGGGATCTACGGTCAGTGAGGTAACGCATTCCGCCAAAAATAAGCTCGGCCTCCCTGATGGAAACTACAAGGTCAAAATAATATTATTTTTGAAAATTTCTCTTGATAACGCGAATTTGCGGCGTGGGGTTTTCATAATTATTTATTCATTATAATTTTGTTTATTATCAAACAAAACTTTGAACTAATAAATAGAGTTTTTCTATATTGATGGCAAGGAGAATGATAAACGTATGATAAAACCATCGGGTCACATCAATGAATATTAATCCACTGGTTACAAATCAAAATGGCATAGTAAAATCTCGAGGCATACTGCACTAATTTAGGGCAAAAATTTGTGTTTTTTAATCGATTAGTAAAACAACATGGTTTTATAAATTCGATACATTTATATGTCCTAAAAATCGCCGGAATCAATTGTAGCATATTGCAATTTGAAAAGCATTTACTTAAAGAAATGGAGATGAACCTAGAAGTTAATTTTATTAGCCTCCAAAGATTTTTATACATGACTAAAACTCAAACAATTGATTGCATGTTATTTGTAAATGATGTTTTTATTGAGTTTGAACGCTTTCTGTCAGAATATTATACGTACTGTTCTATATATCTATTTTCATGTGATCCCAAGTTCAGATAACTCTGGAGGAAGATGGAACAGAAATAGATGACGACGAAATTTTACTCGATTTGGCCGGTATGGTCAAAGCTCCAACCAACTTGATGATTCTACTGGAAGACAAGTCGTGGAAACCGCCAGGTGTAGTCGAAGTCCGTCCAAGTTCAAGTCTGGAAAGCGACCAATCCATTTACCCGGAAGCGAAAACAGAACAGATTCCAATAGAACCTCCACTAAAACTAGGTGCCAGTTTATGGGACAAAATGCCAGAGCGTCTCATGAATTGCTGTCAGAAGGGGCTGCGAGCTTACCCAGTTGATAGACGGCTTATGGTGGCAATTATTGCAAGCCACATGGTGGACGAACTGAAGGACACCACCAGGCGAACAGCGGAGAGAATCGCCCAAGCCATTACGGAAAAATATCCGAAGTCATTTGCTGATAGCATTGGCGGTGCAGTAATTGGAGCTGGCATGGAATCGCTACGATCGCAGGTGTACAATGCCGTGAATTACAGAAAAAACGACAAATTGATTAAGAGACCGCGACCAGAAATCGATGAAACAATAGACGAGGAAGATATGCCATCACAGCCGAAGTCTGGCACTGCTTGCATACAGGACGAATATGGATGTGTTGCGTATCAACCACTGTTGCCATCAACGGAATCGAAGACGAGTCAGGAGGAGAAAAAGATGCTTTTAAAGGAGCAAATACAACAGATTGAACGAAACGAGGAAAGGGTTACTCAATTGATCGAGGATACCTACCCATCACAGAGGATCGCTATCAATGCAAAGAACAGGGATCTCACCTTGCTCTTTACAGAGTGGCCCCACCTAGCTGAGTCGCAATATATAAAGCAACACGCGTCTCGACTTCTTGGAAAATCTGTCCAAGATATATGGGAGAAGTCGTTAGTCGATAATTCGACATCGCTCAGAAAGTATTTGTCTATTACGCAAAAGTCGAAGGCCCTGAAGTCGCGACAGAAAAATAATACAAGCGATACGAGCGCCGAAGCATCAGCAAATACGGACGAAATACTCGAGATCTTGGCTAAGGCCAAAGAAGCTGGTACAGCATCGATGACCGAAATCCCACTGGTCAGCTCCATTTTCCCGTTGATTACAGTCTACATGAAGGAAGATCGAAATCTGCTTTACACCATCGTCGACGTAAGTTCTTAGCCCATACTGTTATGGCTGTATTGTCCTATAAGTGCATATTAGAAAAGAATTGTTCCATCTGTATACTAGAATCGACTTATAGAAATCATTTTACTTTGATTATAGCATGACGTTGAGAGCGCAGACGTCATCACTCACAGCAAGGTTGAAACCCCGGTGCTGATAATCAGAGGTAAATCTTCATGTAAACTATTAATTATTCTCTGTTGCATGTTAATAAAGTTATTGCATCGAATTTTTTTTCTTATTTTACAGGTAAATCCTTTTTCGACGAAAATGCTCGATTTGACGTTGTTGTAGAAAAAGAAGTCCAAATCCAAGCCCGTGGAATATTGGATGGTATCCTCACAACATTCCTCTCGTACTACGTATTTGGGTACACGTATCCACAAAAATTGTGCAAAACCTTGGAGTTCATACAAAGGTAATTTCTCGTGACTTCCTGTACTGATAAAAAAAACCCAGAGTATATTCGAGTAACTGTTCTTGAGATGTCACTGATAAGGATTGAGTTATTCATTGTCTCTGTGTCGATATTGTTTCGACTTACACACTTATTTGGCCACGAACTTACTCTTCCTTTTTGATCAAATGCTCTCTGGTATTCTCTTGTAAAATATTTCGAGTAATAACATTTTTTTATATTTCCAGAGTATTGCTGCAAATCAACCCAACACAGGGAACGAAAAGCGGAGGAAAGAAACGAAAGCTTGTTTCATATGACCCTACGGTTTTGAAGCTTTCGGACGCCTTGGCCGCATTTAAAGAAGCTTAAAGAAGTGAAGTGAGAAAACGAGTAAGAATATATTGTAACGAATGTGCCCGCTTAGATCGAGAGCATTGGGGTTTGACCGAGCGCGGCACACTAGACGACACTCATGACAACCGACGAACGTTAGCAACCAGACGAAGACAGCTAAAGAAGACAGTTTCGGTTGACACTGCGACTCGAACGGACGTGCGACCGATATCACAGACCGCGAATCGGAAATAAACGATCCGTACTTTCTTATTTCGCCTATTCATTGACTCACGAGCGTTACAATATTATAAGAGAAGTTGAAGAAATTATTAAACAAATGTTATGATGAGTTTCAACGGATAATAAAGGCATACGAATTATAGAAATTTCTTCTTTCATTCGTTCTTTACCCACACGGAGAGAAGACGTTATTTGCAGTTAATAGATGCATAGTTGGACATCGTTAATTAAACGTTTATTGACTCTTACCAAATCTTAGATAAGCCAAATAAGTTTGAATTGGGTAAAATTGATTTCGATAAAATTTCTTAACAGTTACCGAATCTTATTTAGCTCAACTAAGTTTTGGTAACAATGACGAAACATTTCTGTCGCCTATACATGTCCTAACTGTAAATAAACACTTTTCGTGTAAAAACCAATGACGCAACAATTATCAATACGAAAAAGCCCGCATGCGCAATGCAAATTTGGTATTTTCGGATATAAGAATTTTCATATTCCAATTACCAGTTTATTTTCATTACCAACTGTATAGTAAATTTAATACACCGCGGTAAATTAAATAAGAAATAATGTTTCCCTAAATGTCTACTGAAATTTATTTACAGTACTGTGAAGTTAGTATACTGGAGTAAAGTAATTTTAACATAAATCCGAAAATGTATTTTTTGTAAATTTAGCAAACACAAGGTGATATTAATATACCAGAGGAAACTAATTTTCAAATAACATTTACAAGTTTGTATTCTAACATTAACTTACCGTAATGCAATTTTAATAGACTTCAATCTATTAAAATTCAATACGTGGTTTTAAAAATTCAATTCTTGTTTCGTAAATTTAATATATAAAAGTAAATTAATTTTATGTACTACCTTCCATTACATTTTTGAAATACCAATCACTGTATTGTAAAATTAATATACGTGAGTAAATTAATTTTCCGATTATATCTTCAAACTAACTTCTTAATAGTCATGCCCTGTATTGTAAATTTTATATACATGCGCATATTAATATAGATAAACCAAGTACGTATTTTTAATACAACTGTGATTTAATATTCTGACACACTGGTAAATGAAAATTTATATACTGTATATGCATAAAACTTCATATAAAAATTATGAATTTTCAAACAAAAATTTTTAACAGTGTACGTCCTATAGCCGGAGCTACGTCCTCGTCCGTTTTGCCTACACCTGCGGGACTTCAGTCTCGGGAATCGAACCCGTGACACTCTCCCAGTCTTTTTGGGCACCACCCCAAGGCGCTGGACCTTTCCTTTGGACCTCCTATTTTAAGGTGGGCTCCGAACCACCGGGATTACAGAAAAGCACAGAAAAATCCATTGGTGCTTGGCCGGGAATCGAACCCGGGACCCTCTGCGTATGAGCCCGGCCCCGATCCACTCGGCCACTGCTCTCCCTCCATATTGGCTAATGTTTACAGCAATTGAGGAATTCAAAGAAAAAATCAAAATATTAGGACCTGCGATCATTTCCCCGGATTGCAATACGGAGGAAGAACTCGACGATGCTTTTGAGACAGCTATAAGTGTTTTGAAGAGCAAAGAAAAAGTTCGGCACATTCAATCATTGCTGGAGAAAAGAAAAACAATTCATCAAATAAAATTAAACGTTAGTGGTTCTAGCGATGATAACCAGCATCAGCTGACGCAACCTGAACTCTGTGTATTGCACGAGGCGCTGTTCGCAAAACGTTCTGAAGGTAAAAAGTTGTTGAGTAAAACACCAGATTACTACGGAGAATTTTTCGCGGCGAAACGAGAAATCAAAAAATTCGCAGGATCATTTTTGTCAGAACATAGAGATGTACGTTCAAAGTTCATCGACATTTTTAACGAAATTAAATCACATCTTGGTGATTGCACTCCCGAATCCGCAATTAATAAAACCATTCAAGAGATTGAAGACAAGAAACTATGGACAAAGGAAGAATATGACTATTTGACGAATAAATTCAGAGTTATCAAACAAGATCACGAGGCGAAGCTAAATCTTGCAAGCTTCTTCGATTGTAACACCGATTTGGAGAAAGAGGAATACGAACAATTGGTTGCCGTTTTAAATGCGAATGCTAAAGCAAAAACGGATCTCCAGAAGCTCTATAAATCTATGAGCAAAGCCTACATAGTGGAGTCGTTAAACGATTCTTATGGAGCACTAGTGAATACCGTCAAAAACAAAGGCTCGACAGCAGAACAGATTTGTAATTCTTACGTTAATTTTCTCAGCTCATTGAAATTGGATTCTGAAACAAAGACATTGTTAAGCAGAACAATAATCAAAAACAAAACACTCACAACTCTCGAAGAACAATTCTCCCAAAAACTGAACTGGCTCAAGGAAATATTGGGAAACGTTAAGACGAATGAAGCAAAATGTGCGATGATAACGCGCTACAGAATTGATGTAAAATTGCAAGCGGTAGTGGAAATGCTTTTACTGGATCTATGCAACATTTCTAAAGTAGCGGATGCACTTTCTCTTAAATTTGTGGCTGCAAGTAATGAAATTCCACTGAAGGTTCTGGAAAAAGGGTTTTCATATTTGGACGGAAGTTTGGCGTTTCTGACCGAAAACTCTTTTCGCAATTATCTAGCCCACGGGGATGCTCTGATTGACGCATTACCCTGCTTTGAACCACTGATAGCGGTCATTTCGTGTGCCATACTTTTTTGCGAGGAAGGTGAATCGTTGATAGCACTGAGGGACCTTGTCGCGGACGACAAAATGTCGAAATATCTATTCAACCAAGAAAGTAATACTCTGGATCGATTACACTTGGAACGACGATTCAACGTTAAGTCCTTGAAGACACTTCGAAGATCAGATTATTGGAAATATTATCTTAAAAGAATACGCAAATCTGCCGCTGCAAGAATTGATTTTTACACTTCATGTGAGGAATACTTAAGGCAATGTTATAATCCAAATCCGCTGGTTACAGCTGCAGCCGCCGGCAATAAGCAGGATCTCGAGATTCATTTGAAACGTGGCGAAGACGTTCGTATTAGAGACAATAAAATGCGCAGTTTGATGCATGTCGCTGCAAACGAAGGTCATGGGCACATTGTTGAAACTCTTCTCGACAATGGAATCAGCATTGACGCGACTGACAAGCACGGACGCACGTCCTTACATTTAGCAGCCAGCAAGGGTCATTGTTCTGTAGTGGAGACTCTTCTGAAGAAAGGGGCCATGGTCGATGCTGTAGATGCAAGTGGACGCACACCATTGCATCATGCGGCATTATCGCAGAACACTGCAGAAGTTGCTCATATTTTGTTGAAATCCGATGCGAATTGCAATGCTACGTGTGACTCGGGTTTAACAGCACTGCACGTAGCTGCGTGGAGTGGCAATTTGGATGTCATCAAACTTCTTGTCGAGGTCTACAAAGCCAATAACGCCATTGCGGAAAATCCAAACAACACACCATTACACATGGCAGTTAAGGGAATACATAATAACGTTGAAGTTTTTGAATACTTACTAAGCAACGCTTGTTACAGTCCCAGTTGTGAGAATAGCCTTGCAGCAAACGCACTATTAATTCTCGCTGTATCTACCGCCAACCATAACGTTATTGAGACTCTATTAAAAAGGAGAACAGCGAGTAAACTCTGCAAACGTGATATTAAATTTCTGCTAGAGAGGGCCGCAATCAGAGGTAACGTAAAAATTGTTGAGGCGCTACGGAACAACGGAGGAAATGTGAATGACGTGCTCTCGGATGGAGAGACAGCGCTGCACATTGCGTCTGGGCATGGTCATAGTCTTCTTGCAAAGTTTTTAATAGAAAAAAAAGCAGAAGTTGACCTGAAATGTCTTGATGGTTCCGTTCCTCTGCATCGCGCCGCTGTGAGCGGCTACTTCGAAACAGTTAAGGTTCTCGTTGAGGACGGAAAAACTGACGTCAATATTCGGGCAAGCGAGAAAAAAACAGCTCTACATTTCGCTATTTCTCGCAATCACCTGAACATCGCGAAATATCTTGTAGCAAAAGGAGCTCATAATAATCCTCTCGACGACACTGGCAGATCGCTTCTACATTATTGGGCATACCACGGAAACAACGATTTTGCAGTAGCTGACTTCCTAATAGATGACCTGAAACTTGATATCAATGGTCGTGCAGAAAACGGCTGTACACCGCTAGTCTATGCTGTTCGCAAGGGCACGTTTAGCACTGTCGAATATTTCGTGGATGATCTTGTACGTAGAAATATAGAATATAATTGCACGAGACGACGAAAATAGTTTCAGGAGATTTATTCACGTCACTCCTCGATGACAGTTTCACAACGAATGAAAGCGAGCTAACAAAAATACAAAAGCAGGATCGTATAGTATAACAAATTAACGAAGACGTGAAGTTCTAAGATGCAGATGTTCCAGTTGGACTTAGATTTTCAACATTGCATAAGACATTTTTTAAAAGCAATTTTTTAAAAACAAAATGAAAAATTCACAAGTGCGTGAAAAATGCAGCAAATTTTTTGAAAAAATGGAGTATGCTCGATTCATTGGGATGAATCTCTGAAAAATAATGAAACAAGTCGACGATGGTGATGGTAAAAGGTGGTCCGGTCGGCGTACAATGCCCCACATATAGTATTTGTAGCAAGATTACGATACGAGAAGAGGAGTGAGGATTTCTTTTTCGGGAAATCAGATCAACCACTTTTAACCAAGAATACTGTCGTTTATTCATTCTCCTTCTGCTCAAGATAATGGCTGCAGTTCAACTGTCGAATCAGCACTACACACTTTTCAACGTCGCGCGCAGGCACATTCGTTCTCTCGCTTATTAACACAAGTTAACCTATCTCAACAAATAGTTCAAGACATGGCTTGTTATTCGTTTAGCGCAAAGACTCACAGAATGCATCCAGCTTTGACACACAGAAATAAATTTCAGGATTCATTGTTACTCGCAACTTCAATGACTTCCCGGAATGTCGAAGTTCTTATAAATTTAAAACTGATTTCTTTACATCTGTGTACGTAGCGCAATCGCATAGACAATGTTGTAGGCTCTCGTTCACACGTTGGTTACACAGATTACACATATTTCGTTTCCCTTTTAAACCGATATAAAAATATTTTTTCATTTACAAACGGCATTGTGCGGCAACTTTTAGAACGGTTGAGGTGTAGTTATGTCGCTTCCCGCTCATTTCGCATAAATTCGAGAGAAATAAGAGAGAATTGCAAAGACTTCTCGATGGTATAACAATCTGAAAAAATGTATGCACATTAAAGGTACTGAAAATATGAATTTTGCATAATAATAATTTTGAAATGTTATTAAGAAATTCATGAAAAAAATGGTTTAACAAATCGCTCCGTGTCCAACATTTTTTGTATCAAAATGATTCTGATCAAAATGGTTCATTTTTCTGAATACATATGAATTTTTTTCCGCTTTTTATGTTGACTTTGAATCTTGTGTGTTTTTTTATCTGGAAAATCTGTACGCAAAAACACAAATTTGAGTCAAATAAAAAATCTGAAAAAGATCATACGTATTCAGAAAAACGAGCGAATCATTTTCATTCACAAAAAAATTTGGGTCACCGGGAAATTTGATAAACCATTTTTTTTCATCAATTTGTTAATAACATTTTAGAATTATTATTATGCAAATTTAATCTTATCAGTACCTTTAATGTGCATGAATTTCTTTAGATTTTTATACCATCGGGAAGTATTGGCAATACTCTTTCACTTTTCGTGAATTTATCCGAAATGAGCTGTAAGCGACATAACTACCTTGGAGGTCTTACTTTTAGCAGTTGTTTTTCACATTTTAGTACATTGAGTTATTTCATACGTTTGAAGATTGGATGCGAGTATTCAGAGTCCATATGTATATCTGTATTAAAGGTATTATTGTAATTATGTATCTTTGACAATTGTGCGATTAAGGAGCTACAATATATATATTGTAACCGATAATGATATCTATATATAATAATATATATTGGTATAACTCTTTAAATAAACTGTTAACTCGTAGCTTCGGTTGAGAGTTACAACTTTTTTGTTACATATCAACGATGTTCGGGATGTAGCCTGAAAGCAGGGTTGCCTTTTTCTGTCAAAAACTATAGGATTCCCGCTGAAATTTTCATGCTCTGAACCTGACCCCCGTCAATAATTATGGCAATTTTTTTCGAAATGTGTTCGGAACATGAGAAGACGTATTTTTTCTTAAGAGCTATGATCAACATTGTCATCAGTGATTTTTATTTAAAAAAATGCATTTTTTGGTAACTTTATTTTGTTAATCTTGAATATCTTGGAAATTTCGAATCCTACCGAAAAATCATTCAGACAACATTTCTTCAGTTTGAAATTACTCAAATGATATACTTTTTTTAACATTTTCTCAGCAGTCTAAAGTTGTTTTATTCAATGTTAAATACAAAGAATCCGTTTTTCATCCAGTTCGACACTTTTTAACAGAAAACAAAAAAAAAAACAGTAAAAATTCTGTGAGAAATTACAAGATTTTTGAGACTTGATTGGAAATGGCAAGTTTCGATTTTACGAAATTATAGCTAATTGACATTTCCGTAAATACATAAATTCAGCATTACGCAGAATAAAATAGTCAAATGCATCGGTTAATAGCAGATTTATATTATGTACTTGAAAGTGGACCAATTTTGTCGAATACTACAGTATTATACAGTATCGAATATTACAGTAAACAATTTGCTATGGCCAATAAAATATGATATAAAAAACATGTCTTTTTCTCATTCACGATAATCCAATTTCAAGTACATATTATAAATCTGTTGTTAACCGACGCGTTTGACTATTTTAGTTTGCGTTCTGCTGACTTTATCTATTTACGGAAACTTCAATTAGCTATAACTTTGTTAAATCGAAAGATGCCATTCCCAACCAAGTCTCAAAAATGTTGTAATTCCGCACAGCATTTTTACACTTTCTTGTGTTCCGTTAAATGTTGGTGAACTGGGTGAAAAACGTTTTTTTTTTTGTCTTTAACATTGAATAAAACAACTTCAGACTGCACAGAACATTTTGCAAAAATGTACGTCGTTTAAATTATTTCAAACTGAAGAAATGTTGTCCGAGCCATTTTCCGATAGGATTATACATTTCCAACGTACTCAAGATTAAATAAATAATGTTATGAAAAAATGCATTTTTTAAATAAATATCATACCCACGACAATATTGATCATAGCCCATAGGTAGTTCTTTCGTCTTACAGTAGATATCCCCGCGAAATTCAGTCCAAATTTGGAGTATATAAAAGGCGCTTCAAAGATTAGTTCTGCATAACAATATTTATAACATGTTATAAACAAATTAATGACAAAATATATTGTTCAACAAATTACCCAGTAACGTAACTCTTTTTCTTCGTGAAAACAGTTTATTGATTTTTCTGAATCCGTATGAATATTTTCAATATTGATGTATTTAAAAGAAATTACGTTTATTCAAAATGTTTAAGCTGTATTTGCGAATTTACTCGATTAATCGTCCGGAAAATTCTTGCGTGTAATGAATGGTTTCATACCAAACACATATCCAAAATTCGTGAATTTTAACACATTTTTCAAAGTTAAAAAATGTAAGAAACCCATTTTTTTTATTTACATTAAAATCTGAAAAAAATCCTACGTATTCAGAAAGATGAATAAATTATTTTCATCAAGAAAAAAAGTTACGTTACCGACAGGGTATGAGTCATGCACATAAGAATTGTACACATTGAGGGTTGTGCACATGTGAAAAAATCCAGTAAAACATGCACATAATGATTTTAAATGTACACATTGATATTAAAATTAATATTCATTGAACAAATGTCGTGCACATTGGATTATTTGTGTATGAAATCTTTGTACACATTGGAAAAAATCTGTAAATCACAAATATTGTTAACATGGAATAATTCTTTTAAAAAAGACGTACATATTTTTTTCTTACACATTACAAATGAATTATAGTTTTACGCATATTCATTAAGAACGTTCACAAAAATAAGACGCTGGGTTATTTTTGTGCACGCAATTATCTTATAGAAACGCCCCAGACATCGTACACAAAATATCGGGCACGAAATATTGTGCACAAAATATCGTGCATATATCTGGTTTATTTGATAAGAAGCTGGATTATTTTTGAGCACGCAATTATTTTTTAACAAACGCCCCCAACATCGTGCACAAAATATTGTGCAGAAAATATTGTACACAGAATATTAAAAAGAATATATAGAAAAACTACATATTCAAGTCGCACGTCAGTGAACAGAAAACAGCTGCATTCGTATGTCATCGCAGCTGTCATCTGGTCTCGTTCCAGTTAGTGGACCAACGGCGTTTCGGTGTGTGTGTGTTTGAGTGCGTTTTTTGAAGGAATAAACGAACAAGGTGAGTGAAAATTATTTTAATAACGAGTGACGGTACCGAAAATCGGAAAAGATCGCGAGTTTCGATCAGTCCTCGCGACCGCTCGCGTCTTTCTCGCATCTTTCGCGTCTGACTCCCGAGCGATCGCGAGTTTGGATCGGTCGTCGCGACCGCTCGCGTCTTTCGCGTCTGACTCCGGAGCGATCGCAAGTTTCGATCGGTCCTCGCGACCGCTCGCGACCGCTCGCGTCTTTCGCATCTGAGTCGCGAGCGATCGCAAGTTTCGATCGGTCCTCGCGACTGCTCGCGTCTTTCGATCGGTCCTCGCGACCGCTCGCGTCTTTCGCGTCTGACTCGCGAGCGATCGCAAGTCTCAAAGAGTCCTCGCGATCGTTCGCGAGTCTCGAAGAGTCCTCGTGATCGTTCGCAAGTCTCGAAGGATCTTCGATCAAATGTTTTTTTTCAATGTGTGTTTTTCGCGAGGGATCGCGAGTCTCGAAGAGTCCTCAATTTAACGGAGAAAAATCCAGGACTGGAAGAATCCTGGATTTTTGTCCTTTTCATTTGTTCTAATCGGATCGTTTAACCAGGGAGAGCTAGTGCCAGTTGCCACAAGGAGGCCTCGAGGGCGTCCGCGTCGACGAGCACTCGTCCAACCTGACGATGATGCCGTTCCCGAGGTCCCAGCGCTGCGAACTGTACCGGAATCGGAGCCGCTAGGACCGATCGAAAGTTCTGTCTGTACAATCAACTTTTAGCATTCGTAGACTTGAACGGAGACTCCGTCCTGTCCGGTTATAGTTCGAAAAAAGTAGAAAATTGAACAACTTGCTTAAAATAAAGAAAGGGATTTCGAACACATTCTTAGGAGCACACAACCTACACTGTCCCGACATTAGCCCAAGTCCTTTATTTTCCAGGGTACCGGTGCTGCGTTGATCGACACCGCCGAGACTGGATTGATTGGCTCTCTCATCACGAAATCCTGGGCTTTGAAATACGCCACGAGCGCAGCTTGCACGATTCTCAAAGTCGACCAGACAATCATGGTCAAACGGGCCGGTTGACGGAAGTCGCGTGCTGGAAACGCCAACAGCATTCGCGTCCTCATCACTTTTCTAACGCTGTTCTTAAAAAATGTGTTATCCTCTCACGCATTGCCGATCGTTTTACGCTCTCACAGTATTGTCGAAGTTCCGTTACGCATACCACGTGATTTTGTAATGAAAATGCTAGTACTCTTCATTATTCATAATAATAAAACATAAGTTCAACCCGATCGTTTATTTCTTTAACGCTATTATTGGCAAAATCGAAATTTACCGACATAATGACCGTTTCCTTGACGAAATTCATCATTAATAATCAATAAACGTAATGACACGTTCGAAATTGCAATAGCATGTCTCATAACAGACATTTGAAGAAAAAAAAAAAAAAATTATATTGCAATGACATTTGAACCACTTTACGATTCTCGCACAACTTGACACAGATCATGGTTTGTTGGTTGTTTATTTACGTACAAAATTGTAGCCTGATATCTCTCAATTTGCGTAAGTTACAACGTGAAAACTGTTTATTCCAAATTTTGAAAATGCTGTAAAATATGAATTTCCTAACTGAATTGCGTCAACTACAATCCCATACAGTATTCTATGATAGCCAACGTGCGTGCCAAATTTGAAGAACATTCTTCCAAAATTACGGCCGTTATCGTGTAAATATAAAAATCTGCACACACACACACATACAGACATTTCGTACAAACCACTTTTCTCGACGTTTTGGACCATTCTGAGTGTACTGACATAAAAACGTCGAAAAGAAAAATTCACGGAAACAAAGCTTCCTCTATGAGGAAAGCGAGGGACGTTTCGTGAAAGTAGCTATAACGGGAAATACCTAAAAACGCATTCGGTCATCTGATGGTCTGCCACGTTCAACTCCATTAGGGTAGTCCTTGCGCCTGGTGTATAGTTCGCATAAGTTTTCGAAAATTGCAACCATTTCTCGATAATATAAAAATCTGAAAAAAATCATGCAAATTAAAGGCACTGAAAAGATTAATTTTGCATAATAATAATTCGAAAATGTTATTAACAAATTCATGAAAAAAAAACATTGTTTAACAAATATTTCGATGACCCAAGTTTTTTTGTTGATGAAAATGATTCCTTCGTTTTTCTGAATACGTATGAATTTTTTCAGATTTTAGAGTTCACTTTGAATTTTCACATATTTTCCCTATAAAAACACACGAATTTCAAAGTGAACTCAAAAATCTGAAAAAATTCATACGTATTCAGAAAAATGAACGAATCATTTTCATTAAAAAAAGTTGGGTCATCGACAAATTTGTTAAACAATATTTTTTTCATCAATTTGTTAATAACATTTTAGAATTATTATTATACAAAATTAATCTTTTCAGTACCTTTAATGTGCATGAATTATTTCCGATTTTTATACCATCGAGAAATGTTCGTAATTCTCTCTCAAATTACTCGAATTTATGCGAAATGAATATCGGTCGCAAGGACTACCTTAAGTCGTGCGCGCGGATAGCCTTGCACATGCGCAAAAGAATATTTAAACGCATGCGGGTGAGTCGAGAGAGATCGTTAATATAGTTACTTTTCATTGTGCATCAGACGACTCGACGGTCTTTATAAAATATTTGTATACATTTCATGTACGTACATGCATCATATCATAAATAATAAATTGTGACGAAGCACTGGAACGCGCTCGTCGCAACGCGCGGGGTCTCCTCCGTGCGCGGCGGAATACGCTCCACGACGCCGCTCGAGTCGAAAATTCGCACCTACACTGTTAAAAGTAGTATGAAATTTACAACATTTTTACTATACAAAGGTGTATGAAATTTACGAACCAAGTATAGTAAATACATTTTCATAGATATCTACAATAAAATAAGTGAACGTGATGGAATTTAATATACTCATGTTGAATGTAATATACATGAGTTTCGGTATTAAAAAACAATTGAAGAATTTTCTTACATGCGTAACGTAATAATACCATATTTATGTAGTATTTATTATTATTGAAAAAGTTTTTGAAATATAATATACGATGAATTTCCATTAAAGACAACTGGAAAATTATTATACAGTATGGTAAATTTTTTAATGAATTTCATAATATTTTTATTATACAATGGTATATGAAATTTACAAACCAAGTACACGAAGCGAATAACATCGGAAGTACCAATAAATTATACGGGAATACCACAGGCTTCAATATTTCATTAAATTTGTTAAAAAATACCAACGGTTAGATTTTGCAACTTTTATGTAAGATTTAGATATACTAAATTGTCAAGTAGTCGGTAGCACAGTCGGTAGCGTCAGCGTTGGATAGGCAGGAACGTTTTCTTCGACAGAAACGAGTACCCATGTCTCGAAAAGTAATTCTCGAGATGGAAAATATTTTTTTTAATAATTATTTTTAATGTTTCATTAATATGGGCATCGTTAAAAATCTGTGTTGACGAAATACATTTTTTCAAAAATCTATTTTAAGTTTAATATACAAGTGTTGGAAGTTTTTTTGCAGATACAGTTCATGAAATTTACAATACCTAATTTAATTTTCAATGAGCGGTATATTAAAAATCAAAGTATCCGATAGAAATTATACTATACAACCGTTTAATATTACTATCAATTGTATACATTTTATAATACGGTTGTATGGCAAAATTCTTATTCGTAAATTTGAATTTTAATATACGACTCATTGAAAATCCAATTACGTATTGTAAATTTCATGAACTGTATCCGCAAAGAAACTTCCAACACTTTTGTATTAATTTCAACACAGATGTTTTTAACAGTGTAGCAACGACGCGTTGACAAAGGATGGACAGTCTCGAGACGTTGTGCGGTGACCGCGGGGGCGGGGATCGCGGGAGACGGCCGAGCGAGATTTCGTTAATATTCGGTCGATATTCGGCGTTTCCCCCACCACGACGCGTGGGGTCTCGCGTAACGCGCTCGAGCGATAAATCAGTCCGGCGCGGATCGTCTGAGTGAAAGATAGATTGACTGCGAGATTAAAGATTGTACCGAGCTACTATCGGGGAGAGTATAATCGCGCGGCCGAGCGAGCAGTGAATCGGCAGGTTATGAGAACGAATAAGGTAAACGGCCCAGTTTCGGTCACCGTCCCAGTTTCGGTCATCGACCTTCGATTTATATTAATAATAAATGTATTTTATGGAAAAAAATTAATGCCATTTTAAAGAGCGTTTTTTACACTACATTATTGTCGAAATGCGATTTTTTTCATGAAATTTTTCATCAAAAAAAGTTAGAGTGAGTGACGCTGCGCGGGCATCTGTCCTTTCGAGCAGCAACTGTTGTTCGAGCGTGCTTGCCGAAGGGTCTCGGAAAACATCGAGTTTAATAATTTGTAAGTATTAAGAGGTATAAATACTATATGGGTAGCTTCGTAATGAATCACGTAACCGATTAGTGTACTCAGAATATGATTTACGAAAAATGATTTCATTAAAGTTGCGGTGTCCGTTACTGCGTACGCAAATTAGGTTAGGTTGCAGTTTCGGGCACTTGTTCCACGAATCACATCTGCAGTCGTCTTTATGTCCAATTAAACTGTTTTTATAATAAAATATCGATTAAATGTAGAAAAAAACTTTCATTTTTTTAGCAGTAAATGGTAATAAACTATAATTTACTACCTGTCAATTCCAGTCGCGAATTATAGTGGAAACAAATTTTTAGTGCAACCCAAAAAATTGACGAAATTCGATTTTAATTAAGCAGATTAAGAATACACAAAGTAATTATTAAATATGGATACTGTTTTGTTTTAGAGCACTTATAACGTAGATCTTGTACCGAAGCAATATATAATATTTTTAATAAAGTTAATTTACTTTGTTTTTTGTTTATTGGGCTGACTGAAATTAAGGTAATAATTAAGGTTATAAATTAAAAGTTATTGCTTTAATTACTCGTTCAGTTCCGCCCCTTTCGTCTGTGACATCGTAAAGTATAAGCAAGTGGCCGAAACTAGGTCCGCCGGGTGACCGAAACTCCAACCGGCGTGACCGAAACTAGTACTCGTGAGGTGTCCGAAACTGCGACATGGAGGTTGGAATGTGCCCGAAACTCCGGCAGCCGAGCGTCGTCAATAAAACGTTAATTTAAATATTATGACCTAATAATTCAACGTAAACAATTAATTGACTATGTTTAGAAAGGTTTATTGCATAAGTAAGAAAAGTTCGTTTTCGAAATTTTAATCAAATCCTTTCAGAATCAGCGGAAAACATGCGCCCAGGCTCTAAAGATGCCCGAAACTGGGCCGTTTACAATTGTGTTCGCGAGAAGCGGCGCGCGCGAAATAGCGTCGAGACGCGTTCGCGGAAAGTTCGTCTAAATCAATTCGTCTAAATCAATTCGTCTAAATCAATTCGTCTAAAAATCAATTCGTCTAAAATCAATTCGTCTAAGACCAATTCGTCTAAATCAATTCGTCTAACATCAATTCGTCTAAAATCAATTCGTCTAAAATCAATTCGTCTAAGACCAATTCGTCTAAATCAATTCGTCTAAAATCAATTCGTCTAAAATCAATTCATCTAAAATCAATTCGTCTAAAATCAATTCGTCTAAATCAATTCGTCTAAAATCAATTCGTCTAAATCAATTCGTCTAAAATCAATTCGTCTAAAATCAACTTGTCATGTCTTCTACACGGATTGTTTTAGATGAATTTGGTTGTTAATTTTCCTTAAAAAAAAATTTTTTTTTTGTTTTTTTTTTGTTTTTTTTTTGTTTTTTTTTTGTTTTTTTTTGTTTTTTTTTTTTGTTTTTTTGTTTTTTTTTTTTGTTTTTTTTTATTAATTATTTACGAAGTGTTGCATTGTAACGAATGATTTCCGCTATAGTATTTTAGACGAATTGATTTAGACGAATTGATTTTAGACGAATTGATTTTAGACGAATTGATTTAGACGAATTGATTTTAGACGAATTGATTTTAGACGAATTGATTTAGACGAATTGATTTTAGACGAATTGATTTTAGACGAATTGATATTAGACGAATTGATTTTAGACGAATTGATTTTAGACGAATTGATTATTAGACGAATTGATTATTAGACGAATTGATTTAGACGAATTGATTTAGACGAATTGATTTAGACGAACTTTCCGCAAATCGTCGAGACGATCTCCTAATCGAGAGGACACGAGCCGAGAGTGGCCGAACGGTGATAGGGCGAGGACCGATAGCGAGTCGGCAGCGTGCGAAGCGAAAAGCCAAAAGTAGGCGAACGTAGGGATGGGCGATGTTGAGAAAAAACATATCGATGTTAAAAGAATCGATTATTAAATAAATCGATTATGAACAATCGATGTTTCTCAAAAACCATCGGAACATCGATTATTTTACATCGGTAAAGTAGAAAACGTTGAAAAATCAAAACAAAATCAGCGAAATTATTTTATTCAAATAAATAAAGTCGACCAAGGTCTCAAGGCACATTCAAAACACAGTGATTCTTGAATCAGCATTGAATAACCATAATTCGTGAAATCATGAGTTGTAGCCGTTGTTGGTGAAATTTGTTTCTACTCCTGAAAATTCAATATACGTATAATATAAGTGGCTGATACAATTTGCATAAGGATAAGGGTTGTGATTCACGCAGAATTGTAAATAGAACAAATAGATCGGATAATCTGTCTTCTATTGAACGTCATATTTTACACCATATGACATACGTTACACAAGAATTGAATATATCACGAACTTTAGTGATGCAAAATTATCGAGAGTCGATATTTCTTTAAAACTGTTAAAATATACTTGTAACACCGCACAGACCGTCTTCGATTTTTTTTTGTCGATGTTTCATAAATAAACATTGAACATCGATTAATCGGTTTTGAAAACAATCGGAAAAAAACATCGATTTCTCGAAAAAAAACATCGGCGATCGATTAATCGACAAACATCGCCCACCCCTAGGCGAACGACGTACCTCATCTTGGGCCTTTTTGTACTGCGCGAGCGAGGACGGAATTTCCCTCGTTAAGGTAGTCTTTGCGACCAATATTCATTTCGCGTAAATTCGAGGAATTTGGGAGAGAATTGCAAACACTTCTCGGTGGTATAAAAATCTGAAAAAATTCATGCACATTAAAGGTACTGAAAAGATTAATTTGATATAATAATAATTCGAAAATGTTATTAACAAATTGACGAAAAAAAGAATTGTTTAACAAATATTTCGATGACCCAAAAATTTTTTTTCACGAATATGATTCCTTCGTATTTCCGAATACGTATGAATTTTTTCAGATTTTAAAGTTCACATTGAATTTTCATATATTTTCCCTATAAAAGACGCACAAAATTCAATGTGAACTCTAAAATCTGAAAAAATGCATACGTATTCGGAAAAACGAAGGAATTATTTTCATGAAAAAAAACTTGGCCCATCGAAATATTTGTTAAACAATTGTTTTTTTCATCAATTTGTTAATGTCATTTTCGAATTATTGTTATGCAAAATTAATCTTTTGAGTACCTTTAATGTGCATGCATTTTTTCAGATTTTTATACCACCGAGAAGTGTTTGCAATTCTCTCCCAAATTCCTCGAATTTATGCAAAATGAATATTATTCGCAAGGACTACCTTAACTGTAACTTGCGCTCGAGACTCGGCTCGACCGAAAACGGCTTTTCCGGGGAACAGTGATAATTCGCGGAGTCGAGTAAATCGCGATCCCTGTTACAGGCTCGAGCCACTCGATTTGTGAATGTAACGATCCGAGTGTAATATTTTTGAATGACTGTTATTAAAGTTTTGTTTGCTATTTTAAACTCGAGTTTACCGAGCAAATCTCGGGCATTTATTTGTTGACGAGAAAGATTAATCCGAACTGTACCCCCCGCGACCCGAGAAAATCGACAAGGTGAGAGACATTACCCCCGGTAGTCGGGGAAAATAAATTGGCTACCTGGCGCTCAACGGAAAGGGGAAGATAATTTTGAGCGCTGAGAATTGTACGCGGTGGTCGCCAACGGTATCCCGCGTTGCACCGGTGGCCCGTCCCAAAATATAACAAAGCTGTAAACCTTACACCACAATTTTTTTTTTTTTTTACGATTTGCGATACATTTTTTCGGCTGACCAAAAATCCGAGGACGTCGAAGGAGTTCGGATTGTGGTCGATTATCCGGAAAAGCCTATACTTTGCATTTTGGGCCATTCGGGGCTCCTCGGGAGATAATTTCATATCTATACATATTTCGCCTGCGTCAATTTTAATGTAAAGCCTCTTTCGATAAAGTTCGATTTTCTCGTATTTTCTCACCGAAATAAATGCTCAAGTGCGAAAGTTTGCGATCTTTCACGTTGCTCTTCTTTTTTCAAAAGTGTCGTGAATTTTCCTCTAAACGCTAACTTTGCTGTCTGTAAAAACTGCAGCAATGTGACCGTAATAATACCGGTCATATTTACCATTTCCATCTCTATTCGTAGCCAAACAATTTTTGTATCTATAAATAAATAAATATCGCCTGCGTTTGTCTTAATGTGAAGTCTATTTCAATATTTTTAATATGAAGTCTATTTCAGTATTTTCTCCCTCCGTGGGAGAACCCAACGTGGCGTTTTACAAGCAGCCAATGAGGACGTAATACAAGGACGCCAGAACAACCGGTAAAAACGAAGAGCCAAGTGAACCTAACGTGAGGCGCTGGAGATATTTCGAAGGCAAAGGGAAATTGTTGTACGCAGTACGACTCGAGCCACAATAAGCATACGGCAGGTTATAACAATCCAAACGAAAGGTTCTCGCTTCTCGTAATTACGGAACAAAGGTAATTGATAACACGTCCTCCAGATTTTTTAATCTTATTAAACCTTCGGTTAGACATGTGCGAATTCTCACCCAATGTCTGGTATATCGCCAGTAATTAATCAACTACCAATCCTTTGTGTGACTTCCCCGTGGCTTTTTCACACAAAGCCACAAGCCACGAGTAAGGTAAACGGCCCAGTTTGCGACCCTGCCTCGGTTTGCGACCCCCAATAGATATTTTTCGTTGTCAAAAATTCAATTTTCGTCAAATTTTAACCTGTTTTTCGCGAAATTGTACAGTTTTTTAAATAGATTTTTTCTGCAATAAAGAAATTTTTTAATTAATTTTATCGCAGTTAATTTTACCGGTGAAAGCAGTGATCGTGCGTCTCGGTGCGTTCAATCCCTCGCGTCTAGACGGAGCTCACTAGCTGCGTCAGTCGCGTTAATCGATCATTTCGTAACTCAAGTAAGTGTAATACCATATAAAAATAGTATCAAAGTGATCAGAATCATTTGCTTTATTGAGTAGATGCCAAATAATGTGGCTATTGGTTAGTTTTTCCCGTGAAATCGGAGGGTCAATAACTCCGACATAATTGAGGTTATGTTCGCGGTTGCTGACCCTCTCGATTTGTTGTTGTAAAAAATTAGGTTAGAATTGATTAGTCTTTAAATTTCAGCATTGAAGGCCGTAATTACAGTTTTGTTTTCATTTATTTATCGACATTTCACCCGTGCAATAGATAATTTCACCCGTTTCAATAGATAATTCAGGTGAGTGTCAGAAACCCCGTACACGCGGGGGTCAGGATCTACGGCGTCAGTGTCAGAAACCCCGTACACGCGGGGGTCAGGATCTACGGCGTCAGTGTCACAATCCCGGTACATGCGAGGGTCACAAGGTGCGACATGGGTGGTTCTGCAGGGTCAGGAACCCCGGCAGTGGACAAGCCATATTTAAACAATCTTTTAACAAATATTTTCAACATTTTGCCTTCCTACAATAGTCGAATCTAGTTCAGAAGGCTTTAATGCCCGTATTGAAAACCTTACTTTTCAGTTTGATAATATCGCTTATCGGGAAATAACGTAAAGATGACACCATTGTTCTAAAGGTGTCATAAACTGGGCCGTTTACCTTACAAACTGACTCGGCAATAGGGGTGGGCGATGTTTGTCGATTAATCGATCGCCGATGTTCTTTTTCGAGAAATCGATGTTTTTTCCGATTTTTTACAAAACCGATTAATCGATGTTCCGATGGCTTTTGAGAAACATCGATTGTTCATAATCGATTCTTTTAACATCGATGTTGTTTCTCAACATCGCCCATCCCTACTCGGTAATTTTTACTAACATCGCGTATTCGATCCCTATGAAAAACCTTCGAGAAATGGTATTATTAAGGTAAAGGTACCGGCGTCGGAAACCTTTGGCCCTGTTTCGGCCACCAAGTTCGAAAGCACAGAATTATTTGTATTGTTACAATGAAATAAAATTGCATCGATAAACTTGTTCATTTATATGGATACTTTCGAAGTATCAACATAAAAATACAGTAAAGGATCATTTGAAATAAATATATAGTGAAAATGTCCGAAACTGGTACAGTGACCGAAACCGGTACCTTTACCTTACCTCAAATTATAATAACATTACAATTAAGACAAAGAAAACTGCAAAAATATGGTTAACGAAACATACTTACGTATACTTTTTATTGAAATTACGCTTCGGTGAAATATCTCATTAAATAACAAAAAACTGTGCATATTTGTGTATATTTGTACAATTGCATAAGCCGCAATTAATCCTTGGTGTGTGTTACGAATCGAGCTAACGAAACGTAATTTAAATGTTTATTTTGGGTACGTTGTTCGATTAATGATTAAAATCAAGATTTTGAATTGTCTCGCGAATTATTTATATTAATTAAATGACCGAACTTAACGATGATACAAACACGATAAATCGGGATAGAATTTCTTATATGCCACCGGTTATGGCAATTAACAATTATAATATTTAACTTATACTTAATTAAACTCTAAATCTAAACCATATTAATATATTTAAGACATTATTGGTTGGAGGTTGATTGAAGACTAATTGGTAAATTGAGTGAGGGTCAGCAGGAAGGCTTAGGTATGTGTAATGTAGGGGGTAACTGGCGGTCGTCGACATAGTCCCGAAAGTGCTGACTATGGCAGCACGCTTGGCCGTTGAACTTACTGCGAAGTTGTGAAAGAATTAAGGCATAAGTCTTCGGAATAATTCGAATGAGGAATTTGATAACCAGGAGTAAAGGTGAATAGAGGATATTGACCTGGGGTTGGAATGTGGGAATAGCAGAGAGACAAATTATTAATGTTAAAATAATTAAACATAAAGACGGAAAAATGGCCAGTACGTAACAGTGTGCATATCAGAGTCATTTACTGGTGCACAATGTACGAATTAATTATTTTTACAGGTCGCAAAGTTAGATGAGCCACTAAACTTCACAGAAGATATGCAGCAGCAAAAGCCAGATATGGCTACTAACGACAAAACAGGTCCATCCAATGACGATTTGCAGACTGACCAATGGGGCTGCACATACCTGAAAGTGGAAAACCTGTCCTACAAATGGACAATAATCAACTTTAGTTTCTGCACCAATTCAACATTTTCGCCAGCATTCTCAGTCAGGCCATGTGACACATGGCAGTGGCGACTTGAGCTCTGGACATCAAATAGCTCTTCGCATGGCCTTCAACAAAATATTGCTTTAAGATCCATCGGCGGTGTGAAAACTGATGTCAGAGCCACATGGAAGTGCTGCATAATTGATTCGAAATCTAGAAAAGTCATTGAAACGAAGATTGATAAAGCCCACGCATGTAGCAAAGGGGAGTCTTACCTAAGTAACATCTGTCCTCTCGTGAACCAAAATGTCTTATTGGATACCAAGGATGGATTATTGCCGAACGACACACTCACGATATTGTGCGAGTTAAAATACAGCACGGAGACGTTGAACATCCAGGGGCCAACGACATCGATAAAGGCCGAATGTCGACTGAACCACGACTTGGAAATTCTGTTCAAGACGGAAACATTGAGCGACGTCGAGCTAGTCGTTGGCGACCAAGTTCTACGGGCTCACAAGGCGATCCTAGCGGTGCGGAGTCCGGTGTTTTTGGCTATGTTCCAAAACAACATGAAAGAGCGAAATCAGAATCGGGTTAATATAACCGATATCGACTGCGAGGTGCTCAGAGAGATGTTGCGGTTCATTTACACCGGCGAAGTAAAAGATCTCAAGAACATGGCGAGCGAGCTGCTGAAGGTAGCCGACAAATATGCCATTGAGGACCTGAAGGTCACGTGCGAAGAGGCACTCTACTCGAATCTTGATGTTGAGAATGCGGTGGACACGATGATTCTCGCCGATAAATACGGCGCCAAACAGTTGAAGGCGGAAGTTGTGAAGTTTGTCAACGCCCGTGGACGGGAAATGATGAGGAACGCGCGCTTCAGATCGGAGTTAGCTTCACTCGAGGGGATAATGGCTGACGTTGCGATTGAACGTTTCTTGGCGTTGTTGGAAGGCGCGAGAAATGAACATTTCTCTATGAAATAAACATCAATTTTCGCAGAGATTATTGCGAACGAGCAAAGTCATTCGTACAGATGAATCTATACTTTGTAGTACAGAGGGCAGTGCGTTTGTTTTTAAACCTCTGTAAAATTGTTGTGTTCTCTATGTTTAAGAAATACGTTTCTTCAGTACATTGCAAATTAATTTTAGATCTTCATTTGTTTGTTTCTCGTTTATACATTTTTTTTACTGTGGATAATTTGGACCGCCCTCTCGCGGTCGAAAATCTTCACAAAACTGATGCTAATTCAGCCGAAGAAGGTGATCGAACTTTTAGCATCATAGCATTTTTTAAAACGTTGCCAAAGTCGTGCGCGTGGATAGGTTTGCACATGTGCAAAAAACTGTGTTTCAACGAATACGGGTGAGCCGAGAAGAGATCGCTAATATCGTCACGTTTCGTTTTGCATCAGACTACTCGACGGCCTTTATCAGATATTTTTATACAATTAATGTACGATCATTCATCATATAATAAGTAATAAATGTAACAAAGCTGTAAACCTTGCAACACAAGAAGTATTTTTTTACGATTTTGTCCGACGACCTCGAAAGAGCTCAGAATATGGTCGCTTATCCGGAAAAGTCTATGCTTAGCATTCTGGGCCATTCACAAGTCGAAAGCACTTGAAACTAAGAGGCTCCTCGTATTGAATCTGTTTTAATGTAATAGTACATTACGTTACAAGGGAGGAAAGTGCAACTTTTCACCGAGTGTGAAGTTTGATGCCCGAGCGAAGCGAGGGCAGAAATTCACACGAGGTGAAAAGTTGCACTCCTCCCATGTAACGTACTATACTTTTCTCCCGATTTCGCTAAAAAATAACCACATTTCGTGTGTGCAACGCGGACGGAAAATAACCTCATTTTTGACAAGTGACGACATGCATGCGTAGTTCGGTTTCTATTACTCCCGCGCGGGCAGGAATGAGCTGATTACCTCCCTAGGGAGGTAATGAAAGCGGACTGCGCATGCGTAAGTCACGCGTCAAAAATGAGGGATTTTCCGCCCGCGTTGCGGACACGAAATGGGGTTATTTTAGCGGAGTCGGGAGAAAAGTCTATTTCGATAAAGTTCAACTTTCACGTATTTTCACCGTCCAAAATAAACGCCCGAGTGCGAACAGTTCACGATTTTTCCAGTTTTTTCGATGAAATTGATCTACCAATCACCGCCAAACGTACGCCAATCGACTAGTATTAAAAAAAAAAAAATTCCTGACAGCGCCCCGCTTTCATCCGGCTCTGTTGACTGGAATTTCATTTTATTAGTTTCTCTCGAAAACTAAGCTTCTCCAAACGTTTTAATTGCGTTATTCGTAATCGCCAAAAGATTCCGCATCGAATGAGCCCTAGTAGAGTCGATTTTGAGAAAAAAACATTTTTGGCTAACTTTGGGCTTTGTTTAGTTTTTTTTATTATTGTAATTAAACAATTAATATCTAAACGATGAAATTCATGTACCAATCACGACCAAACGTCCACCAATCGACTAGTATGTTTTTTTTGTTCAAATTCCTTAAAGTTGTATGGTCATCTTTATAGAGCTCCAAAACGGAACCTCAGAATGACAGTAACCTGTAAATGACCGTCAAGAAACCATAAAGTGACGGTCGTTCGGGTCCGCTAAGGTTCTATCTGGAGTAAGCCCTTCGTTGGGTGATTTGCAGTTTAACGCGTCGAATAAATTATTCATGCGCTCACAAAAAGCGATTGTCTCTTCGCATCCAACGAACTCTGTACATTTTTGCGACGAGTAAAATGCCAATCCATCCGCTACAGAATTGCTAAAGATCTGCAATGAACGAATTACAACAATAAAGATAAAAATATTGTTCACCAGTATGGTGACGTATCATTGGGTTCATTGAAGTATGGTATGCTGAGAAATTGGAAAATCAGTCAACGTTTTATAAACATTCTTTTGGGCTTAACAATAAGTATTAAACGGTGGCTTCCCATTATTGATCTCATCCAATTTGGTTGCTCTATAAGTAAAATGACATACCTGGGTGGCAAGTCGTACGCACATTTTCGAAGTGTTGTCCGGATTAACGTGGCATTTTGTTATTTTCGGACACGCTCTTGCATTATCCATGTGTCGACTATCAACATCAAACAAAGTTTCGAAATATTTCCACTCAATGTAATTACTTGCGGAATTCATCTATAAAAAAAGCCACTTAACATTATGTTAATTAATTGTAAGCAGTATTTTTATGTGCGTATTGTTACATTTCTTGTATTTTATATAATCTCAGTTCTCGTATTTTTTATACGTATTATTAGCTTCGCTCATATTCGAGAAGTTCAAACATTTAATAGGATTCAAAACTCACCCGCAATCGTTTTTAGGCCTCACGTTTTGAACAAACGCAGAAAAGTGCCTATTGAATTCCCGCTCCACTGAATAAATTACGTTTTTATAGGAAAATGTGAATATAATTTGAATTTATTTACTTTTTTTTACAGTAGGTTTCTTAAACATAGTAAAATACATAATCTTGGTGTAACAGAATATAGAAATTTCATTATTAAGTATGATTGGCTGCGTATACTAGATTTTGTGTTATTCGGACGTCCGTATCACTCAGGGGGTCTGGACTGAATGGACCGAACAAGTTGAAATTTGGAATATTTCTTAATCTAGCATTGTGAAGTATACCCATGAAGTATGGAAAGGAAAATTGGCATTGGGAAGAAAATTGACATTTTGGAGTCTAAAATTGTGCCCGGCTCACATTCTTCGCAGTCAACAGATGAATTTGGCTGAAAATTGCTACATAATTCTGAATTACCTTAATTCTGAAACACTTTTTTTTAGATTATTTTTCAGATAATTTCTTAATAGTGTTAACCTACCAAGAAACAGTATTTCAGGTCAAAATGTATGAACAGGTCTCAATCTTCGCAGTCGTCAGAACAGTTTTTCTGATACTTGCTGCGTACTCCTACATTACTTTAACGCAGAGGCACTTTTTTTAGATTATTTTTGCTTCCTCATTGAGGAAGCTTTGTTTTCTAACTTTCGTAAAAAATCAATGATTCAGCTAAATAGTTCTTCATAACTAAAGACACTTTCAATGTTGTTCGCTATTGCATTTCGACGAAATCGTTAAAGCGGTTCGGATTTGATTCAATTTTGAATTTTACGAAAAAAATACATTTTGCCCTAAATCACGTTGAATATAAACAAATGAACTGAAATGTTCTACAGACAAAAAATAACATATAGCCCTGCTACGTAGCGAATTTGGTGATGATCGGTAAAGTCGTAGAACTACTTTTACGTCGGAATTTTACGACATTTTGAATTTAAAAAAAAATAGATTTTCACTATAACTTCCACAAAAGTTAGGAAAGTAAGACAAAAATTTGGAGATAATCGAAATTAGATGTAACGGTGTTTGTAACGGAGTTTTCTTTTGTTCGAATAAAAGAAAGTTGCAAAGTAGAACTTCGCACATTGCTTCCTTATTAATTTCCCTTTTTCACAAAGCTTCCTCTATGAGGAAGCCAAAGTTAATAAATAAGCTTCTTCATAGAAGTGGCTTTGTGAAAAGGGGAAGTTAATGAGGAACCAATGTGCGAAGTTCTACTTTGCAACTTTTTTAAATAGTGTTAACCTACCACAATACAGTTTTTCAGGTCGAAATATATGTATACGTCTCAATCTTCGCAGTCAATAAAACAATTTTTCTGAAAGTTGCTGCGTACTCCTAAATACTTATATGGCATAGGTATTTTGTTAGGATTATTTGTTAAATCATATTTAAACCGTTCGGAGCGCGAAGCGCGACGTTCAAACCATACGGAGCGCGAAGCACGACGTCCAAACCGTTCGGAGCGCGAAGCGCGACATCCAAACCGTACGGAGCGTGAAGCGCGACGTTCAAACCATACGGAGCGCGAAGCGCGACGTCCAAGTGAGTGCCTTAAAATGACACCAGAAAAGGGTCATTTTCCGGGGGGCTTGGTGGGCAAAGCCCCCCAAACGGGGGCTTGGGGGGCGAAGCCCCCCAACAGAAAACCCAAGGCGCAACCCGGCGCCCCGACGGGGCGCCGGGTTGCTTGTTGTAACTCGACTTGCAACGTGGGACGGTGCACGATCTTCCCATTTCGACGTACCCGTTGTACACACTTTCAATATTGCGTTGCTTCTTCTACTTTTATATTTTTAATTATCACATGAAAGAGCGCATGTCAACAAAGCACTCGTTGTCGTGGTTGCTCGAGCGCACGCGATAGCAGCGACACGTACAGGCGACGCCATGTATTACTGCACGGGTCCAATTTCTGTGTCACCCTGACAATCTCGTCGACTGTCAAATTGACGGAAAAAATATCAGAGTCGTTTTTGTAGCGAATTTGTCCGTCAATACAGCAAAATTCGACCGTAAAATTCGCTACAGGAACGACTGGGTCATTTCTTCCATCATTTTGACGTCATATCCGACCGTCACCGAGATTGCTA
Organism: Pimpla rufipes; assembly: GCA_963932165.1. Lineage (NCBI taxonomy): Eukaryota > Metazoa > Arthropoda > Insecta > Hymenoptera > Ichneumonidae > Pimpla > Pimpla rufipes. Next base: position 3,991,279 of record OZ010630.1, read on the forward strand.
GGGCACCCCCCACCACTGAAATCCATCGGAGTCGCAACACCTGTATGTAAGACCGTGCTCGTCACTGTCGGACAGCGATCACGCACGAGCAGAGACGTTCTCCCGAAACCGCGAGCCCAACGAATTCGGACTGCGAGTAGCGACACGTCCCGCGTGTGTGTGTGTGGTTTACGCGAGCGACCGAGGTAAGAAAAATTTCATAACGGCAAGACAAATCCGCATATCCCGTTTAAGGTAGTCCTTGCGCCTGGAGTCGAGTTCGCATAAGTTTTCGAAAATTGAGAGACAATTGCAACCATTTCTCGATAATATAAAAATCTGAAAAAAATCATGCAAATTAAAGGCACTGAAAAGATTAATTTTGCATAATAATAATTCGAAAATATTATTAACAAATTGATGAAAAAAAACACTGTTTAACAAATATTTCGATGACCCAAGTTTTTTTGTGGATGAAAATGATTCCGTCGTTTTTCTGAATACGTATGAATTTTTTCAGATTTTAGAGTTCACTTTGAATTTTCACATATTTTCCCTATAAAAACACACGAATTTCAAAGTGAACTCTAAAATCTGAAAAAATTCATACGTATTCGGAAAAACGAAGGAATTATTATCACCAAAAAAAAAGCTTGGGTCATCGAAATATTTGTTAAATAATGTTTTTTTTCATCAATTTGTGAATAATATTTTCGAATTATTATTATGCAAAATTAATCTTTTCAGTGCCTTTAATTTGCATGATTTTTTTCAGATTTTTATATTATCGAGAAATGGTTGCAATTGTCTCTCAATTTTCGAAAACTTATGCGAACTCGACACCAGGCGCAAGGACTACCTTAAGGCGACGTGAAACATCCACGTTGAGCTCAGTCGGTATAAAAAACTGTAATTAACGTTTTTGACGGATGTTTGCGTTTAGAGCTAAAAGAAGAAATTCATTCCCTGTGGATTTCACCAGGGCAGGGAATGAATTTCTTATTTTAGCTGTAAATGCAAATATGCGTAAGAAACGTTTAATTATAGTTTTTATTATCGCAGTCGGTATTTCACATGTCCTTAACGCTACCCGTTTCTCGATGTCAAGTGTTTCGTCCCGCGTCTGGACGACTGGGCCGGTGTCGGAGCCCCGAAAACGATCTCCACGAGCCCGAGGACGTGGCGATACAGAGAAAGAAAGAACATCACGAGGCGACCACGATACCCGGCGATACGAGGCACCCGGAATCCCCGACGACCGTGGCGCGACGTACGACCGGCCAGCTCAGAGTCGCCCGAAGTCCCGCCAAGGCAAATTCGAGCGCCGACCAGAGACGCCCAGGGCTTACCAATTTTCGCTTTCCCGGGTCGCCCGATATCGCCGATAAGCCGATATCGTCGGCTTCGTAGTAAAAATCAATAAGATAAGTCCGCCAAAATATCACGACAGCGCACCGCGCCATTTTTATCTCTTCCCACACGACCCGCAACGAAACTCGAGACGTGCGCGTGCTTCCATTATTTTTCCTCGCGTAACGAATTTCGCGATTGTCGGTCGAAGAGAGAAAACTTGGACCGCGTAACGAAGCTCTCTGGCGATTGGCATTATTACCATTACTATCACCATCAGTCTCATTATATTTCTCGATTAGCGATTATCGGTATTATTCTGATACTCTCTTTAATATTATATTATCGCCAAGAACATTACCCTCGCGCCGAAGTCGTCTAATTTGTGTGTGTGAATGGATGCATGTACGTATGAGTGTGAATTAATGTCAAATATCATCGAATTTATATTTATCGCAAACACCGAGTCAACCTCGAGCGCCTATATCCATTATATTTAAAAGAAAGAAATTTGTCCCGCTCGTGATTTGTGTGAGCGCAGACCGAAAGGAGAATCTCGCATTTCCAATTTATTACAGTCTAAATTAACTTTTTGCATTAATTTGATTATTATTTGTATTTACCCATTTGTTTTTACAGTACATTCTTGAGAAATAGATATATAGATATTCGTGGAGTAACAATACAGGAATTTAATTTTTGAGTATTTTTAAATGTTGAGACAAGATCTTGTGTTACCCGGACGTGCGAACACTGAGTAGCTATCTATTGAGCAGACCGAACAAGATAAGCGCGCAAAGCACAACAGAGCACAAAGCCGACCTTCAACCCGACGTCCGCACCAAACGCGACGTTCAAACCGTACGGAGCATGAAGCGCGGCGTCCAAACCGTACGGAGCGCAAAGCAAGGCACCGAAACCATGCGGAGCGCGAACCGCGATGTTCAAACCATACGGAGCGTAAAGCGCGGCGTTGAAACCGTACGGAGCACAACGCGCGACGTTCAAACCAAACGGAGCGTGAAGCGCGACGTTCGGACCATACAGAGCCCGAGGCGCGACGTTCAAACCATACGGAGGACAACGCGCGACGTTCAAACCATACGGAGCATGACGCGCGACGTTCGAACCGTACGGAGCCCGAGGCGCGACGTTCGAACCATACGGAGCCCGAGGCGCGACGTTCGAACCATACGGAGCCCGAGGCGCGATGTTCGAGCCATACGAAGCCCGAGGCGCGACGTTCAAAACATACGGAGCGCGAAGCGAAATGTCCCATCCGTACGGTGCGCGAAGCGCGACGTCCAAACCGTCCGGAGCGCGAAGCGCGATGTTCAAACCATACAGAGCGCGTCGCTCTCCATATGGCTGTAAATGTCCCTCCCTTCGGGACATTTTTCCTGGGTTATTTTTCGGGTTTTTTTTTCTGGATGCATTCTGCGAGTCTTTGCTCTAACAAATAACAAACCCTGTCTTGAACTATACGTTGAGATAGGTTAACGTGTGTCAATAAGCGCGAGAACGAATGTGCCTATGCGCTATGTTGAAAAATGTGTAGCGCTGATTCGGCAGTTGAACTGCAGCCATTGTCTCGAGCAAAAGGAGAATAAATAAACAAAAGTATTCTTGGTTAAAAATGGTTGATGTGATTACCCGAAAAGTAAATTCTGACTCCTCTTCTCATATCGTAATGTTGCTACAATACTATATATGGGGCATTCTACGCCGACCGGACCATCTTTTACCGTCACCATTGTCGTCTTGTTTCATTGTTTTTTTTAGTGATTCACCCCAATAAATGGAACATACGCCATTTTATAAAAAATTGTGCAGCACTTTTCACGCATTCGTGAATTTTCCATTTTGTTTTTCAAAAATTCCTTTTTAAAAATGTTTTATGCACTGTTGAAAATCTAAGTTCAACTGGAACGTCTGCATCGACGAGCTTCACGACTTCCTTAATTTGTTATATACGATCCAGTTTTTGTATTTTTGTTAGCTCGCCTTCATTCGTTGTGAAACTGTCATGGTGGATTGTCGTGAATAAATCTCCCAAAACTATTTTCGTTGTCTCGTGCAATATAGTCTATGTTTGCACGTACAAGATCATCTCAGGTTTCTACAGGTTATGGGCCCAGGACGAAAACCTGATCGCGGACACGAGAATTTCCCTATCGGATCACCGCAACCTGAAAACAACCTGTAAAACGACGATAGCGAAACGCCGTGAAAATAACCGCTTGTAACCGCGATTCTGCCGCGATTCTTCCTGTTGCACCCCGAATAAAATCGAATTTTATTTCGAAGCAATGATAAAATTTCCATTGCTTAAGGTAGCTCATGCGCTTCACACTAGTCAAATCAGTGCTAAATTGTCAAAAGCGTTTTTGCAACGCCTGGTTGTTTAATAAATTGTTCCGAGGTGTTACTGACGTAGTAGTATTAGTTCTTAATAGACAAATACATTCGCATCCGTGATTCCAATAGAAAATCAACTGATATATGCAAGTTCCCGATGTCATGATTTTTCGTGCAGTTTTTAAAAAGGGTAAACCGTAATAATAGTTCCATTACGACGAGCAATATCTCATTTTTATCACTGAGAGATGCTTGATCGATTAACCGTTCAGATTTTTTATAGTACCAGTAGTTTAAAAGATACAACCGTTTGATTATTCTATTCGAACTACTGATACTATCAAAAATCTGAACGGTCAATCGATCGAGCATCTTCCAATGATAATAATGAGCTATTGCTCGTCATAATACAACTATTATTACGGTTTATTCTTTTAAAAAACTGCACGAAAAATCGTGGCATCGGGAATTTGCACATATAAGTTGATTTTCTATTCGAATCACGGATGCGAATGTATTTGTCTATTAAGAACTAATGCTACTACGTTAGTAACACTTTGAAGCAATGTATTAAACAACCAGGAATTGTACAAACGCTTTTGAAAACTTAGCACTGATTCGACTAGTGTGAAGCGCATGAGCTACCTTAAATCGAGCGTCCGGACGAGCCGAGCGCTCGACACGTGTCGGAATCCGTCGATTCAGAAATCAGGCGATCGACACCCAAAATGCTTACGCACCAATTGTCGGTGAATCACCGTGTGCCACTGCAATTTACCGGCAGCCTAGAAAGAGACTCGGAGCCGACCAATCGGACTCGTCTTAGACTCGGGTACCCTCAAGTTGTAAAACAAGTAGAAACTAGAAATTGGAATTAACAATCTGTAACGTAAATCAGTAACATCTTTTCTTCGTGAGATGTTGTATGTTTTTAGGGAGGCTTGATTTAATATATGTATGGAATTTAACCCTGAGTTTCCCCATTTTTTACCTAATTTTAAATTAGTTTTTAGTTGCGTCCCCCTTCGATTCGCTGGCTATTGATCGACGTAGGGACGGAGACCGTTCGCATGTACCGTCGTTACCTTCCGTCTCTTCTTTATTTCAAAATCGACGTCGTTCTTCTTCGCCGTTATCTCGTACGGGCCCGTCCACTTCGGCGAGAGTTTCGCTGACCGTCTCGTCGTGCAGGAGCACGTGGTCCACGACATGATATGTCGTCTGTCTATCTTTCGCATCGTAATTCCGCTTCGCTCTTTCCTTGACGCTGCAGAGATTGTCACGAGCTATAGCCCAGGGGCCCGATTCTCGAAAGTATGCGATATTTCTCGTATACGATAAATTTCGATGACCGTATATCGTATACGAGATCGAAATGCTATTCTCGACTGCCATGCGATAGGAGGGCTTCGATAATTCTCGCATACGATTTTCTTACATCGTTGCCACATGGAATCGTTGGGCTATTTCGTTAGAGAAATCTCGAGGACCAATAAATATACAGATTTCATGACTTCCAAATGCCCGCGAGATTCGGTTTGGTTACTTCAAAGATATGTATCTGTAAGTATGTCGCAAAATTGGAAGCACCGATTTAACTCAATTGAATTACAAGCGGAGCATGCTACATGACACTATGTACAGTAGGGTGGTCCTTAAAAGGGGTATTTTTAAATTTTGATCTTGCCGCCCCCCAGATCGGTTCGAAATAAAAATAAAAAAATCCTCAATTTTTTCAGATTTTTTCTACCACATTTAACCCTCCCCCACGGGGATTGAAGTTTTCCATTCAAAATACATGGGACTTTTCGGTCTTCGCAGTCAATATTTTATTGCGGGACTATACGTCGATCGAAAAATCTGAAATTTACACAAATTACGCTATAAACATTTTACTATAAGGGGAAAAATCACCAACCCCTATCCTCAAACTTGGGAGGGCGGAGGGTTGACAATGTCAGGCAAAAAGATATATGGATTTTGCAGTAAAAAAAAAGTGTTAAATGTGGTCTACTTTTCATAACAGGGCTCTGTAAAGAAAAACCTTAGGTCCAAATATACAAAATAGTAGAAAAGATGACATTTTAAAGATGGCATTTAAAAAAAAATGCTACTTCGATAATTACAATTCGTTATTTAAATTTCGATAATCGTGTTACATATTATTAAGGAGGGTCTCTTTTTTTGCGTCTGGGTGATTCTTCCGATATTCACTGACGATTTGTAGAACACCTCGAAATACGTATTATGCAGCATTGGCGGCACCAGTGGCGGCCTTTGTAACTAAATAACTAGCGACAGTTATAGTTTTAGTCAAACACTAGCCTTATCTGACAGAATGAACCAACCGAATTTTAACGTGAATTATTTCAACCGTTGAGAAGTCATACAAAAATTCGTGTTATGTTTCAAAATGCAATATATTGATAAATCACTTTTTTCTGCTGTTAAGGTAGATTCGGTAAAAAATCACATTCTTTTCAAAAGAGATATTTAATTCATCTAAAATTAATCATTTTAATAATTAATAATAATAATTTTATTGAATAATCAATTTTAAAAATTACCAAAGGTTGTTAATTTTTTCCCGTATGGTGTTACATGTATAGAGTAATTTGTGTAAGTTTCAAACTTTTTAACAAAGAAATAGTCGCATGGTAAAATATTGATTGCTTAAAACTGATAAACACATTGAAAAACTTCAACTCGTTATTTTCAGAAGCGAAAATCTATATAATATATATACAATATTTGTGGGTAGGGGGTTGGTGATTTTTTCCCTTATAGTAATATGTTTATAGCGTAATTTGTGTAAATTTCAGATTTTTCGATTGGCGTATAGTCCCGCAATAAAATATTGACTGCGAAGACCGAAAAGTCCCATGTATTTTAAATGGAAAACTTCATTCCCCGTGGGGGAGGGTTCAATGTGGTAGAAAAAATCTGAAAAAATTTGAGGATTTTTTTATTTTTATTTCGAACCGATCTGGGGGGCGGCAAGATCAAAATTTAAAAATACCCCTTTTAAGGACCACCCTAATGTACAGTCACGTACTATGTACGCGCATACACGAAAGCTTTTTGATGAAGCAAAACTATTAATTTTCTAGAAACATATATTGTTCATGCACAATACATGTACAAACCAAAGATATTGCATTCAACAAATCTTCGCGGAAAAAGGGTTGCCTGAAAATGGAAAAGTCTCATGGTGACCAGATGCTTTACTGCTGCTAAAGTCCGTGAGTCAATCTCTGGCGATCAAATGTTTTATTGCAGGATGGCCACTAAGGGGTTTTCTTCAGGCATGTGCGGATTCAAGAATGGCGGGAGTGAAGGATTCAAGTTTTCGATTCTTCATTATTTTCTCTCAGTTGTTAGTCAGCAGTCGTTCCGTCCACACATCGTTTTGAGTGTAGTCTAAAAATGAGTTCGCAAAACCAAATAAATTTTTTTTCGCCGGACTCTGCGAAAAACAAACGTGATACATACATAACTCAGAAACAAAAAACTGTTCTGATGGATTTTGTGGAAGCTCACCAGAAGTTGATATCGGCGAAGTTTTCGTCCGATTTCACCCTCAAAGATTCGCAGATGCTGTCGATGGAGCAAAATACTGAATAGTGTTCCAGGTGCCACGAAGTCGTGGGCAAAGTGGAGAAAGGTTTTTTTTTTAATTGTATATTAAGACTATTTAAATATCAATAATACTAGGGGGCTGAAAGTGGCGATCACGTTGGCCACCAAACTGCAGAATGTTGTAAAAATTCAGAAACGTGAAAAATGTAAAAAAATGCATACATGTGAGGTCGATAATATGTTGAGCTTTATTTTTTATGTTGATTTATTTTTTATGGTCTGACCTCAAATTTTTTTATTTGTCTAAAAAGAATGTCGCGAAACCCGCCAACGGTCGAAAAATATGTAGACGTCGGTCAAGGACGTCAAAAAATAAAAAACAAAAAATCGATTTTTACAAGTAAATTCCTTACAAGTGAATTTTTCATACTTCTCACCCAAAAATTATATTTTATGTAAAAAAACTACACGAAATTTTGAAATGCTAGAGGTCGCTCACTGCATTAAAAAATGTTAGACTTGTTTAAATAAATCAATTGTTTGTTTTCATGTCCCACCTGTAGAATATGGGGCATTCCACCCCATTTCACCCTCGATCAATGCTAGTATAAATTAATAATTTACTATTTTTTAGTGATATATTTAGTACTTACGATAATGAAGAACAAACTTTGTAAACAATCTAAATGGCCGCAAGCAGAAGATGTTACTAAAAACGTATACGAGATGTAGATATCACATGCGACAACCCACTCGATACGAAGCATTCGATAATTATCGTATGCGACCGACTTATCATCGTTCGAGAATACAGTTTTGACGAAGTATGCGATAATCTAGTAACTTTCACAAAATATCGCATACGATAAAACTCGAGAATACGGACCCAGGCCGCTCGCAGTCGCCCGCGTAGCTCGCTGGCATAGTCTTGGTGAGTATACGTGAGGCGCGGCTCGCGTTTCACCGATGTTGGCAGCTCGGCCTCTCAGCCGAACACCAACACATACGGCGAGAGTCCCGTAGCCGAGTGCAGAGTGGTGTTGTACGTGAACATAGATTACGGCAACCACTCATCCTAGTCACTGTGGTATTCGCTGATAAAATTCTTTAGATATTCAGCCAGGGTCCGGTGCGACCTTTCGAGGGCTCCGTTGCTCTCCGGATGATATGCTGTTGTTTGAATCTTTTTTATCCCCAGCAGCTTACACGCTTCTTTGAATATGGCGCTGAGGAAATGAGTACCTCGGTCGGAAAGGATGGTCTCCGGCGTTCCATGTCGGCAGATTATTTCTTCGACGAGGGCTTTCGCCATAGTGTGGGCCTCCTGGTGTGGTAAGGCCACGGCTGCACTGTATTTCGTGAGGGCATCTTGAAAGGTGAGTATATTTTTGTTCCCTCGGTGGGTCTCAGGCAGTGGCCCCACGATGTCGACTGCGACTTTTTGGAAGGCCCGGTCGGGCGTGTCAGTGATAATCATTGGCGCCCGATTTTTTACTTTCAATTTATTTTTCTGGCGTTTTCCGCAGGCGGAGATGTATTTTTCCACCTCTTTTTTCATGCCTGGCCAGTTGGACGTCGCGCGAATTCGTGGCAATGTCCGTTTTACACCCTGGTGTCCACCTAGGGGTGCATTGTGATATGTAATGAATCTTTTATAATTTTATTTTTATTCATCGGCTTTTAAAATGTTATATTCGTGACTTTAATTTTTATAGAAATGTCTGCTTGAAAAGTTAAATATTGTCTTATATGAACAAAAAATAGACAACTTAATAAAATTGTTACAAATGAAAGAATCCGAATTATTGACATACTCTCACCATTAAAAACAAATAATAGCAGATTAAACTGACGATACAAACACACATAAATAAATTAAGGAGATACACATGAATATAATAATTGCAGATATATTTTATTGAATTATGATTTTTGAAGTTTATATAGAATTATTATCGCAATATTATTTTTTATCAATCCAATTAATATCTTTCCCCTTAACTTTATATTTTCATTCATCAGCCGTTCCTTCATAAACTTTCGCCATATATATTATTTCAATCATACCCTTTATAATTGTTTTAGATACTCTTTGATACTCAACTTAATTATTCGCTGGTCTTGATTTTCTCACGTCGAATGATTTTATGTGTAAATATTATATTTATAGAAGATTTTATTGTATATTAACGTACTATCTCGTGCGTCCACGAGGTATCAAGTTGAATCGAGTTTGCAGAGATATCTATTACTTGTGTTTACGTTGACGGCTCAAGGGTAAGTGAATACGCCTCGGCGTGTGCCGAGAATCGTCTTCCTAAATTCGTGTAATTCTGGTAATCTCCGAGATTACACGAAATGATGATCGAATTCCCGTGCTGCGCTCTATATCGTTTGGCGGGAATTCGATTTTCGTTTCATATAAATCCATTATAGTACAGATATTCGCGGGGTATCACTGGCCGGTCATTTACGGATGGGCACGTGACGTCTCGGTCATCTTAGCTCGAGCTGTCAGTTGGCTCGCTGGACTACGAGCACGTGCTCGCGCCGTCCCCGCTCCCCTCATACCGGCCATCGCGCTGGTTTGGCTGGTTGCTAGGCGACGCGGCGCACGTGGTCGCGCTGTCCTTGTCTCTGTCGCTCGCGCTCGTGTTGTCGCGTAGATGCGGCTGAGCGCGTCGGCGTTCGTGTTCCGTTTTCCGGCTTTATATTCGACTTCGAATTCGTGTTCCGACAATTTTATTTTCTACCTCATGAGCCGGAAAACTGGGTCCTTTTGGCTGAACAGCCAGGTGACCGGCTGGTGCTCTGTGATGACTTTAAATCGCGTTCCGTAGATGTATGCTCGGAATTGCGCGATTGCCCACACTATCGCGAGCAGCTCTCTCTCTCGGTGGTGCTGTAATTTAACTCCGCCTTCGAGAGCGTGCGGCTCGCGTACCATATCGGCAGGTCCTCGCCGACCTTGCCTTGAGATAGTATAGCCCCGATGGCCTTTCCTGATGCGTCGGTTGTTACCAGTGTGGAGTCTATCGCTACCACGTGAGCGAGAGAAAGGAGGAATAAACAGGGACAAAACACACGTCTACTAAAAACTATATATTATGGATATGGATTCACAAAAGTAATGGGTTTCGCGTGAAGAAAAAGTACGTTGCTCGTCGTGTCCGCGAACGAGAAGAAGGAAACCCCGAAACCGCCACAGCTGCGGCGGTTGCGACGCGTTGTCTCTGTCGGCCGCTACTCAGCGCTCTCGTCGTTAGTCGGCGCCGCGCGGGAGATTCGAATGTGAGGCAGAGCCCCCACACCAGGAATTGCTTCTCGAAGTCCGGGTATTGTAGTACTGACCGGTATTGTAGTAATCACAGATCGAGTATTCCTTCAAATTTTCATGATCTGATGGAATGCTGTATCATGCTGGCCGGTGCAAGTTTCAGGAGAGTGAAACGCTCGGAGAACGACTGTCGGTATGGAGAGTTTCTTGATAAGAAGCAATGGCTTTTCGGACACCTGTCCGTTACCCCGTCCACCAGCATCTCCTTCGTCTGGCGCTCAACTTCCTGCTTGTGTGCTTCCGGAAGTCGGTACGGAGACACTTTTATCGGCCGATTTTTAGAAGCTCTTCTCGCTCTTCGCTGTTGAGGTGACTCAGGCTGAGCTCCTGTTTCAGTCGCTCCAGTCGCTGAGCCCCCCTTTCCACCCGCACCGGGTTTACAAGCAGTGCCTTGGTGTTGGCGTCGAGCTCCGCCTCCCCCTAGCAGATCGAACAACCGTGAAAACGACCGTAACAACAACAAAAAAACCCGTATTTCCAACGGGGTCGGAATCAGACACAAAACCAACCGTAATTCTTGTCAACAACCCGACCGAAAAACCAACCGAGCTTTTGAACGCTTGGTTAGTTTTTGGGTCGGATTGACAAGAATTATGGTTGGTTTTGTGTCTCAGATAAACTCGGTTGGAAGTACGATTGAAATTCGGTTGTTCGATCTGCTAGGGCCGTTATCTCGACCGGCTCGAGTGTCACCGTCGGCCGCTCTATCTCTACCTCGTGCTCGGTGGTGTTGGCGAGGCTCACCACACAGCTACTCCCGCGTGGCTGTGTGTAACATTAGCGCCCCGTATAACGCTCTTACTCGCCTCTGTGCGTGAGACCAAGCCGACGTATTTACTCGTCGTCGCGTAGGCTATTTTTTCAGAACGAGGCGCGAGCGTTAGCTTAGAGCGTCCGTCTATTAGCGGCATGCTATGTCCGAATAATTTTAAAGTTTCGCCGCTGAGAATGTCGGCCTTATGTTTTTTAATAAAGTCCATTCCCAGCAGCCCGTGCACACCCGTATGGAAAAAAATAGATGTGAAATATACGCTTAAAATATATACAGATTATAAATTGCATATATTTGACATATATACCGTATATTAATAATATACGTAACACATATGCTACATTTTGCGCGTTGCTTATATACTTCATAATGCCCACATATATACAACATATATGCACACATATACACGACATATTTGCACACATATACACGATATATATGCACATATATACATATAGAAATGCACGTAGAAAAATTCATAATTACTCGCATTTAATTGTCCAGACATATTCGCAAATTATGTCACATATTTTCAAAATATATTTTGCAGATATGATTTTTTTATAGAATTTTTATTTTCAAAATATATGTTACATATCAGAAATATATATTAAACATATATGTTTCGTATATTCAGAACAAATATACATAATACTTACGAATTATATAAAACATAATTCTTATATATATGTTACAGATACATAAAATATATTAAACATATATCCCGCACAAATTCATGACATATAGCGGGATATATAATCTATATGCAACATTTTGGCGGAATATATGTCACATATATTTTTAGCGTATATTTCAGATATATATATTTCCATACGGGCAGCTAACGGAACGTCGTCTGGTACGACGTAGAAGCAGTGTTGCACGGAGATTCTCAGCGTTTCCAGCGTGAGCTCGGCCTTGCACAGAGGGGTGAATTTACTCCCCTCCGACCCTTGCAATTCGGCGTCGCTGTCCGCGATTCGTGCCACGGCCTTCAGGCAGCTGTATTTTACGATGCTGCACTGGGCTCCGGTGTCGGCCTTGAGGATCAAGATCCCGCGAGCGGCAGTAGGGCAAGCGATATCAAAGTCGGCGGCGGTGTCGCCCGCCGTATCGCTCGCGGCCACGAGCGTTATCTGCAATACTCGCAGCGTCCTTCTCTCGGCCGCGGCCCTCTCGCTCCGGCCTTGCGCTACGTGCCGGACGGCCAGTGTGTTGACCTGCAGGGTGCCCAGCGTACGCGTGGCCCCGCTGCTGCCCTGACGTTCCCGAAAACGGTCGAACGACCCTTTTCGGACGTAGCTGAGCGGACGTCGCTCAGCTACGTCCGGAAACTGTCTCACGACGTTTCAATAATTTTTGGGAAATCGTAATCGTCGTGGCGACTGATCAGCGACGTTTCATCGATTTTTCGAAATTTTCGTTTTGACAAGTTTTTTTGCAACATTTATTCGACAATGCAAAACGGTCACCACGACCAAACAATGGACAATTCAGAGAATCGTAGCAGAACAGTCGTCACGACGATTGACGATAACGTCGTCGGATAGTTTCAGAATTTAGACGAGCGACGTCGTTCGAGACCAAATAATCGAGTGGCCCAGAACGACGTCGCTGAAACCGTCATTGGACAGTTATCAAACCGTCGTCGGGAGCGACAGGCTATAGGTAGTTTTTATTATTATTATTAATTTTATTTTATTCATTTTTCCCGCTTCGCGCGATTTTGCGACGCTGACGCCGTCGCCGGGGCGAGCCCGGACCGACGAAACTGCGCGGGAGAGGGAGAGAGAGACAACGTTGGGACTTCGCCGTCGCCTCGTCGCTGCGCCGCTGGTCGCTCGGCTGTTTGAGCCTCCCACCACCGCCGCCGCAGGAGAGACTGCTGCCGTCCGTTTCTGGCGCCACGCCAGCCAACTGTGGCGCGAGCGATCTCAGCTGGGGAGATTGACACGCTGCGCGGCACGGCAGAGTTGGCCGCCTGCCTGCCGGCTAGCGCTACCCTAGCGGATCGTAAGAACCGCAAAATAACCGAAAAGTGACCAGTCGCTATGGAACAAAAAATAACCCCAAGGTAACGCGGAAGTAGCTTATTGACCGTTGGGTAACTACAAAGTGACCATAGTCAAACTTTCTCCTCATGGTTCGTCTAGCGTTACTATTAGGTCGAGTAACGCGGAAGCAGCGTATTGACCACCAAGTAACCGCAAAGTGACCCGAGTTCGACTCTTCTTCGTGGTTCGTTTATCGTTACCACTAGGTCATGTAACGCGGAAGCAACTTCTTGACCGTCGAGTGACGGCAAAGTAACCCCTGTTGAACGTTTTCACCATGGTTCGTTTGGGGTTACTGTTCGGTCGAGTAACGCAGTAGCTTCTTGGAGACCGCCAAGTAAGCACAAAGTGACCCCAGTTAAATGTTCTCCCCATGGTTCGTCTAGCGTTACTATTAATACTACTCCGGTCTCTCGGCGTCAGCCTCAACCTCACCTCTCTATGTAGATACGAAAGGGTCGGCCTGCGGTTCGGCGCCTGACGGCTTATACATGGGCCGTAAAGGGGAATAAGATAACAACTGCCCCCGAGCGCTGGGTTCCAATTTGGACTTAGACAATTTTTCACAACATTTTTTTTTTTCGTTATTCCCTCAAATAACTCGAGTTATCAAACGGATTAAATTTTTTTTTCTCAAAAAACGATTTTTTCACTGACGCATGGAACGACCGTCCGCTACTTTGACCGGACTTCTCCGAGGGACATAGAAACATTTTCTCAAGTATGTTTCTTCTCACTATTTGATAATACAACATGGCCTTTAACATTGTATAAAGTTATGAACTTTTTTTTTTTCATTTTTATCGAAGGACTTTGAAATTTTTTTTCGATTTTTTTTTCTTTATTCGATCACGCAAGTCGAGTTGTGCAAAGACTCGATAAAATTTTCATCGAGACATTTTTTTTTCGTCGACGCATGGATCGACTCATCGTCGATTTCGTCCGACTTCCTTGAGGGACTTAGAAATTTTTTTTTCAACGCATGGATCGACTCGTCGTCGATTTCATTTTGCGATTACATCACGGAAACGAAGTTATTACTCTGCATAATTCAACCTAATAGTAACCCGAAACGGCCCATTGTCCCGACGGTCGAAGGGGGTCAATTTTTGGTTACTCTCCGGTTACTAAGAATCTTTTGCGGTATTCAACCTAATAGTAACTCGAAATGGACCATCGTGCGAAGGTTCAATTTGAGTCACTCTACGGTTACCCGATGATCACGAAGTTGCTTCTGTGTTTTTTGAGCTGAGTGAAGCGCGGTATGAGAGTTCAACTGCGGTCATTTTGCGGTTACATCACGGAAACGAAGTTACTACTCTGCATTATTCGACCTAATAGTAACTCGAAACCGCCCATTGTGCCGACGGTCGACCGGGGTCAATTTTCAGTTACTCTCCGGTTACTAAGAAACTTTTGCGGTATTCAACCTAATAGTAACCCGAAACGGACCATCGTGCGAAGGTTCAATTTGGGTCACTCTACGGTTACCCGATGATCACGAAGTTGCTTCTGTGTTATTTGAGCTAAGCGAAGCGCGGTATGAGAGTTCAACTACGGTCATTTTGCGGTTACATCATGGAAACGAAGTTACTACTCTGCATTATTCGACCTAATAGTAACCCGAAACGGCCCATTGTGCCGACGGTTGACCGGGGGTCAATTTTCGGTTACTCTCCGGTTACTAAGAAACGTTTGCGGTATTCAACCTGATAGTAACCCGAAACGGACCATGACTTGAACGTGTCCACTGAGACGTCTTGCGACCATTCAATCTAAAAGTATCTTCTACTGGATGGGATAACGCGAAAGAAACTCATGAACTCTTAGGTAATCGCTAAATGACCGTAGTTGGACGGTCAGACCATGGTTCGTTCGGGGTTATTATTAGGTCAAATAACGCGGAAGCATCTCGGTTACTTTGAAAACTCTAGAAATAACCGAACCAAAAACCATGAACCTTTAAATAACCGAAAAACAACTTTTAACGAATCGTCGGTGACTTCGGCGTTACTTTGAGGTTCGTTTTTGGTTACAAACATCGGTTGTTTTGCGGTTGCTGTCGGGTTATTTTTTGTTCCATGGCGACGGTCGCTAAGAGGACATTTTGGAGTTCCTTTACGGTTCTTTTACGGTAAAACAACCAAAAAGTAACCAAAAAGGAACCTCAGAATGACAGTAACCTGCAAGTGACCGTCAAGAAACCACAAAATGACGGTCACTCGGGTCCGCTAGGGAAGCGAACCTTAATGAATGTTTTATTATCAGATCGACCGGAATCTGGATTAATTGTGTTTCGTTCAATCGGCAAGTAACATAATCGGCATTGGAACAAGTACGGACACAAGCGTTATCTTCTACGACATCTCTAAGTTCCCCGGCGACCCAATTTCGAATGCATATCATGGGTCATACGTTCAGAGCATTCGTTTGGGACGAGTAGGTCAGGTTTTCGATATTTTTGCATCTTCCACGCTTTAATAATTAAGAAACAAACGAAAACGCATATTGAAATTATTTTTCTCCACATGCATGTACAACTTAAATTTATATTACATTATTTTAGACGGTGATGCCATAGCTGTTTCATATTCCCGTACGGTGTCAGCCGACTTACAATACTGGAATTTGCGTACGAAGGCGCGAATACATCGACGTGTGTCTCTCAACAGGTGCTTCGTAAGGTTCGCGACTAATTATTTTCAACCGGCGTAAAATCTTTTGCGTCCGGTAACTTGACGGTTTTTCATTTCTTCGTCTAGTGCCAGCTTTGAATATTGTTATATGGTGGAGGACGGACCGAATGACGATGATGTCATACGCTATCTCTTGAAGGTCGAACGAATGGGTTCTGGAATAGATTTGCGATCGGTCCCCATGTTACATACGACCCATGATTACCTAATGACGATTAGTGCTGACGGAAGTAAAGTAAGCAGCCTATTCCGGTTCCTTCATTTTTGTCATTTATTACGTCCAATCGACTTTAATATGAGACATGACTTTTTTGTAATTCTGTGGCGACTTTTCACATTTATCAGTTCAACCCGTACAAAACCTCATTATTCCTCTTGGTGTGTCGAAGATATGCAACACACCGAGATAGCTGAGTTTTTTTCTTAAACTTTTTCTCAGAACTTTAAAATAGATTTTCTCTTGTTAACTAGTAAAATAATGGGTATTATTAGATTAAAAGTGGGTATAGGTTAAAGGATATAGTCCATAGGAACTCCCAATATAGCAATCGTGTAAATATGTAAATACTAAGAAATAAAGGTGACGTTGGGATAAATAAATGCAACTCACCGAGAGAACTAATAACCATATCTTGAATTTGTGTTGCCAGATGACACTGCTGATATCAGATTTTCAACAACAAATTGTGAGAGTATATACGTGCGAATCGAACGACGATTTAAATGTGATGTACGTAATACACACAGATGAGTTGCCGAAACATTATTATCGTTCTTACCAGCTTTTAAAGCCGTGCGGCGTCGTCGCTTACACCGCCACATGTAAGACTTGCCGTGATTCGTCAAGCGTCATTGAATGCGAGTTCTTTTTTCGGAGTAAACATTGTTTTTCATGGCTTCAGGGATTGAAGAAATAATTTTATTTCAATAAAAAATAATTCGCTGTTATGTTTACAGACGAATTGACGAAATTTGGTTTCTCCATCAATGGCAGAAAATGGAAGCAATACGATGTTAAGCGCGATCTTGGTCTCAGTTGCGGGATGAGATACATGGTACCACGTTGGAAATCTCTTACTGGGATTAACGTCGGGTGAGCAGAGTGAAGACTTAAGGTAGTCCTTTCGTTAGTATTCATTTCGCATAAATTCGAGAAAATGTTAGTGAGAATTGCAAACACTTCACGACGGTATACAAATCTGCAAAAATTCATGCACATTAAAGGTACTGAAACGATTAATTTTGCATAATAATAATTCTAAAATATTATTAACGAATTGGTTGAAATAAATAGTTTAGCAAATATTTCGGTGACCCAAGTTTTTTTGTGGTTGAAAATGATTCCTTCGTTTTTCTAAATACGTATGAGTTTTTTCAGATTTTTAAGTAATCTTTGAATTTTCACATATTTTCCATGTAAGAAACACACATTTCAAAGATTACTTAAAAATCTGAAAAAATTCATAAGGTATTTAGAAAAACGAAGGAATCATTTTCATCCACAAAAAAACTTGGGTCACCGAAATATTTGTTAAACAATGTTTTTTTAAATCAATTTGTTAATAACATTTTTTAATTATTATTTTTCAAAATTAATCTTTTCAGTACCTTTAATGTGCATGAATTTTTTCAGATTTTTATTAGATCGAGAAGTGTTTGCAATTCTCACTAACATTTTCTCGAATTTATGCGAAACGAATACTAACGAAAGGACTACCTTAATAAATAGTTGTATATTTGACAGTCAAGTATAGTCTTGAATTTTCCTCTCCAGGCGACGTTCTTATAATATTTGTGAAGGATGTTGACGGTTTGGAGAGATTGGACTTGAAAGCAATGCGAAACACTACGTTGAAGCTGGATTCTCGTCCGATTATCGCTCTCAAAGTAACAGAATATAATTTGCAACAGTATTTAGTTGCAGTCACCGGTAAAAAAATACATCTTGTGAAATTTAATTGGAGTAAAACTGCTTCACTCGAACACCACGTGTTTACGTCGTTCCCGAGTAAAGCTGTTTGTTGTGCATTCAAAGGTATCTCTTCAGATATCTTTAAATTCTTTTCTCTTGATCATTAAGCTTCTAGGCTGTGTTGATAAACCAGATTGCCTAAAATACAGTCGGAGTTATACATATTTATGTCATAAATTGTACTTAAGGTAGTCCTTGCGCCTGGTGTCGAGTTCCCATAAGTTTTCGAAAATTGAGAGACAATTGCAACCATTTCTCGATAATATAAAAATCTGAAAAAAATCATGCAAATTAAAGGCACTGAAAAGATTAATTTTGCACAATAATAATTCGAAAATGTTATTAACAAATTGATGATAAAAAACATTGTTTAACAAATATTTCGATGACCCAAGTTTTTTTTGTGATAATGATTCCTTCGTTTTTCCGAATACGTATGAATTTTTTCAGATTTTAGAGTTCACTTTGAAATTCGTGTGTTTTTATAGGGAAAATATGTGAAAATTCAAAGTGAACTCCAAAATCTGAAAAAATTCATACGTATTCAGAAAAACGAAGGAATCATTTTCGTCCACAAAAAAACTTGGGTCATCGAAATATTTGTTAAACAATGTTTTTTTCGTCAATTTGTTAATAACATTTTCGTATTATTATTATGCAAAATTAATCTTTTCAGTGCCTTTAATTTGCATGATTTTTTTCAGATTTTTATATTATCGAGAAATGGTTGCAATTGTCTCTCAATTTTCGAAAACTTATGCGAACTCGACACCAGGCGCAAGGACTACCTTAAGTCGTACAAATTACGTTATTTGTCGAAAAAAGCAATTTTATTGTAAGCAATTTAGAAATATAGCACATTTTCCACCTGTTCGTAAAAGAAGAATTTGGTGCCAAATTTCATGTGAAAAATGTAGAATCCGACGTCGATCCGCACGACGCAATGGAAACAATGAAATTCAAGTCCTTCAGTCTGCCCAGAGAGGGGGACGGTTTCGATAAAGCCCCTTGGAGCGTAATCGAGAGAGTATTTAAATCCCACTTCTCAAGCAAGGATTATACAATCACCGTATGCACGGGCGAAGTAGAAATTCCCACAGAAACAGACCGCACGCGAATAATTGAAGAATGCCACGACTCAACTGTCGGAGGACACAAGGGCGAGACAAAAATGTACGAAAGGGTTCGCAAAAGATATTTTCTTCCGACTCCGCTAAAATAACCCCATTTCGTGTCCGCAACTCGGGCGGAAAATCGCTCATTTCTGACAAATGACTTACGCATGCGCAGTCCGCTTTCATTACCTCCCTAGGGAGGAAATCAGCTCATTTCTGCCCGCGCGGGAGTAATGGAAACCGTACTACGCATGCGTGTCGTCATTTGTTAAAAATGAGCTTATTTTCCGTCCTCGTTGCACACACGAAATGTGGTTATTTTTTAGCGAAATCGGGAGAAAAGTATAGTACGTTACGTGGGAGGAGTGCAACTTTTCACCTCGCGTGAATTTCTGCCCTCGCTTCGCTCGGGCATCAAACTTGACACTCGGTGAAAAGTTGCATTTTCCTCCCTTGTAACGTAATGTACTATTTTGGCCGCGAATGAAAGACGACATTCATAAGTACATTCGGACTTGCGACTCGTGTCAGAAAAAGAAGCTTGTTCGCGAAAAGACGAGACAACCAATGCAAATTACAGATACACCAACTAGAGTTTTCGAAAAAATCCAAATGAATATCGTAGGTCCATTACCAGTGACTGACGTCGGAAATCGATATATTCTTACATGGCAAGATTGCCTTAGTAAATATTCCGAAGCGATCCCTCTAAGTAACATCGAGGACACCACAGTAGCACTTGCTATCGCGGACAATTTCATCTGTTATTTCGGTTGCCCAGAATCAATACAAACAGACCAAGGGAGCCAATTCCTCAGCAATATTATGAACACCTGCGCGAAAATATAAAAAATTCGACAATATAAATCAACCGCTTTCCATCCTCAGTTACTGGGTGCGCTCGAAAAAAGCCGCCACACATTTATCGAATATCTGCGGCACTACTGCGAAAAGTCCAACTGGGATTTGTGGTTGTCCTATAGCATATTTTCGTTTAATACATCAGTTCACGAATCAACAGAAGTAACAATCCACGAAGTTGTTTTCGGACGAAAAGCCCGAATGCCTTCCGAATTCGCAGACGAAAACGTTCCGCGAATATTCATACAGATAGTCGACGAAACGCTACATCGATTGATCGAAACCGAGTCGATGGTAGTAGCCCGTTTAAAAGCATCAAAGCGCCGGTGCAAGAAATTTTACGATCGGAAATTAAACGAACTAAATTTCGAGGTAGGTCAAAGTGTTTACCTCATGAAGGAACCGCGTAACGATAAATTTGAAGATCATTACACCGGACCATATGTAATAAATAAATTCCTAAACGACCCAAATGTCGAGCTACAAACCGGGCCAAACGGCGTTGAAATCATTCACATCAATAAATTGAAACATGCCTTCCAACGATTCGAAAACCTTCTATCAAACACCCCAGGGTGGATCCCGAAAAGCTGCTTCATAGGAAGCGCCTTTTTGGTTAGGGGGGGAAGTGTAACGGAGACCGGGCGCGTAAATTCAAATCGGAAATAGCAGAGAGAACGAGAGAAAAATACTGCGGCTTGGGCGAGCTGACTGCTGATCAAATATAAGGCATGATTAATTATAAATGCAGCGTTAAGAACATTATTTTTAAATATACAAATATTCTTAGATGTAGGAATATTCCAGTATTTTGTCACGTAGAACAAGCGGAACATGCTGCGAAGAGACGCGCTAAACATAAAAGAATCTGCCAACACTCCTTTGAAAGTATGTACACTTACTTTTCGCCACTTTCGCCTTATACAACGCTGAAATAAAGAAGAAAAGAAGAAACAAAGAAAATCTTGTTTTTCGTTCAATCGATGCTTGGGTTCAGGAGATAATTGTACGATCCTCCAGTTTTTTGTTGTTGATTTATTGAGCGATAGGATCCACTTCGAGTTGACATTTTTTATTATGTTTAACAAATGTCTTGTTGTTAGTTTTACAGTAATTAAGAAAGAGAATTAATAGAGGAAAAAGATTTTATTTACTAAGATCGAACCGTTAGTGACGGCTGACCCAGAACAACTGAGATCGAACCAAACAAACATCTGACATCCACCAATACGACGAGTTACAGAGAGGCCTTGACATGTACCTACCACGAATAACGATTCCATATGTCAACATTTGTCTCCGCATGAACACAAATGAACGCAATGAACTAAGTCGCCCGCCACGTTTTTCCCACGCAACGTTAAAAAATAAAACAAGCATGAGATTTCATGTTTCTTTAGTGCGATCCAGAGTTATAAATCCTTATTAGTTTAAGATTTTTCTAAGCATTTTCCCCTGCTCATCAATATCCAATAGGATCTGATAGCGCTACTGGTGCTTTGGTACTAGGCCAAAGCACCGGTTAGCTTAAGAAATAAATGTTACAGTACGGTTTGTTATGTAAGTGTGATTCAATAATAACAACCTGCGAGGATTATAAATTAGGTGTGAACTTTTAAACAGCCACATGGTTTCCTCATTTTCAATAAAAAAAATTCAGAGCGATTGCGAACAAAATGTAAAAGGCCTTCATTACTTTCGTAACGCGCTAAACGCATTTTTCTATTTTTTCACGAAAATTACCACGAAATTTCATTGAGAATAAATATTCTTCGCAGCCATTAAAAAAAAGTACACATTACATTATAATTACTCCATGCTACTATTGTTAATTACAAAACGAAATGTATCGCCGCAACTTTATTTCTAAAAGGTTTAGAGATGTACAACTCTGGTCCGATGCTCGACAACTCACCATGCTCAGCGACTTCGCATTTTTATGCCATGAACCTTCCATGGGTGAGTTATTCATCCAAAAGCAAGACTCGTTTCTCATGCATTCGTAATTGCTGCATGAGTTGGTTGTGTCATCCTGTAGTAAAGATAGAGAGCAAAGTGTTTAAGGTAGTTGCCTCGGTGCATTCCGGCTAAACGTGAAATTCTAAAGGAATTTCGAAGACTTCTCAATGGCATAAAAATCTGAAAAAATTAGGCATACAGACGGTGCTGCAAAGATTGATTTCGCATAATAATAATATCAAAATGTTATTAACAAATTCATGAAAAAAATCATTTTCTCAAGTTGGGTTGCGGCGTACAAATTGGAGTGAATGCACCAGTAAATGAACAGTCACCAGTCAATGAACAACAACTTTTTGGCAGTTCATGAGAAATTAAAAACGCCTGGACGAACATTAGATTCTTAATTTGTCTATTTTTTAGCTACCTGCTGCAATTATTTTGTCGCAGAAGCCTATTTCCTACTGAAAGTTTAGGTTAGATTGGCCCGTTCATTTACTGGTGTTTCTGCATTTTTGGCTTTTAGTATTTATTTTTCTACGCTTCGCGACATAAATACGAGACTTTTTCAGCTGCATCGCATAATTCAACATACTGGTGAATCGTTAAAATTTTCCCAAACAGTCTGAAACTATGACATTTTATAGAAACCCATGATAAACAAATCGTTCTGCTTAACTGTACATTTACTGGTGCCTCTACCCTACCCTGTAATCCAACTTTATTTTAAATGGAAATGATTCATTAAATTTTTTGAACACGTATGAATTTTTTCAGAATTGTCTTATTTTTTTAAACTACGTTTTTTTCTATACAAAACTAAGGATGAAATTCACGATTAAAGAAAATTAGACGATATCTGAAAAAATCTTACGTATTCCGAAAAATTAAGGAATATTTTTCATTAAAAAAGTAGGGTTGCCGGGTAATGTGTTGGACAATCAATTTTTTCATTAATTTGTTAATAACATTTTGATATTATTATTCTGCAAAATCAATCTTTGCAGCACTCTCAATATGCCTAATTGTTTTCAGATTTTCATGTAATCAAGAAGTGCTCAAAATACTCTTCGAATTTCACGTTTAGCCGGTCTGCACCGATACAGTCATGAAATTGGTCATGCATCCACCCCGCGAAATATATAGAACGTACTACGCAGGAATCCTCCGAATCGGTGAAATAATTGTCGCATTGTCCTTGGATCGGCAACCAAGCCCCTGGCATCTCTTGTGCCCAATCTTCCACCTCACGCGGTCGATTGTGCGTGCAGATTCCTTCATTAGACCTGAATAAAATATAGCAAGACTTGTGGAATTAATAACGCGCTGCTACTAGAGTTGTAAATCCTCATCAGTTTAACCCTTTGAAGCATACATTTTTCCTTACATACGATTCACTTGAAATTTGGTATTCGAAGTTTTTTTGTATAACGGAAAATGTTTGCGTTATATTGTAATTACTCCTTGTTACTATTATTCATTAAAAATTACAGAACCAATTGTACCGTCAACTTTATTTTTTAAAGATTTGGGGATTTGCATCTCTGTTATCTTTTGTATAGTCACGAGTTCGACAGTTGCTGCCGGTTTGTCGATGTACCCGAAAAACGCTTTAAAACCCTGTTTGCTGCACGTCGACCACCCGAGAATCTTGGCCAGACTGCTGTTCGCGACCATCGTGTAACCATCGCTGATCGGACATTGCAACGTTGTATCATCTTCCTCATCGTGCAACGCGGCGAATCTGTAAATTAATCGTTCTTTACCGGAGACGGTCGAATAATACAAAATCGGGTATATTCATGGTGAATTGAACATAAATAATTTTATTGAAAATATGAGTTGAATGTTCAGGTTATTCGGATAATTCGGATTCTCGTAAATATTTCAAATTCTCGTGATTATTTTTCGGGTTTATTTTTCGACCGAGTGGTCGAAATCCACTCGGTTCTCGGTACTCGAGTTCGTTTGTTAAAAATTTCATCGGAAATTGCATGCGGTTATTTTGCACAGTAGCTCTTCGCTTGTTTTCAACCAATATAATATTCTTATAGACATATTTGATCTGTCAATATGTCCTGTTTCCTCGAATACTGCTCTGTGCTTAGTCGAAATCCAAACCCGAAAAATAATCCGGCAAATATACCCCTCGACCTCCAAAATTAATCGCAATATTTTCCGCTAGTTTTCATGCTGAGCAACGATACAATCGGGAAATATTCCGATAATTTTGGAGGTCTCGGGATATTACTACTGAATATTTCGATATTACTACTGAATATTTCGAATTTTTGTGAATATTTCAAATTCTCGTGAATATTTCAAACTGTCGTGAATATTTCGAATTCTCGTGAATATTTCAAATTCTCGTGAATATTTCAAATTCTCGTGAATATTTTAAATTCTTGTAAATATTTCGAATTATCGTGAATATTTCAAATTGTCATGAATATTTCAAATTCTCATGAATATCTCAAATTCTCGAGAATATCTCAAATTCTCGAGAATATTTCATATTCTCGAGAATATTTCAAATTCTCGTGTATATTTCAAATTCACGTGAATATTTCAAATTCACGCGAATATTTCAAATTCACGCGAATATTTCAAATTCACGCGACTATTTCAAATTCACGCGAATATTTCAAATTCACGCGAATATTTCAAATTCACGCGAATATTTCAAATTCACGCGAATATTTCAAATTCACGCGAATATTTCAAATTCACGCGAATATTTCAAATTCACGCGAATATTTCAAATTCACGCGAATATTTCAAATTCACGCGAATATTTCAAATTCACGCGAATATTTCAAATTCACGTGAATATTTTAAATCTTCATATATCGAATTATCGAAAGGATATGTACTCGAAGGCTACTTGTATGTGGCAAATAATTACACGTGTCCAAGTTCATGTGCGATGAGATGAACACCTAAAATTCCTTCTACGAACTTCGCGATCGCTGGGCCACCGTTACAGCCGGATCTAATTCAACCTATGCCTGCAAGAGAACATTAACATAAGTTTAAGAAATAAATATTATAGAACGGTTTGTCTTGTAGGTGTGATATAATAATAATGACTGCGGCGATTATGAAATGATGTGTAAACTTTTGAATAGCTGCACAGATACAGCTCACTTTCAATGAAAAATTGTGAGCAATTGCGATAAGAATGGAAGAGCCACGGTCCTCCATTTCCTTTGTAATGCATTAACCGCATTTCTCAATTTTTTCAGAAATATTACCGTGAAATTTTATTCAGAATAAATATATTTTGCAGCTATTGAAACAATGTATACATTATATTACAATTATCCTGTGTTACTGTTATTAATTAACAATAAAAAAAACGATTGTACCGACGACTTTATTTCTACAAGATTTAGAGATTTACAACAACGGCATTGAAAAACGAAAAATGCAATGATGCCTCGACAAATTTTCGTTCGCCATGAGTTACGATTTTTAAAACGCGATTTACCGTCTATTGATGATTTATTTCCTATGGTTTCGTTGTACGCGTACATCGGAATCCTGTCAACAAAAGCATAGAGTAAATGGAATATTTACGGAATTTAATGATCGCCGATTGTACATTGTTCGCAGTCTCACATCGTCAAAACGACGACAGCGTCGCAACTGTCGTGTGGAAATCTGCGGTCCTCGTCGACAAAATGTACTTGCGTCGCAAATAACGCCGCGTCAGCGTCCAACTTGTGAGAATCTACATCAGTGTTCTCTTCAATAAAGGGCAACGCACTGAAGTTCTAAAATGTAAAAACATATCAGCAGTGAACAATCACGTTAAACCGATCAACAATGATACATTAGTCAATTGATCCCGCGACAAAAGATGCCAAAAAAAACCATTCAAGAACATCCCACGTCCAAAGAATACCGCGTAAATATTCAACAGCTCGAAATATTTCATATAAATCATGCTATTCCATAAAAACCCATTAAAAAAATGTGAGCACCTGAACAATGGTACTATATACTCCAAGGTAGAAATCCCCCTTAAATGCTGTTTGCTATTTAAGTTTGACGAAATCGGTAAAGCGGTTTGGATTTGTTAGAAATTTTTTTTTTTTTTACAGAAAACCGCAGTCGTCTACATTTATTCGTTTCCCATAAAAAATAAAATGTGAGCACCTAAAAAATTGTGCTCCAAGATAGAAATCCCCCTTAAATACTGTTTGCTATTGAACTTCGACGAAATTGGTAAAGCGGTTTGAATTTGATAGAAAATTGAATTTTTTTACAGGAAACCGCAGTCGTCTACATTTATTCGTTGCCCACAAAAAATAAAGTGTGAGCACCTGAAAAATGGTGCTTGAAGGTAGAAGTCCCCCTTAACGTGTCTTTGGTTATGAAGAACTATTTAGCTAAATCGTCAAACTTTTAGGAAAGTTGCAGAGTATGCGACATTTTTTCGAAAAATAAGAAATACGATATAATCTGTATACATTAGGGTGGTCCTTAAAAGGGGTATTTTTAAATTTTGATCTTGCCGCCCCCCAGATCGGTTCGAAATAAAAATAAAAAAATCCTCAAATTTTTTCAGATTTTTTCTACCACATTGAACCCTCCCCCACAGGGATTGAAGTTTTCCATTTAAAATACATGGGACTTTTCGGTCTTCGCAGTCAATATTTTATTGCGGGACTATACGCCAATCGAAAAATCTGAAATTTACACAAATTACGCTATAAACATATTACTATAAGGGAAAAAATCACCAACCCCCTACCCACAAATATTGTATATATATTATATAGATTTTCGCTTCTGAAAATAACGAGTTGAAGTTTTTCAATGTGTTTATCGGTTTTAAGCAATCAATATTTTACCATGCGACTATTTCTTTGTTAAAAAGTTTGAAACTTACACAAATTACTCTATACATGTAACACCATACGGGAAAAAATTAACAACCTTTGATAATTTTTAAAATTGATTATTCAATAAAATTATTATTATTAATTATTAAAATGATTAATTTTAGATGAATTAAATATCTCTTTTGAAAAGAATGTGATTTTCAATATTATTGATAAATCACTTTAAAAGTGATTTTAAAAGTGATTTTACACTTTAAAAGTGATTTATCAATATTATTGATAAATGCTGTTAAGGTAGATTCGGTAAAAAATCACATTCTTTTCAAAAGAGATATTTAATTCATCTAAAATTAATCATTTTAATAATTAATAATAATAATTTTATTGAATAATCAATTTTAAAAATTATCAAAGGTTGTTAATTTTTTCCCGTATGGTGTTACATGTATAGAGTAATTTGTGTAAGTTTCAAACTTTTTAACAAAGAAATAGTCGCATGGTAAAATATTGATTGCTTAAAACCGATAAACACATTGAAAAACTTCAACTCGTTATTTTCAGAAGCGAAAATCTATATAATATATATACAATATTTGTGGGTAGGGGGTTGGTGATTTTTTCCCTTATAGTAATATGTTTATAGCGTAATTTGTGTAAATTTCAGATTTTTCGATTGGCGTATAGTCCCGCAATAAAATATTGACTGCGAAGACCGAAAAGTCCCATGTATTTTAAATGGAAAACTTCAATCCCCGTGGGGGAGGGTTCAATGTGGTAGAAAAAATCTGAAAAAATTTGAGGATTTTTTTATTTTTATTTCGAACCGATCTGGGGGGCGGCAAGATCAAAATTTAAAAATACCCCTTTTAAGGATCACCCTAGTATACATGGATACATTTTGGTAAAAATCCCACCATTTAAAGGAGAATTGCTACTGTACTTGCATGCCGAATTTGGGCTTGCTCCATCGTGCCATTCGTTAGATATGGACGATGGGACACACACGCACGCACGCACATATGGACATTTTTTCTAGATCATTTTTCTGGACGTTTTAGGTGATTCTGAGCATACTGACACGAAAATCTCGAAAAACAATGTTTTTGCGAAAACAAAGCTTTCCCTAAGTAAATCCGCCCATTTGTGCGAGATTTTCTGGAATGGCATTATTTTAGTCAGGGTCTTTTTGTGTATGAGATATTTGCGATTGTGATATTTTTCGGTTTGGGATCAAATTACGCGGACCCCGAATTAGTCAGGAATCGCGTTACCAGTGGTATTATGATCCCGGTAATGGTGAGCCGCACTTCGGGATCCCTCAATTGCCGGTACATCATGTCGACAGCGTTGAACTGGGCTATCATTTGCCTAACCAAATCCTCGACAGACCGATAACGTCTGAAAACGTGATTTTGTTTTAACATTCGTACGGTTTTCTTTTTGCAATAGACACGGATTATTTCACCGGTGGCGGAATAGGTTTAGGCCGAGGTTCCCGAATTTTTCCCGGCTATAGAATATAATGAAACATAATAATGAAAATATCGGTAGCCCGGATTTTAAAATATGAAAAGATGCCCCAAACTGATGTATCGTGACGAAGCCTTCTAACTTTTATGACGCAAGGAACGATATACAGGGTGTCCCATTTTAATCTTACACCCAATTTATCTCGAAAAATAGGGCTCCGATCGTAAAATGAGAAATATGAAAGTTGTAGGGTTCGAAGGGGGACGTTTTTCTAAAAAAAGAAATATGGTCCAACATTCAAAATGGCGGAGATACGACGACCGACATGTTTTTTTTAACGGAACCATGACTTTTATTTTCGACCAAAATGTTCGGCATGTTAAAACTAACAAGTTTTGTAGAAAACTTTTTTCGATAAAGTCCATAATTCATTTGTTGAAGACCATTTTAGCGTTATCCAGGATGTACCACGAGGAGGTAGTTTTCAACATCCCATTTGCGTGTGCGTGTGCGTGTGCATGCGTGTGTGCGCGCGTGCGCGTGTGCATGCGTACAGCACTCAGAAGAATTAGGTCTCTGCGGCTCGTTACTTCCGCAGTATTTTTTTAGAAAAAAACATGTCGGCCGTCGTATCTCCGCCATTTTTAATGTTGGACCATACTTATTTTTTTAGAAAAACGTCGCCCTTCGAATCCTTCATCTTTCATATAACTAATTTTTCAATCGGGGCCCTATTTTTCGAGATAAATCGGGTGTAAGATTAAAATGGGACACCCTGTATCTATTATTACCGGGAGAATTCGGGGCTCTCGGTCGAAAAATGTCCCGCTACTGGTGGAAAAGCCCACATATTGTCAATCTCACTCGCTTACAATTTCAGACCGTAATCCGGGCAAACGAGCAGCTTCGCATAAACGACACTTGGCACGACACCACCGGGCTGTGCATTCTGCCGTTTTCTCCTGTGCCGTTCGATCTCGGGAAGAACAGAATCTCGTGCTGTAGTTTCAACAATATTCAGTATGCTCGACGCAGAATTAGGTTGTTTAATGAAATTAACGCAGAATTAAAATAAATAATAATATCATGAATTGAACGTGAATCATTCAATTCAAAATACCATAAATGATTCATATTTCTATGGATCATTTAAATTTTCACGAACGTGTATCAAATTTTTGTATCTTCTATTCATGAATGGTTTTCGCAACAGGCTAAAACTATTAACCTGTCAACGTATAAAGGGGGTCCTATCGTATACAGTTCGTTTCGCATAAATTTAAGAACAATGAGAGAGAATTGCAAGCACTTCTCGATGGTATAAAAATCTGAAAGAATTAATGCACATTAAAAGTACTGAACAGATTAATTTGGCATAATAATAATTCCAAAATGTTATTAACAAATCGACGAAAAAAATAATTGTTTAACAAATATCCCGGTGATCCACATTTTTTTTAATGAAAATGATTCATTCGTTTTCCTGAATGCGTATGAATTTTTTCAGATTTTCAAGTTAACTTTGAAATTTGTGTATTTTATAGGGTGAAAAAATACAAATTTCAAAGTTAACTTAAAAATCTGAAAAAATTCGTACGTATTCAGAGAAATTACCGAATCATTTTCAACACAAACCATTTTTTTATTGTTTTACAAATTAAACAATTTTTTTATGATTTTGTTAATAAGATTTTACAATTATTATTATGCCAAATTAATATTTCCAGTACCTTTAACGTGCATGAATTTTTTCAAATTTTTATACCATCGAGAAGTGTTTAGAATTCTCTCTCAATATTCTCGAATTTATGCGAAATGAAGAATATACGACAGGACCTCCTCAAGAACCTAGCAACGCAATGAACAGGCTATTTATCTCGCGAACCCTAGTATTCCTCGATAACTCGGATCCGTAGTGAATACTTGAAGCGGTATTATTTCATAAAAATTGAAAGTTGTAACAAGATGTTACGATTATACTGAAAATTCTTTGAAAGCCTAGTGAATGAACACTGATTAACATAGACGAACGGTTTTAGCCTGTTGCGAAAACCGTTCATCTATAGAACCACGGTCATACATACAGGTCGAGAAACTTATCCACTTTTCGAGTGGTGGGGGTAACTCACAAGCTGTTGACGTTTCGAATAGTTCGCCTCAAGACCGTGCGTGTCGTTGCGATCGTAGGATGTTGGACGCGCCTGCGCACGTCAGTTGTAGAAAAGAGGGATAAAGTTTTAAATGAATTATAATAAAAAATTAAAAATAATGAATAATTTATCGTTGATGGCGAAATAATGTATTGTAGACTTTCATTTTTAATAAGCTCGACCTTTATTGAGATGTCAACTTCGACAATTTCTTCTGAGGTACAAATTTTTTTTTGAGCTTCTGATTCTCTTGGTGCGTGAACTGTCGCACTCTTAACCGAATATAATAACATATCGCGTATGAAAGAATATCAGACGCATGATCGCTACAAGGAAAACTGAAATCGTGATATGTTAGCACCTCTTCCATTGTTAAATCGAAAACTTCAGACGACGAACAATGTTTCGCAAAACAAGTTTCAACGAATCTAATTAAATTGAAAAATTTCGAATTAGAATGAATTAATCCACCTCGAGATCGAATCTCAACTAGCAGGGATGAGGGTGTGGGATCTTTATTGGCTGTTAGGAGGGCATCTCGGCACTTTGGGCAGGAATTATAACGTCGCAGGACTTGCTTGCACATGTATCCTGCAATAGCCGTGATACAAGAACTTTTGAGGTGCAAAGTCGGTATTTAACATTCCCTTAAATAGAATCAGAACTAGAAATCCCTCGATTACAAAATTAAAATCCCGTAATTAATTAAGATATGCATAGAAACCTGTTACGTAATAAATTACGCAATCCAGCACCGATGCAAACGTGTAATCGTGATCACTCTCAATAATATCATCCGCCTCCCACTCTTCGTTGCGGACAATTTGATCCAACTTCTCTTTCAACTGCTGTCGCCGTTCGATAAGTGTTGACGTTTTTTTACCGTAAATGTCTTTAAGTTCGCTTAAAGTGACCAAGATTTTGGGAGAGTGTAAATCGGTAACTGTGCAATTGCCACACTTAGGAGGCTTTATGATACTGTATACCGACAGTATCTTATATAGTTGGAGGAATGTCGAGCAATTGGGATGATCGTTCGCTCCGGCGGCTTGACGAATGGTTCCAAAAAATGTCTACAAGTATAGTGAAAATGTTTAAATAACGGCATTGAATCGACAATTACATCGTATCATCGGCTAAAGGAGAAATAGGGAACAGAGCAAATATTCAAACGCGCGGCAGAATCCTCGAGGTCCATTTTTTTTAACCAGTAAGAAGCCGACACTCCCCTTTTTGTCATCAAATTTTCGTTGTCACGCATCACTCCGGATGAGAACAAATAGACGGGAAGGTATTAATTATAGGATACCTCTAAGTTGTCCTGATTTACTTTGGCGGTGAGCAAATATTTGAATCCGTAATTTTTTATCAGGTCTTCACAAAGTCCCATCGTCGATTGTAGAGAGAGTCTAAGTCCCTGCGATGTTTCTGAGGTCAAAAACTCGTCGCACGTTATCTCGCCTCGTATTTTCGCGCTCTCCCATTCGTTGAGCCATTTCAGTGAAGACTTCATCGTCTAAATATGTGAACAAAAATGTCGTGCAAAGATCATCTTCCACATTAAGGAACAAGTGGAACTGATATTAAAAAATTAATAGAAAATAAAACTATTCTTGAATGAAATGTTATCACTAAAAATGAAAATGACAGAAGAAGACGTTCACCTTGTAATCTTGAGAATCTAAAGTCAATCCGTGATTAGGTATTTTCCTATTTAATGCATCAAACATGTCGTTCATTGTTTTGGAAAAAGTCGCGGTTTCTTCACAGCCTTGAAATCTCGTGAACTTCTGACGCGAATAAAATGTCAAGCCGTTTGCCACCGAATTACTGAAAAATCTGAGTCGAGTAAAAAAAAGGAGTAAAAAAGCACGTAAAGCACACTGTCGAAATAATTTTATAAAAAATTAGTTCATACTTGTGTCGCAAGGCGGACTCTCATTTTTGCCGTACTGTCGGGTTGCACATGCGTCCTCGTGATTTTGGGACATGCTCGAGCGTTTCCTAAGAGCTTGGTGTCTTCATCGAACAAGTCCTCGTAATAGCGCCACTCAATAAAATCCCTGTTAGCACTTAACTGTAACAGTTAAAAATACTTCAGACAAATTAGACATGCTTATACAATTTAAATAAGAGTAACAATTATTACAACAAATATTTCACTATTATGCTGACCCGCAGTTTTCGCTTAGTGTATAAGCGATTACGAACACATTTGATGAGATGACATATATCCGAGAAGACGAAAACGCGCCGAGTTTCATCCATGGGATGAGAAAATCACGTTTTCGTGGAATCCAGCGAACCACTCACTCCCAACAACGTACCCATCTTCGTGTTCGATTTGGCGCCATCCGATATGACCCCATGAATTGTGGCGCCGCAATTTTCGAGATAAACAATAGCTTTAACGACTAGTTTTGCGAGCTCTTCACCTTTCACAGAGTTTTTTGATGCGAATACTCCGATTGGTTGAGTATATGTGCCAGCTAAAGGTTGAAACATAAATGTTAACCCATGCGTCGCTTGGTCACCAATGTCAGTGGATCTCGGACCATCATCACCAAAATCAGTCAGACCACTATAAGTTAAATCTTTCGAATTAACGTTAATGGATTTGCGAAGGTTTATCTCATCCAAGAGTATCACGCCATGGCGTTGCATAGGCTCTTTGGTCGCCAGATGTTTCCGTAATAGCTGCGCAAAATTGGGATCGAATCCGCACTTGTGATTGATGATCGAAAAATAGTTTCGAACGGTTCTCGTACACGGAAGAGGAACAATGTTATTTTCCGTAGAAATTCGTAGTCCGTGGGAGATCTGATGTTTAGTAACATGCACAGCATGAGCCAATCCTCCGAATATCGTCGACCCTTTGGAGACGTACTCGCAGTCGCAATGATTTCTTTCATAACCAGTTTTTCTGTGTCTGGAATATTGAGGCCCGACAACTTTTCTTCGAGCGTTTCGAGCTTAACAGCAGCGACTTCTGCTTGTTTTTGTTCCAAAGCCGTTATTAACAATTTAATTCTTCTTCTCGCATGATTCGATTTTTCTCTTTGAGCTTTCAGTTTCTTTTTTAAAGCGTTCAATTTGATTTGATCAAGAGGATTGGAAAGACTCGAAACTCTTTTCAGAGTCGATTGATTAACCGCTCGATTTTTCCTTTGCCATAGCGTCTGCTTGAAAATTTTGCAGCTGTTGCATTTCCTTTTTTTTGTTAGCAACGAACACTGATTGTGGTTCCACGAGCCTGAGTTGTCTTGAAACGCATCGTTTTTAATCAGAAACAAATCTGCGGATCCAACTCCTTGGCATATGCGCATTTTCTCGAACGTTGCCGATATGGTTAGTAGCGACGACACATCGTGAAGACTGTTCGGTAATGGAGTGTTCTCAGTGCAAACTTGTTTTCCGTGTACGTAATATTGTACATGGCCAGTCCAATTCTCGATCACGAAAAACTTTTTTACGATCAGACTCTTGTTCTCCTTTTCTGCCGAGGTAATTATACGACAAAACGTAATCTCTGTTCCGCGTTTCACTACCGATTTACTGACGCTCCATGTTTCGGGCAACGAAATTGAAGTGTCCCCGTCGCCGACACCTATAGAAAATTATTTATTTAACAAAAGTGCTTAGGAATGCATAAGCGTAATAATAGCAAACTTGAATGCAAACTAAATTATGAATAAAATTGGAGTAAATTGCAAGGCCTTCTTGCAGTTAGAAGTAATACTCACAACCAGTAGAGAGGACTTGAAACTTTCGTGTCGGGGCTGCGAATTAAAAAAATTTCAATTAATGAAGGTCATATAAATGGCAATAACTTTTTCACCTTATCTACATGACAAATATTTAGCAATGTATACCGCAATTATTGTTGTGCAGTGCGGTCGTTTCTGCCGTGGAATCCATGTTGGCTACCATGGACTCATCATTTCGGGAGTCCACAGTCACTGAATCATTTTGAGACTCCAGGGTCACTGCATTGTATTGGGATTTCACGATCACTGCGTCATTTACGGATTCCATGGATACTACGTCGTTTTGGGACTCCGTGGTCACCACATTATTTAGATTCGTAGATTCTTTCTCTTCTCCTTCCAGTCTTGCCGGAATAGCCAAACTCGATTCATCATCTACGGTCATTAAAATGACATGCTGAATTCTTTGATAATTGACCATCAATGATTTTCCGCTCATAATAATTGCTTTGAATTCGTACCGTCCGAAGCAAATACCGTCGGCACTGCATCAGTCGTTAAATAGGGGCGTTTTAAAGGAACCTACATACAATTAATAAGTTATTAATTGGTTATCCACAGTACATAAAATATTCGTTATATATGCGTTTACAACGTTTACAAACAAATAGAGCCATTCATAATCGGAAATGACGTAGAGCATGTTTATAAAGTTACACATAAATGTACTTACTTCGGCAATTAGTTTTCCGGTATTATCGTATTTGACGTACTTCCTGGTCACGCACTCCACGAGGAAATGCCTTTCGCAAACAAATTGGGTCGGTTTTAAATGACTGATCCCCGGAATCGAGGCTGCCCACTTTTTTCGCCGTTCTTCGTCGTTCGGTACTTTAAAAACCGACCGTTTTGCGTGCAGATTTTTATTTCCAGTTTTACATTTAGGGACAACGCACGCTTTCGTCATTTCTGTGACTTCGAATATTGGTTATATCCCGTTTTTTTTTGACACTGTCAAAACAACATCCCGTGATCGTCGCGACTTCTGCGGACGATACAAGAACTAAAGAATCTGTTGACACTATGTGATGCATCCTACACTACTGCAGTTTCTCGACCTGCATGTAAAACCGTGTATAGAACTTTCAATTTTTATGAAATAAGTAGTGTTTTTTCAACGAAATTTTACGAATATTTTTTCATAAAAAAATTGCAAAACATACTTCAAATCATATTTTTTACTGTAAAAAAAATTGAAGACCTGCAATAATTTAGGCAAAACAAATTCACGAAAACACCCTTTTTTGGTCGCGAAATAGATGTAAGACCTTAAGAGGCAGTGATACACCGGTGGGAACTTCGACGACGTCGGTAATGTAGGGTTCTGTAATCCTAGTTAAAATGAATTTTTTTTTTTTAATTTCGAAATGTCAAAAGCTTATGCCCTTTTTGCCATCATTGTCTATTTGTGTTTCAAATTTCATCGCGATCCGACGCACCGTTTCGGAGAAAACACGTTTCAAAGTTCTGAAGCGATGAGGGGGGCGTGGGCGCGGGGGTCGCGGGGGGGAGGGGAGTATCACTGCCTCTTAAAACGTTTTCTTCGGACTTACCGTGACTTCGCTGGCTCTTCAAACTCGTGGATCTCTTTCTGATAGTGCGTGTTTCATGAATATTTTCAAATAGGTCTACGAACTTCCGCGGCACACTCTTGACAGTATAGTTTTGCTTAACTACACCCAACTGAAAAAAATCGCTGAATGATTATGCCAAGTGTTATAAATGATTCAGTGTAAGGCCGTTTTTGTTTCACAAACCGTGGTAGATGGTGAAAATTGATTAGCTCACTGGGCATGTGTGAATAGTGTTTAAATTGAATATTGGATACCCAATACAATAATTGATTTAATTATTCTAAAAAATAAATTATTGAAATATCCATGAATTCAAATTTTCATGGTTACCAGAATATTCATGGATTTTCCAATGTTCATGAATTGTTCAAATATTCATGGATTATTTAAATTGTCATGGACTATCAAAATATTCATGGATTATTTAAATATTTATGGATTATCAAATGTCCTCTATTAAAAAGTGCATGAGCCACCATTGTTGTAGATATAACTCGGCCTCTCATTGGTCGAGGGCCGACAGTTCGTTGTTTAACAGCGCGAAATTTGACAGTTTGTCGCAATTTGACATAAGCGCTGCAGCGCGACTAACCCGTCCGCGCGCGTGAGCGCGCGTTACTGTTTGGATTATCAAAATATTCGTGGATTTTTCAAATATTCATGGATTTCTTAAATAATTATGACTAGTCGATAATTTGTGTGATTTCAATAATACCAAATACGCGTACGAAAGAAAAATACTACGCACGACGGGTTTTGAATTGTCTCTCAGCCTTTGCGAAACGATGCGAGTTCAATTTAGTCGAAACTGGCAGAATAATTTTCCTTTTCGCGGAAAGTAAATTCTAGGCTAGGATCCAACGTAAAAATCCTTTTACTTGACACGGTCACGGGTGTTAGCGAAAAATGATGAATTGATATCTATAAATCCGTGATCATGTTCACCGATTTTTCAAATTTAAAAAAATTTGATACACGTTCACGAGGATTTGAATGATCCACGGAAACCTGAATCATTTATGATTTTGAATTGAATGATTCACATTCAATCCATAATGAAGTATTCGAATACTATGGATTATCCTTACATGCCTTTACCTTACTAATGTATTTCAATGTATTGATCTCGACATTCAGAACGTTCCGAGGCAAATAGTTAATCGAAAGCTGCGCACTTACGATAATTTCGTCTCCGTTTTTGAGCCGAAACCTGGTTATCGCTGAATTGTTCTTGGGATTTTTAAGCAACTCAATACGTCCAATATTATCGAAGACCTTGAAAAACGAGAAACTTGAAAAACTTGAAAACGAGAAGTTGTATTAAATAAAACTTGATTGTACATTCGATGCAAGTTGTATGACTTCATACGGTTATGCTGGTCTGATTATTCTGATTTCTAATTATTCATGAATATACGTAAATTTCTGATTATTCATGAACATTCGTAAATTTTTTAATTATTCGATTCATACGAATATTCAATACAAAATGTGAATTGAATGATTCATATTCAATTCGCAATGAATTATTCACATATTTGAGTATTCGTGCATCCTTAGTAATTATCCAACATTTTTATTCCTCAAAACCTACGTTCATTCGTTTGAATTTTCTACAATAAATTTTTTATTTTTATTTTTTTTTATTTGATTCCTACGTATACCTTCTTCAGGTTTTTACGTCTTTTCTCCCGACTCCCCTTGATCCCCTTTCATTTCTTGTATTCCCCTCCGTGTCATTTATTGAGTTCCCCCCCCAAAGTGTTACCCGCAGCCACTCTTTCCTAATGCACTACTGTATCGCATTTGCACGAGGGCACAGGGAAACTGCGGAAAACCTGTGCCGATACAGGCGGCTATATTTTTCTGAGTGTCTGTTGCATGAGATTACATCAGAAACTCAGAAAAACTGCCTCCCGCTCAACAGTTGACGTGCAAATCAGTGCACGGCTAAGCGGTCACCCATCCAAGTAGCGACCGTGAGTCGAGCTGCTTAACATGGGAGATAGCCGAAGCCATGCACCGACCGCACGCCCACTGCTGTCGGTTACAATACATTTTTTATTAAAAACATCAAATTCTTGAGTCTAGAGAAAAAATCTGAGCGTAAAATCTATCGGGAAAGATGCAATTTTATCTCATGTGAATTTATCTTTTCGTCCGGATGTTTCTCGAATGTAGGCAACTGTTGTGTAGTATAATTACATCTGGTTTTGGAGTGTAGGCGATGTTGTGATAGGCATTCACATCGGGATCAGCGAACCATATGCCCGTTAGGCTTCTTGTAACAAGACGATTTTCAACGACATACAGAGTAGCGGTCGAGACAGTACCGGATGCGTTGAACGTTATGTCTATGGGATCCTGCGTTGCTCTCTTCGACCGCGCCGGTCTCGCCAATTCCACCAGCTCGAACTCCGGAACTAAATAGATTTCGTACAATATTTTCATTCCTTTCCTTTGTAATCGGAGTTGTCAAACCCTAAATTTTTTATAAATAAAGTTCATGGTACAATTAGTTTTGTAATTATTAATTAATAATAGGATCACACGAAGTAAATATAATACAATGTGTACATTGTTTAATGGCTGGAACGAATTTTTATTCAATCATGTTTCATGGCATTTTTCCATTAAAAAACGTGCTGTTTTATTTTCTTCGCAAATTGGTCATCATTTATTTTTTCTATTCAAAAGTTCCCGCATTATTTTATAATCACCGCAGGCTATTATTATTAAATCTTACCAACCAAAAAAATCCGTACTGTAACATTTATTCATTAACCCTTCGTGGTCACTCTGGGTCGATTCGACCCGAGATCGATCTTTTGGCGCGAAAACGAAATAGTTCCCTGTGGCCAAAGGGACTTTGTCCGGAATAAATACATTTTTTGTGGCAGGTACTAGGATAATTTTTTTTTTATCAAAAATACTATATTTAGAGAGTATCAGGTTAAAGTTTGAGTTAAATCGATTTTTTACTTACGGAGTTATGATTTTTTGAGTGAAAAAACGTCATTTTTTTGGTCTTTCACCTTCATTAATTTTTAAAAATATGTTGCAATTTAATATTGGAAATTTTTTGTTGTTGTAAATTATCTGCAAAGTTTAAAGTATATTTTGTAATTTTTTGATATTTTTCAAGCCGGTAGTTTGGTCGCAATACGCGGTTAAAGATGGTCCGGGTGAAATCGACCCAGAGTGACCATAGTGATCGGTGGAAGAAGTGTGACCATGAAGGGTTAAGGTGTATGAGCGTCTTGTCTAACGTCGCATAAGTTCGAGGGAGATTGAGAGAGAATTACGAAGTTCTCGACCACATAAAAACCTAAAAAAATCAAACATATATGGAAGGTGCTAAAGATATTATTTTGGCACAGTAATAATTCCGAAATGTTATTAACAAATTGCTGAAATAAATCATTGTTCAATAAAATACCTGGCCACCGAATA
The DNA here is from genome assembly GCA_963932165.1 of Pimpla rufipes. NCBI lineage: Eukaryota > Metazoa > Arthropoda > Insecta > Hymenoptera > Ichneumonidae > Pimpla > Pimpla rufipes. Next base: position 4,030,575 of record OZ010630.1, read on the forward strand.
TTTTGTTTTAATTATTTTTTTAATGAAAATGATTATCATGACCATACTCTGTACCAAATTTGGCGAGAATCGGTAGATTGGTTTTTATGTTATTGCAATTTAATTTTTTTTCTCATGTTTGTATATACTTTAGCTCCTGCAAGTTCTGAGACATCCAATTACAATTTCGAACGCGTTGCTACGTTTATTGATTATCAATGATCAATTTCGTCAAGGAAACGGTCCTCATGTCGGTAAATTTCGATTTTGTTGCATGAAAAACAAAAAATGCCGTCTCAAAAAAAGGGTAAAGAATTTTTGGAGAATTATCTGAAATTTGGTTCACATATGGACAACTATGGACCAAGGTTTGGACCAAGGGTACTAATTTGACGCAGATCTGTCCAGCCGTTCAAATTTTATGGCATTTCGAACATTTTGAAAAATCTCGTTCTCGCGCTGACTCGTCCAAATAACAAAATACGGCGTTCTAAATTAACCCCCACATCGGCTACTATGGAACATAAGTTATGTACAAATTTGAGTCAAATCGATGGAGCTGTTAAAATTTTACATCTAGATTTATTTTTTAACAACAGCCGAAAAAACCTGCAAAGTGCAACCTTGCAAATTGCTACCTCAGTTTTTTTTTTAGAGTTTTGACAATGCTTCATTTATGAGGAAGCCAAAATTGATCAACAAACTTCCTCATAGAGGCAGCTTCGTTAAAAGTGAAAAATACTGAGGAAGCAATTTGCAAGGTTCTACTTTGCAGGTTTTTTTAAATCTCATTGAGAACTCTTCGTAATTCTCTCTCAATCTCCCGACGAACTTGTACGACGTCAAACAAGCCACTCGTACTACACTCAACTAATGAGAATTCGAAACTCTGTTTGTAACTAATTTGTAGTTTCTCTCACCTGAACCGTCTTCAGTTCCGAAAAAAGATCTTCTCTCTTCGAAGTTCATGTGTTTGATAATGTCTTCATGGCTCACGATTGCGTTGATCAATGCAAAAATTATTTGTATGCAAAACAATGTTTTCAGTTGGCTACACCGAGACATGGTGAGATCGTTACGGTCTTGTCTCGTATGTTCGCGGGGTTTCTCACCGTAGAATGGGATGTAATCGAGATAACACCTTAATCTAAGAAAGTCAATCAGTGTTTTTTTTCTATAACTCTGTTTTATAAAAAGATCTCGCCGCCGCCACCGCCGGTGTGTAGGATGTACAGGGCATTCCATGTCAAAAGGGCCATCAAGCCAGGATTAACCTCACCTAGCTTAATCCCATATAACGAAACCCTACCTAACTTAATCCTATTTAAGTAACCCTACCTAACTTAATCCCATTTAACTTAATCCTACCGAAATTAAGCTCATATAACTTAACCCTACTTAACTAAACCTCACCTAACGTAACCTTATCTAACTTAACCGTACTTAACGGTTAAGTTAGTACTTAACTCACCTAAGTTAACCCTACTGAACTAAACCTCACCTAACTGAACCCTAACTAACTTAACCTTATTTAGATTCAGTTATGTAACGTTAAGTTAGGTAGGTTTAAGTTCAGTAGGATAAGGTTAGATATGGCGACATATTTTTATTATACATATAGAGATCTCTATATAATAAAAATATTATATAGTGGGGGGGAGGGTAGCCCCATTTATAATTCGTATAAAAAGTTATAAAAATAAATGTAAAATTTATGCATTTTGCATAAATTCGAGAAAAAATGTGAAAGAATCATTTAAACAAGTAATGCACATTAAAGCTACTGAAAAGATTAATTTTGCATAATAATAATTCTAAAATGTTATTAACAAATCGACGAAAAGAAAATCGTTTAATCAATCTCCCGATGACCTTCTTTTCTTTTCTTCTGAAAATCATACGTTCGTTTTTCTGAATTCGTATGCATTTTTTCAGATCCCTAAGTGAATTTTGTGTTTTTTTTTCATATGGAAAATATGTGCGCAAAAGCACAAATTTCAAAGTGCATTTAGAAATGAAAAAATATATACGTATTTATAAAAACGATCGAATCATTTTCATAAGAAAAGAAAACTGAGTCATCGGAATGTATGTTAAACGATTTTCTTTTCGTCGATTTGTTAATAACATTTTAGAATTATTATTATGCAAAATTAATCTTTTCAGTACGAATTTTTTCAGATTTTTGCACCATCGACAAGTGTTTACAATTCTCTCTCATTTTTCTCGAATTTATGAGCAATGAATACTAGATGCAATGCTTACTTTAAGCAAATTATGAAGCGGGCTACACGGAAATTTGTATGTCATGAATAATAGTTTCAATTGACAGAATGAAATAAAAACGTCGGCACATACCTTCACGATAGTAGCACCAAAATGCGTTTAACACGGAGTTCCTACCACAGCAATATGCAATGAAAATTCACGTGTGCAAAGCTTAAGAACTAAAACTTAAATGCCCAACTAAACTGCGTGATTTCTTATGTCATGCACCTGATCGTAAGGAAAATTTTACTCAAATGGTTCAAACGCTATTGGCCTTTCGGCAGTTTATCGGAGTAACTGCGAGTTAATCGCAACCCGGATATTTTTTGTTATGTTTTACTGGAAGGTTTTTCAATGACCTCACTCTATTTATCTATCCGCCAGAATTGTAAATCCTCGTTTGGTCACGAAATAAATAGTACGCTTAATTTTTTTAGGTGTCCTTTCATTTTAATAAACTGCGGCGATTATAAAATGATGTGTAAACTTTTGAATAGCTATGCGTGGATACCTCATTTTCATGTGGATACCTCATCAGTGTTACCGGAACGTGAAAATTATTTGATACATTCCCTTCGCGAGCTAACAAAAAACAACTTTCATGTAGAGACAATGGTGAAATAATGACATAACCATTCGGATATCATAGCCGCGAGATTTTTTCGTCATGAGGTGGTGTAAAAATCTCCCAACTATGATACGCGAATGGTTATGTCATTATTTCACCATTTGTCGTTTACCCAATTTGTTTATTTATTAAGATTCTTTTTCAGTTGGGAGTTTTTAAATTTTTGTAAATTTTTTTTATTTCATCCTATTAATTTTTGTAAAATTATTTTATTTCATCCTATTAATTTTTGTAAAATTATTTTATTTCATCCTATTAATTTTTGTAAAATTATTTTATTTCATCCTATTAATTTTTGTAAAATTATTTTATTTCATCCTATTAATTTTTGTAAAATTAATTTATTTCATCCTATTAATTTTTGTAAAATTATTTTATTTCATCCTATTAATTTTTGTAAAATTATTTTATTTCATCCTATTAATTTTTGTAAAATTATTTTATTTCATCCTATTAATTTTTGTAAAATTATTTTATTTCATCCTATTAATTTTTGTAAAATTATTTTATTTCATCCTATTAATTTTTGTAAAATTATTTTATTTCATCCTATTAATTTTTGTAAAATTATTTTATTTCATCCTATTAATTCTCGGTGTTGCCTAACCCTCGTAAAGGGGGGCGGGTAACTCGGTTGAGCTGCCAACCGAGCGCGTCTCCGGGTGGCGGATAGGAGGGGCCAGGATTCGGGGACCTCTGCGGTCGCGTGGACTGGGGCGTCGTAAGGTGACCAGAACACAAGACGGGAGCTCTTCTGGGTCTGGCCTGCGGGTGCTATACGTGAACCCGGCGGGATAAAATCCGTCTTGGGGGAACTAAGGCCCTGCCGCGGACCACCTCCCCAATCCCACGGTGTAAGCTATCGTGCCAACGGGATGCATGGCACTAGGGGAGTAGTGTCGCGTACGATGCCCTTTGGGTACCAGGCGCCCCCAATTGTATACAGCCTTACCCCCCTAAGCAGGCTCTGGGGGGGCGGACCTCTTTTCCTCGCAACTCGTGGGACTTAATGTGGTGCTTTAGCCACAATATTGAGCCCATGGAGGAGGTGGAGGCCCCGGAAGGGGACACCGCACCCTCTAACGACGCAGAAGGCATGACTGCGGAGCCCACCTGGGGCGAAGGGGTTATGCCTGGGGTTCGGCCCTTATGAACCAGGAGGGCATCCATTGCATGACCTCTGAGTTTTCCGAGAAGGAAGAGGGATCAGCGCAAGCCGGTCCTACTGACTCCTCAATCAGCAGGCCGAAGAAGGGACGCAGCGGGGCGGCGAGAAGGAGGGCACGCAAGGCCAAACTGGCGGCGCAGGGCTCGTCCTCGGAGCAGCCTAGCAGCGACACCACGGAAGCCTCGCTCAACTATCTGTGAACCTGGGTACGTCTGCGGTACCTACGACTGCGGGACGGACCAAGGTTTCGCAGATTAACTTGCAGCACTGCAAAGCGGCCACGGCTCTTCTGAGCCGGGACCTTGATAGGCTGCAAGTAGACATATCTCTGATACAAGAACCCTGGATACACAGGGGACTAGTAAAAGGGATAAGTACAGATTCAGGATCACTGATCTACGATAGCGCAGAACCGGGTCCGAGGGCCTGTCTCTTCATCAATAAGAGACATGGTACCCTCAAGTTGAACCGATTCTGCACCAGAGACCTTGCAGCAGCTACCATCAGGATTCGCGTGGGAGGAGTAATAACCGAGCTGGTAATAGCCTCGGCGTACCTCCCGTACGACTCTGAGGACCCTCCCCCTACGAGGGAACTCAGAGAATTGGTGGACTACTGTAAAAACAAGAGTCCGTCTTGGAGCGCCGCGCGAGTCGGACGTGTTCGTGGTCGCTCTTCAACCGTAACAATAACAGGGACCCCGTGAATACTCAAGTATGGCTTCGCGCAGTGAAATAAAAGCCCTGCTACAGGAGCACAAGCAAGAACTCAAAGAGGAACTGAAAAGTGATTTTTACTCCCAGTTGAGTGCATTAAGTACGACTATAAAAGAAGAATTATCCCCGATCGTCGAAAAAGTTGAGCGTAATACCGAAAGTATCGAAAACTTGAAGAAAGAAAATCAGCAGCTGAAAATGGAGGTGGACAAACAGGCACGACAACTAGAGAGAATCACAAAAAAAAATAATCTGGTAATCTTCGGAGTAGAAGACCAAGTCAACGAAACATCGCAGCAGCTCAAAGAGAAAATTATATCGTTATTTGAAGACAAGTTGGAAATAAGGATCGCAGCTGAGACGATTCAACGCATCCACCGCCTCGGAACATACAGCCAAACACGAAACCGCCAGGTATTGCTAGCACTACACTCTAGCGAAGTAAAGGCGAGCGCCCTGGCCCGGCGAACACATTTGAAAGGCACCAATATTTACATCAACGAAGACCTAGACAAGGAAACCCGCAATGCAAACAAGCTGCTATGGCCACTGGTCAAGCAGCTGAGACAGCAAGGATACAAACCGTTTATCCGAGGCAGCAAAATTAAAGCCGGCACGAAAACGTATTCGCTGGATGAAGCGCAAGCGCTTGTTACAGCATTGCACGCGTCAGCACAGAGACCCGACGATCCAATAGTCGAGATCGCTGCGACGGGGCAAGCCCGCAACACAGCGGCCGTGAGAGAGGTACGCACGACGGAAAACGCAATCGGTAAAATTCCACCCGATCCACATAAGAACACACCGAGAATAAAACGGAAGCTGGAAAGCGACGAGGCCGGAGCGATGAGCAACTACATCACGAGGAGTGCCAAAGTGCCAAACACGAACGAATGACTACATGAACCGAACCATCACCACGCGGCGGGGAAACTACAGAACCCGCGACTTCTACCGGACACACTCGCAGGGGACAGAAACGAAAAGGAGCATAAGACAAATGTAAACAAGTTGCGAGTGTGTGCGTGGAACGTCAGTGGGTACAATAATATTCTCTCTCTCGGCCGAGAACAAGCTCACACCATCGCGGAAATGGATATTATTTGCTTAGTGGAAACGTGGAGAATGGATGACCAACCGTCTCTACCTAATTTTCTTAAAGATTTTAAATGCTTTGCTAGCCCCGCCTCGCGCGACAAAAGCAGAGGCCGCGGCAGTGGGGGAATAATGTTACTCGTCAGCCCGCTACTAGCCCCGAGCGCACGGCTAATTGAAAAAACGAATTTGTGGGTGTTCGCGGATGTGACAATTTCAAATAAAATCGTCTCGATCGGAGCTATATACTGGCCCCCCAAAGCCGACATAGAGTTCTGCACTGAAACGTTAACAGACTTTTTATATGAGCTTAGTGAAGCCAGACACGAACATTTCAATTGTATACTTCTCGGAGATTTTAATTCAAGACTGGGCGATCTCAGCAACATTGATGCTGACATGCTCGATGGTACATCGCTCCACAGCAGAAGGCAGACCTTCGACAGCGTGATCAACAGGAGGGGGAGACAACTGAACGAGATAATGGAAGCGCATGGATTTATTCTATGCAACGGAAGATCGAAATCCGACACACCGGCAAGTTATACGTACATGTCGAAGGCAGGCTGCAGCACTATAGATCTCGCATGGATAAACCGGCCCTTAATAAATAAAGTAATAGATTTTTATACAAACGACCTCTCCGAAGGCACAGATCACCTACTATGTATTTTAGAACTAACGTGTAATGTAATAGATAATTCTCGTCAAAGTACAAATAAAAAACGCTCGTTCGAAGTTGAACGCATACTTTGGTCAGAGGAAAACGAAACTGCATTTCAGGCAAGTCTGCACTACTCGCGACTCTTATATAATAATGCACAGAATAGCCAGCAATTATATGAAAATTTAATAGCAGCAATCGTCTCAGCCGCCTCGGAGGCGAACATGATATGTAAACAGAGAATAACGATGGGAGACCACTTGCCGAAAGCGAAAAATGTTTGGATGACTACAGAATGCTTGCAACTTAGAACTGAGATGAAAAAAGCAAAAAGAAAATACAAGGGGTCAGAAAACTCGTCAGATGAGTTAAAAGAATATATAAATTCCAGAGATACATGTAGGAAGCGAATCAGAGACTCAAAAGAATCATACAGAAGCGAAGTGCTCAACAAAATAGCAACAGTAAGAAATGGAAAGGACTTTTGGAAAACAATTAACTCATTCAAAAAACGAGATAATTCTGCGAATTGCATAGGGCCCGAAGAATGGACACGCTTCTATACGAATTTATTCCCAACACGCCAGCTCAATACGAACCAATTCTTAACAGACTTTAACCCTAGTTTAGACCGTCCGTTCACCCTGGAAGAGTTAGAAAAATGTATACGAAATTGTAAGCGTAACAAATCTCCAGGTCCCGATAAAATTACAAACGAGGTACTAAAAAGCTTACCACCAGAATGGATGCATTATCTTCTGAACCTCTGCAACATAACACTCGATTCGGAAACGGTACCTAGTGACTGGTCAAAGACAGACATGAGAATGCTCCACAAAAAAGGCGACAAAAACGACCCTTACAATTACAGAGGCATCGCGCTGCTTAACTCGGTCGCTAAAGTATTTACCTCGTTGCTGGCAAACAGGTTATCAAAATGGGCAGAAGATAACGCAATCATACCAGAAGAGCAGGCAGGCTTCCGTGCCGGACGAAGCTGTCAGGATCACATTTTTGTGTTAACCTCAATGATTAACATAAATTTGAGCAACAACCGGAAAAACACTATGGCTGTATTCGTTGATTTTAAGCGAGCGTTCGATTCGATTGACCACAATAAACTGTGGCAGAAATTAGCGGTGATAGGCGTCAGCGGAAAATTAATTCGTATACTCGTAAATTTCTACAAAAACGCGCAACTCGTAATAAAAACTGGAGCCGAATATACCGAGCCAATCGAAATCACTTTTTGTACTTTATATATCGGACATTCTCAATTATTTCGAGTCTAAAGGCGCCCAGGGAATAAAATTAACGGATAAAAAGGAGATAATAATGTTAATGTTTGCAGACGATATCGTCTTAATGTGCAACTCGTGGCACGATGCAAATAAAAAATTAAAAATCTTAAAAGAATATTGCGCAAGTAGTGGGCTCGAGCTCAATCCGTCGAAAACAAAAATTCTGCCGTTTAAAAAAGCAGGAAAAAACAAGGCTCTACCACCGCTGCGCTGGGGAGAGGAAACGCTTGAAACCGTTAGCTCGTATGTGTATCTGGGGGTTCTACTCTCTTCTTCCGGCAAATTTAAACAAACCGCAGACTATTTTATAGGAAAAGGACTCATCGCGTCCTCAAAAGTGCGATCGATCCTAATGAACTGCCGGAGTGATTCTTTAGACACGAAAATCACATTACTAAATACAAGTATTAAAGCCACTCTTTTATACTGCGCAGAAATATGGGCACTAAGATACCACGAGAAACTAGAAAAAATCCAAACGAGCTTCCTTAAAAGTCTGTATCACCTACCACGGAACTCTCCGAACCATTACATCTGGCAAGAATTCGGAGTGATACAGACTAGCAAAGAAGTCCTCGACAGAGCTATTTCATGGTGGATTAAGCTCCTTGCCATGGACGAGAGTAGACTCCCCAAGCTATGTTTTAAAAAGTTATGCGAATTAGATCTTAAGAGGACCGATATCGAGCGTAACTGGGCCTCACAGCTTAAAGACTGGATTAATAACCTTGGCGAGCTGCGTTTATGGGAGCTTCAGCACACAGATCCAGAAATAGTCTCCAAAGAAAGAAAAAATATATTAGAGAAACACACGAACAATTGCACCTGCAAAAACATCGATAGAATACTGAACTCAGCGTACAATCCACTTTATCGTAATATCAGCAACTTGAACGACTGCGAAGCATACTTACGTTGGCGGGTGCCACTTGCGAAAACGCGAATAATAGCAGAATTAAGGTTAAGCAGCAAAATTCGAATAAAACTCTTTCACAGGGGAAACACCTACATAATAGACGCGACAGAAGTTTGTAGCTTATGTAACATGCAGAAAAACGAAGATCTAGTACACGTAATGCTGAAATGCCCAATATATGCTCCTCTTAGAGATCAATACATAAACAAACACATCCGAAGCGATACGATAACAAGCGATAACGAAAAATTGGCGACGCTATTAAACGTGCCCGACCCTAGCAGATTAAATGACCTATATTTATATACAATTAATATGCTCAAGCTCAGGGCATTTGTGACCAACGAATAAAACCTATAAAATACTGTAAAAAAAAAAAAAAAAAAAAAAATCATAAATGTCCACCGATGTATGCAACCGAAATGCAGCGCTCCAACACGACGAACCTCCTTTTGTACAGACACTGTCTAATGCAAAATAAACAATCTATCTATCTATCTATCTACTGTAAAAACAAGGGGCTGAACTTACTGGTGGGGTGCGATGCTAACTCGCACCACATCATATGGGGCAGCTCCAACACAAATGAGAGGGGTACTGCTCTTCTAGAGTATCTCTCTACAACGGATCTTGAGATTCTGAACAGAGGATCCAAGCCCACTTTTGTCACCTCACGTAGACAGGAGGTGATTGACATAACGATGGGCTCACCAAGAGTGGCCCAAACGATAACAAACTGGCAGGTTAGTGAAGAGGACACTCTTTCGGACCACCGGATGATAACCTTCGAATTGGCAGGGACTGATAGCCAGATCCCGACGGAGACCTACAGGACCCCTAGGACCGCGGACTGGCCCAGCTTCCAAGCAGGGCTAAGAAGCAGGCTCGGGGACACCGGTGGGTGGCCGCGGACGGAGGACGCGATCGAGCGGGAGGCAGATCTACTGCAGACCGCCCGGGTCGGGTCCTTCGAGGCTGCATGCCCGCTAAGGAGAAGGAAAACAATCAAAAAGGTGTCCTGGTGGAGCGGTGAGCTGAACCAGTTCCGCTCCCGTTCCCGTAGGCTGCTAAACAGAGCCCTGAGGACAAAAACGGACAACGACTGGGACGCCTACAGGAAGGCCCAGAGAGAGTATAAGAAGCTCGTAAAGAAGTCCAAAGAAGCGGCCTAGAGGAGATTCTGCGGGGAGATCGAGGCCCTACCTTTAGTGGCCAGGCTCCGCAAAGTGTTTGCATCAGGCCCGCAAAACAAACTCGAGGGACTCACACTGCCTGATGCCGGGACACCTGAGAACCACGAGGAAGTACTGGCGCACCTTTTTGAGGTACATTTCCCGGGTTCGGAACTTACGGACCGGGGACAGCCTCAAGGGGAGGCGCCCTCAATAAAAAAAACCGGGTGATTGGGTAACGGCAGCCAAGGTTGTCACACCGAGCAGGATAGACTGGGCGATTAAGACTTTTGACCGGTACAAAAGTCCAGGGGTGGATGGGATTTCCCCCGCCCTCCTACAAGAGGGAGGGGAGCCTCTCATCAAGCGCCTGAACCGTATCTTTTGGTCCTGTTTGGCACCAAGATATGTGCCTAAAGCTTGGCGTGAGGTCAGGGTAGTTTTTATCCCAAAGCCGGGTAAACGCAGCTATGACCAGGCCAAGTCATTCAGACCGATCAGCCTGACGTCTTTCCTCCTTAAAACGCTGGAGAGACTGGTTGATAGGTACATTAGAGAGGGAGCACTGGTTGATAGACCGGTGCAAACCTCACAGCACGCCTACCAGGCCGGCAAGTCTGTCGAGACCGCCCTCCACTGTATTGTCAAAGGTATAGAGAGGACGCTCGGCAGGAAGGAGTCGGCCCTATGCGTGTTCTTGGACGTCGAAGGAGCGTTTGACAACACCTCCTTCGACGCCATATGCGAGGCTGCAAGGGAATTCAGGGTAGATGAGTCTATCATCGAATGGATACACCTAATGCTTCGCACAAGAACGGTTACCGCAGGGCTCAGAGAGTCAACCGCGAGGGCGCACGTTAAGCGGGGCTGCCCGCAGGGGGGGGGGGTGCTATCCCCCCTCCTGTGGACAATGGTCGTTGACGGGCTACTGGCGGCGCTCGATGGGCTCAGGGTAAACGTGGTGGGATATGCTGACGACATTATGATAATGGTCAGAGGCTCCCACTCAGCAGAGATGACGTGGAGAATGCAGCGCGCACTCCACCTCATGCAAGAATGGTGCACCTCCAAGTCGCTGAGGGTTAACCCAAGCAAGACGGAGATGATTATATTTACACGGAGGAGAGGTTTTCAACCAAAACCCCCCTACATATTTGGAACTGAGCTGCGATACTCCTTGGAGGTACGCTACCCAGGCGTCACCCTGGATAGCAAGCTCAGCTGGAAAAGCCATATCGCCAGACAGGCTACGAAAGCCACTGCCACTTTCTGGGCCTGTAGGCGTATGTTTGGACAAACATGGGGCTTGAAACCGGAAATGGTCATGTGGATATACACGGCCATCCTGGTTCCCCAAATAACGTACGCTTCCCTGGTTTGGTGGCCCGCTTTGCAGAAGGCCACCAACAGGAAGACACTGGACAAAATTTACAGATTAGTGAGCCTAGGAATCACGGGGGCGATGAGAACGACCCCGACCTTGGCCATGGGGGCCCTTTTGAACATGGCGCCCCCTCACATCTTAGTCGAGGCTAATGCCAAAAATGCTGCGTTACGCCTACACTTCAATGGTAAGTGGAAGAGGGCAGAGGCAGGCCACGCATCACTACTGCAGCGCGATGGGGACCTCGAAGGGATCCTAGCGCGAGGAGGGGATTGCTGTGACCGCTTCCACCAATTCGACCACAATTACCAAGTCCTCTATCCCAGCAGGCAGGAATGGATGGGGGAACAAGACAAACTCCTGTCTCCTGGTGGGCTCGTCTGGTACACAGATGGATCCAAAACAGGAACAGGATCAGGAGCAGGAATATGGAGCAGTGGACCCAAAACAAGGATATCCTTGGCGCTGGGAAACACTGCCTCGGTGCTCCAAGCAGAGGTGTACGCCATCTGGACTTGTGCCAGGCTCATCCTGGACAAGGGATACAGTGGCAAGCACATATACAGGGTGATTCAGAATGTTTTTGCCAGCCGTTGGGGAATGATAATTTACGACCTGGAGAACAAAGTTACTTAGCCGTTTTGCGAAATTCGCAATATTTATTTATTTACAAGCATTGCAAATTTGAATTAAAATGACCAATGGGAGCGAAGTATCTTCCCGCCATGGCGGCGCGAGAACGCGACAAATAAACTTGGCAACGTTGGACGGTGCGTGGTTCCTGTCACGGGTAAATTCTGCTATCACGCCGATCCGAGTCAGTCGGTCGGTCGGTCGGTGACAGCTCGCGTACGGTGGTGGAATTTCATCGAAAATCGGGTTAATTCGATTCATTTTGCAGTGATTCTTGTGATAAATAAGTGCATGAAAGTGTTCAAGTGTGCGTGAACGTACTCGAGTTCGGTGCGACGGTTATCGTGGGGTTATGTGAGGGGTTATGTGAGGGTTTAAAGCGGAGTTGTGTGAGATAAAAATGATACTTGAATCTGAAAAATTCGTAACTAATCATAAAAAATAAATTTGAAGATCCCAAAAATGTAAGTACAATGAGCGGTGTACGTTATTTGGTCTGCCTATTGAATCCTTAATTTTTTCGCATGATTGCTTGTCATCGCTCTCTGTCGTTTCATTGCGGATCGTTCTTGTCCGACTGCTTTGTACTCGAAAGTCGTAAGGTTTTTACTTTCCAAAGAAATGCGTGACTTGAACGAGTAAAACACGATGCCCGCCACTTCATCGTTTAATGCATCGTCACTTTGGTCGAGAAAGCAAGGCTCACAACTTGCGCTCAACCCACTCTCAACGTATGCTCAATTCGAAAAGTTCATTCGAGAAATTCTGACCAAAATGATTAGCGGACATTGTACATGAATTATCGCAATTGGTTCTCTTATGGAATATGGTTTTGCATAGGATAAGTCGATGATACTAAATCAGCTGGAACAAGAGGATCAAGAACTCTGCACACTGGCAAGCCTGCGACTACCAGAGTTTCATGCTTTCTGTTCGTCCTGAATCGCTCTGATTGCTCTCAACTTACGTTCAACATGGTCCCAACTTGCACGACTAATCAAGTCAAAGTGGAAAAAAATGAATCGCATGTATCGTAATTCACTCAATTAAATGCTTTCAATCTCACGCAGGCGAAATCGCGAACGTAAAAGTTTAATTTTTACGCCGGTTTTGCATCACTCTGCTGGATTAAAATTTTCTCTCAACTTACGCCCGACTTACTCTGAACGTGCGATCAACTTGAAGAAAGCAGCCCAGAGTTCCTGCCCGAATTGGTCAACATTCGATGCATGATAATTATCGACTGGTTCTTTTATGGACTTAGTTTGCGTAACGTAAGCAATAAAGACTGTGCTTGTACAACGTGCTTAACATTTGTGCGCACTGGCGGACTTGCGCGTGACGAGGCATCATCCTCCTCGGTCATCAAGAATCGCTCTGATTGCTCTCAACTTACGTTCAACATGGTCCCAACTTGCACGACTAATCAAGTCAAAGTGGACAATTACATTTGAATTTCACCCTGGCAGAATCGCAAATGTGTCAAATTATTTCAACATTGGTTTTGCATCGTCCCAGTTGATCTCACCTTCCTCTCAACTTACTCCCAACTTACTCTCAACTTACAATCAAATCGAAAAATTCAATCTGGAGATCCTGCCTGACGCGATCGACATGCATTGCACATTAAAAACCGATCCGTTCTCTTATAGAATGGGTTTGCACAACGTAATTGGATTCATACACACATTGGCGCTAACTGTACAATACGCTTTAGAATTGTGCACGCAGTCAGACTGTCAACTATCAGAGATTCATTCTTCTTCTTCGTTCTGCATCACTCTGCTTGTTCTTGGCTTATGTTCCACTTACGCTCAAAACACTGTCAAATTACAAGACAACTCGCGCCCAACTGGAGAAATTAATACCTGGAAACGAAATGAATTCGATCACGAATCATGGTTTCTGTTTCTCCAATTGAACCTGACCTTGTCCTGTAAGTTAAGGGTAACTTGAGGGTAAGTCGAACGTAAGTTAAGAGCAAGCTGAACGGTGAGAGGATGAGGAAAAGGATGAAGACCCAGTACTTGCAAATCTACCAGTGAGCAAGATCCTGAAGAATCTTGTGCAATAGTTGGCGCCTCCGTTTATATGAATCGACCGACGTTGTGCAAACTCATTCTATAAGAGAACCGATCGGTAATTAACCGACAATGCATGTCGATCACGTCGGGCAGGATCTCCAGATTGAATTTTCCGAATTGATTGTAAGTTGAGAGTAAAATGAGCGTCAGTTGAGAGGAAGGTGAGATCAACTGGGACGATGCAAAACCAATGTTGAAATAATTTGACACATTTGCGATTCTGCCAGGGTAAAATTCAAATGTAATTGTCCACTTTGACTTGATTAGTCGTGCAAGTTGGGACCATGTTGAACGTAAGTTGAGAGCAATCAGAGCGATTCTTGATGACCGAGGAGGATGATGCCTCGTCACGCGCAAGTCCGCCAGTGCGCACAAATGTTAAGCACGTTGTACAAGCACAGTCTTTATTCCTTACGTTACGCAAACTAAGTCCATAAAAGAACCAGTCGATAATTATCATGCATCGAATGTTGACCAATTCGGGCAGGAACTCTGGGCTGCTTTCTTCAAGTTGATCGCACGTTCAGAGTAAGTCGGGCGTAAGTTGAGAGAAAATTTTAATCCAGCAGAGTGATGCAAAACCGGCGTAAAAATTAAACTTTTACGTTCGCGATTTCGCCTGCGTGAGATTGAAAGCATTTAATTGAGTGAATTACGATACATGCGATTCATTTTTTTCCACTTTGACTTGATTAGTCGTGCAAGTTGGGACCATGTTGAACGTAAGTTGAGAGCAATCAGAGCGATTCTTGATGACCGAGGAGGATGATGCCTCGTCACGCGCAAGTCCGCCAGTGCGCACAAATGTTAAGCACGTTGTACAAGCACAGTCTTTATTACTTACGTTACGCAAACTAAGTCCATAAAAGAACCAGTCGATAATTATCATGCATCGAATGTTGACCAATTCGGGCAGGAACTCTGGGCTGCTTTCTTCAAGTTGATCGCACGTTCAGAGTAAGTCGGGCGTAAGTTGAGAGAAAATTTTAATCCAGCAGAGTGATGCAAAACCGGCGTAAAAATTAAACTTTTACGTTCGCGATTTCGCCTGCGTGAGATTGAAAGCATTTAATTGAGTGAATTACGATACATGCGATTCATTTTTTTCCACTTTGACTTGATTAGTCGTGCAAGTTGGGACCATGTTGAACGTAAGTTGAGAGCAATCAGAGCGATTCTGGACGAACAGAAAGCATGAAACTCTGGTAGTCGCAGGCTTGCCAGTGTGCAGAGTTCTTGATCCTCTTGTTCCAGCTGATTTAGTATCATCGACTTATCCTATGCAAAACCATATTCCATAAGAGAACCAATTGCGATAATTCATGTACAATGTCCGCTAATCATTTTGGTCAGAATTTCTCGAATGAACTTTTCGAATTGAGCATACGTTGAGAGTGGGTTGAGCGCAAGTTGTGAGCCTTGGTTTCTCGACCAAAGTGACGATGCATTAAACGATGAAGTGGCGGGCATCGTGTTTTACTCGTTCAAGTCACGCATTTCTTTGGAAAGTAAAAACCTTACGACTTTCGAGTACAAAGCAGTCGGACAAGAACGATCCGCAATGAAACGACAGAGAGCGATGACAAGCAATCATGCGAAAAAATTAAGGATTCAATAGGCAGACCAAATAACGTACACCGCTCATTGTACTTACATTTTTGGGATCTTCAAATTTATTTTTTATGATTAGTTACGAATTTTTCAGATTCAAGTATCATTTTTATCTCACACAACTCCGCTTTAAACCCTCACATAACCCCTCACATAACCCCACGATAACCGTCGCACCGAACTCGAGTACGTTCACGCACACTTGAACACTTTCATGCACTTATTTATCACAAGAATCACTGCAAAATGAATCGAATTAACCCGATTTTCGATGAAATTCCACCACCGTACGCGAGCTGTCACCGACCGACCGACCGACTGACTCGGATCGGCGTGATAGCAGAATTTACCCGTGACAGGAACCACGCACCGTCCGACGTTGCCAAGTTTATTTGTCGAGTTCTCGCGCCGCCATGGCGGGAAGATACATCGCTCCCATTGGTCATTTTAATTCAAATTTGCAATGCTTGTAAATAAATAAATATTGCGAATTTCGCAAAACGGCTAAGTAACTTTGTTCTCCAGGTCGTAAATTATCATTCCCCAACGGCTGGCAAAAACATTCTGAATCACCCTGTATATATGTAGTGACAGTCGGGCGGCGATCGGGGCACTCCACCATGTGGTGAAGAAGTCCGGATTGGTGCTTGACTGCAACGCGCTGTTGTCGCAGGTTGCCTGCAGCAACATAGTAAAGGTTCTATGGGTGCCTGGACACGCGGGCATCCAGGGAAACGAAGAGGCGGATATTCTTGCCAGGGCCGGGGCTACGGTTACTGATCCGGCAAGGATCTGCCATGTCCCAATTGCCATGGATCATATTAAGACCCTGTCGAAACAGTGGGTGGAGGGACGGTTTGCGGACCTCTGGCTACGGACAGAAGGCATGGGACACTCGAGGGCCTTGTTTAAAGGTCCCTCGGGCAAGCTAGGCTCTGTATTAATTGGCCTAGACAGATATCAGCTTAAGGCTGTAGTGGGCCTTGTCACTGGACATTGGCACACAGGGAAGCATCTAAGACGACTGGGGCTAAGTGAAGAACCATTCTGTCCAAGATGTAAGGAGGAGGAAGAAACACCGCTCCACGTGATTACGAGATGCAGGGCGCTGGAGGACATTCGCAGGAATGTACTTGGGCGCCCGTACTCGAATCTCTGGACCTTGAGGAGGTCGGGGTGCGCGCCCTCCTGCACTTTGCAAAGGAGGCTCGCCTAACCAACTATCCTACATAATCGGATACCCTCCCGTGAATGGACACGAGCACAATGGTCCGTACAGGACTGAGCGCTCGGAAAGTTTACATAACATAACATATCCTATTAATTTTTGTAAAATTATTTTATTTCATCCTATTAATTTTTGTAAAATTATTTTATTTCATCCTATTAATTTTTGTAAAATTATTTTATTTCATCCTATTAACTTTTGTAAAATCATTTTATTTCATCCTATTAACTTTTGTAAAATTATTTTATTTCATCCTAAAATAATTCACTTCGTGTTGACATTTTTTATTGTGTTTAACAAACGTTCTTGTCTCCGCATGAACGTAAATGAACGCAATGAACTAAGTCGGCTGCCACTTATATCCCACGCAACGCTGAAAAAAAAGGAAACAAGCATGAGATTTCATGTTTCTTTAGTCCGATGCAGAATTGTAAATCCTTATTAGTTTCAGAAATAAATATTACAGTACATTTTGTTATGTAGGTGTGATTTAATAATGACAACCTGCGGCGATTGTAAAATGATGTGTGAACTTTTTAATAGACGCATGGATACCTCATTTTCAATTAAAAAAAAATTCAGAGCAGTTGCGGAAAAATGGAAGAGGCCCTTCGTTACTTTCGTAATGCGCTAATCGCATTTTTCCATTTTTTCACGAAAATTACCACGAAATTTTGGAGTAAATATTCTTCGCAGTCATTAAAAAATGTACGCATTATATTATAATTACTCGATGTTATTATTGTTAATTACACAACGAATTGTACCACTAACTTTATTTCGAAAAGGTTTATGGATTTACACCTCTGACCCAACGCTCGACCACTCACCACACTCCTCTGCGATACCACATTTTCATGCCATGTACCGTTCATAGGTGGAGCATACATCCGAAGGCAAACCCCGTTTACGATGCATCCGTAATCGATGCACCAGTCAGTTGTGTCATCCTGTTGTAAAGATAAAGATCAAAGTGTTTCAGGCAGTCGCCTCGGTGCTGTCCGGCTAAACGTGATATTCTAAGGGAATTTCGAACACTGCTCAATGGCATAAAAATCTGACAAAATTCGGCATGCGGACGGTGCTGCAAAGATCGATTTTGCATAATAATAATTTTAAAATTTTATGAACAAATTAATGAAAAAATTAATTTTTTCAAGTTGGGTTGCGGCGTACAAATTACCCAGCAAACCAACTATTTTTTTTATGAAAATGATTGATTAAATTTTCTGAACACGTATGAATTTTTTTTCAGAATTATGTATAATATTTTTAAATTGCATTTTTTTCTACACAAAACGAAAGGTGAAACACGCGTAAAAAAATCGACGATATCTGAAAACATTCATACGTATTCAGAAGAATGAATGAATATTTTTCATTAAAAAAAACTTGGGTTACCGAGTAATGTGTTGGACAATCAATTTTTTCGATAATTTCTTAATAACATTTTGATATCATTATTATGCAAAATCAATTTTTGCGGCTCCCTCCATATGCCTATTTGTTTTCAGTTTTTCATGTCGTAGAGAAGTGCTCGAAATACTCTTAGAATTTCACGTTTAGCCGGAATGCACCGATACAGTCGTGAAATTGATAACCGTCCACACCGCGAAATATATATAACGTACTACACAGTAATCCACCGAATCGGGGAAATAATTTTCGCATTGTCCTTCAATCGGTAACCAAGCCCCTGGCATCTCTTGTGCCCAACTTTCCACCTCACGCGGTGGATCGTACGTGCCTTCATGCGACCTGAATAAAGCATAGCAAGAATTGAGGCATTAATAACGCGCTGCTTCCAGAGTTGTAAATCCTCATGAGTTTAACCCTTTGAAGCATACATTTTTCCATACATATGATTCACTTGAAATTTTGTACTCGGCGGTTTTTGAGCCGCCTGATTACGAATCCAAATTCGAAAAGCAGAAACTCAACATGTCGGATCCAATATGGCGGACCAAAATGCAAAAAGTTTCGTGATTGGGATGTAATTCTGTACTCTCTGGCTTTTGAGGTCGCTGATTTGACACATTTGACAAATTTCACGCGGATTTGTCCAGCCGTTCAAATCTTATGGAATTTTTAATATTTTCAGAAATCTCGTTCACGCGCGGACTCGTGCAAATTACGAGATACAGCGTTCTAATTTAACCCCCACATCGACTACCATGAAACATCGTTTGTGTACAAATTTGAGACAAATCGGTTCAGTGTTTAAACTTCTACATTTTGATTTATTTAAAAAATAGCTGACAAAACCTGCAAAGTAGAACCTTGCAAATTGCTTCCTCAGTATTTTACACTTTTGACGATGCTTCTCTATGATGAAGCCAAAATTGATCAACATACTTCCTCGTAGAGGTAGCTTCGTTAAAAGTGTAAAATACTTAGAAAGCAATTTGCAAGGTTCTACTTTGCAGGTTTGTTTCTGAATTCAAAGAGGTGTAACACCGGCCTTACAGCGTGCTTCAAAGGGTTAAGAAATAAATGTTGCAGTACGGTTTGGTTTCATAATAATAATCAGCGGCGATTATAAAATGACGTGTGAACTTTTGAATTGGCTAAAATCACCGCAGCAAATGAAAAATTAAGGTAGTCTTTGCGACCAATATTCATTTTGCATAAATTCGAGGAATATGAGAGAGAATTGCAAACACCTCTCGATGATATAAAAATCTGAAAAAATTCATGCACATTAAAGGTACCGAAAAGATTAGTTTTGCATAATAATAATTCGAAAATGTTATTAACAAATTGATTTTAAAAATTAGTTTAACAAATATTCGATAACCCAAGTTTTTTTCATGAAAATGATTCATTCGTTTTTCCGAGTACGTATATTTTTTTCAGATTTTAGAATTCACTTTGAATTTTGTTTATTTATTATAGGGAAAATATGTGAAAATTCATAGTGAACTCTAAAATCTGAAAAGATTCATACGTATTCGTAAAAACGAAGGAATCATTTTCATGAAAAAAAAACTTGGGTCATCGAAATATTTGTTAAACCATGTTTTTTTCATCAATTTGTTAATAACATTTTCGAATTATTATTATGCAAAATTAATCGTTCCAGTGCCTTTAATGTGTATGAACTTTTTCAGATTTTTATACCATCGAGAAGTGTTTGCAATTCTCCCTCATATTCCTCGAATTTATGCGAAATAAATATTGGTCGCAAGGACTACCTTAAACAGAGCAATTTGATTATCATGGGTGTCTACAAAATCTAATATTTTCAGACTGTTCGCGGAAATGTTAACAATTTACCACATCATTGAATTACATGATGCATCTAAAAAAATCTCGTATTTTTATCGCGAGGTGTATAAAATAAATAGTAAAAGTAAAAAATCGTAAAACACCAGCTAATGGACGGGCCAACCTAATCTACACTTTTAGTCGAAAATAGGCTTCTGCGACAAAATAATCGCAGTAGGCAGCGGAAGTATAAAAAAAATTAAGAATCTAATGTTTATCCAAGTCGTCGTAATTTCTCATGAATTCTCCAAAAGCCGTTGCTTATTCACTGGTGACTGTTTAATTACTGGTGCGTTCACCTCACCTGCATTTTCAATAAGAAATTGAAAGCAATTGCAAAAAATGACAGAGCGCGGTTCTTCGTCACTTTCGTAATGCATTAACGTTATTCGAATAATTTGAGTTTTCATAAATATTTTAAATTCTCGTGAATATTTCATTCAATTTCTCGCGAATATTTCAATTTTTAAAAATCAGTTTATCGACATATTATCGAAAGGACATGTACTCGAACGCCACTTGTATGTGGTAAATAATTACAGGTGCCCAAGTTGATTCCGGTTGATACGAATGCCTAAAATTCCTTCGTGGAACTCCGCCATCGCCGAGCCACCGTTACAGCCGGATGTCATTCGACTCATGGCTGCAAGAGAGCATTCATATTAGTTTAAGAAATAAATGTTACAGAACGGTTTGTCTTGTAGTTGTGGGAGGGACCCACTTGCGCACATTTTGATTGGACACGGACCGATTGGACACATAGGATTGGACACATCAACATTGGACACAAGCCCGATTAGACACATTATTATTGGACACAAGCCCGATTGGACACATAAACATTGGTCACAAACCCGATTGGACACAAACCCGATTGGACACATAAACATTGGACACAAACCCGATTGGACACATGGAGATTGGGCACAAGCCCGATTGGACACAAACCCGATTGGACACATCAACATTGGAGACATCATTATTGGACACAAGTCCGATTGGACACATCAACATCGGACACAAACCCGATTGGACACAAGCCCGATTGGACTTCAGAGACTTCATTCCGTTTATGAAGAATTTCCGCTTTAGGATAACTTTGGTACTTTGCTCTTTTTTCAATTGGCCTTGTGTCCAATCGGACATGTGTCCAATCGGGTTTGTGTCCAATGTTGATGTGTCCAATCTTCATGTGTCCAATCGGGTTTGTGTCCAATCGGGCTTGTGTCCAATAATGATGTGTCCAATCGGGCTTGTGTCCAATGTTCATGTGTCCAATATTGTGTGTCCAATCGGGCTGTGTCCAGTCGGAATGTGTGCAAGTGGGCAATTATGTGTACAATTTTGAATAGCTGCACAGATGCAGCCCATTTTCAATGAAGAATTGCGAGCAATTGCGAAAAGCATGGAAGAGCCGCGGTCCTCAATTTCCTTTGTAAGGCATTAACCGCATTTCTCCATTTTTTCAGAAAAATTACCGTGAAATTTTATTCAGAATAAATATATTTTGCAGCTATTGAAACAAAATATGCAAAATAAACTACCGTTACTCCGTGTTGCTGTTATTCATTATTAATTAAAAAAACCTTTTGTACCGACGACTTTATTTCTAAAACATTTAGGGATTTACAACAACGGTATTAAAACAATGAAAAATGCAATGATGCCGCGACAAATTTTTGTTGGCCATGAGTTAGGATTTGTAAAACGCGATTTACCGCTTATTCGTGTATTCTCTCCTGCGGTATCATTGTGCCAGTACAGCGGAATCCTATCAACAAAAGCATAGAGTCAATGGAATGTTTACGGACCCTAACACCCACGTTAACGGTGATTAATAACGGCCATAATGACGGGAAAAATGACAGTCGTTTTTGTACACCTTAATAACGGTGCGATTTTGGTCGATTTTGGTCAGAATAACAAAAGAAATGACGGGCCATAAAATGTACCGTCATTTTTTTTGTCATTCTGACCAAATCGCACCGTTATTAAGGTGTACAAAAACGACTGTGTCATTTTCCCTGTCATTATGATCGTTCTCGGGAGTGTCAGGGGGAACTATTTACATTTGATATAATTAAAACACTTCAATGCATGACCTTGTTCCCTTTCTGTGAGTTCTGATATTTCGCATAATCAAAATATTTTAATGCATGATCAATCTGTCTGACGACACAGCCGACCAATTGTAGCACGAATGGAACGACTTCACATGAACATAGCTGACAGTCACCAACTACAATGGAAGCTCTCACATGTTACTTAATGCGGGGACATGTAACTAACCATCGTGGAGGACCAATCACGTTCATGAAGCAGCACTTCCCGTATGGAAATATATATATATGAAATATACGCTAAAAATATATGCGACATATATGCTATATGGGTGACATATATTCCGCCAAAATGTTGCATATAGATTATATATCTCGCATATATGTCATGAATATATGCGGAATATATGTTTAATATATTTTATGTATCTGTAACATGTATATAAGAATTATGTTTTATATCATTCGTAAGTATTATGTATATTTGTTCTGAATATACGAAACATATATGTTTGATATAAATTTCTGATATGTAACATGTATTTTGAAAATAAAAATTCTATAAAAAATCATGTCAGCAAAATATAGTTTGCAAATATGTGACATAATTTGCGAATATGTCTGGACAATTAAATGCGAGTAATTATGAATTTTTCTATGTGCATTTCTATCTGTATATATGTGCATATATGTCGTTTATATGTGTGCCTATATATCGTGTATATGTGTGCATATATGTCGTATATAAGAAACGCGCCAAAATGTAGCATATGCGACATATATGTTACGTATATTATTAATATACGGTATATATGTCAAATATATGCAACTTATAATCTGTATATATTTTTAGCGTATATTTCACACCTATTTCTTTCCATACGGGATGTAACTAACCATCGTGGAGGACCAATCACGTTCATGAAGCAGCACTTCCCCTTCTCGCCAGCTCCAATGCGAACACTCGAATCGTCCCTACCACTTGCCAATATAACCTAACTGAACGTAACATGTGAGAGCTTCCAGTGTATTTCGAAGAGAATTTAATGATAGCCGATTGTAAATTGGTCGCAGACTCACATCGTCAAAACGAAGATTATGTCGAAATCTCTGTGCAGAAATCTGCGGTGCTCGTCGAAAAAATATATTTCCGTCGCAATTAAGGGGGGAAACCAGTTTAGACCGATCAAAAAATCGACTTTTTTATTGCAGAAATTGTTAGTATAACTCCTCAAGAATATGTGGTAAACATTTGAAAGCAAGATTCGCATTATTTCCGATGTTATGAGCACTTGAGTACACCGAGAGAAAAAGTTTCCTTGATTCAATAAAATTTCCTTGAAATCTCAACCTATGAAACATTTCTTTGAGGTCAATGAAATAGTATCCTTAAGTTAATATTATATTTTCTTTGAATGATGTCATCAACCAAATTATAGGTTATATTCACCAAGTTTTTGGTTACGTACCATAGTACTTAGATATGTTCACCAATAACTTCGATGGTTTAAGGTAGTCCTTGCGCCTGGTGTCGAGTTCGCATAAGTTTTCGAAAATTGAGAGACAATTGCAACCATTTCTCGATAACATAAAAACCTGAAAAAAATCATGCAAATTAAAGGCACTGAAAAGATTAATTTTGCATAATAATTACAAAATGTTATTAACAAATTGATGAAAAAAAACATTGTTTAACAAATATTTCGATGACCCAAGTTTTTTTGTGGATGAAAATGATTCCTTCGTTTTTCTGAATACGTATGAATTTTTTCAGATTTTAGAGTTCACTTTGAATTTTCACATATTTTCCCTATAAAAACACACGACTTTCAAAGTGAACTCTAAAATCTGAAAAAATTCATACGTATTCAGAAAAATGAACGAATCATTTTCATAAAAAAGGTGGGTCATCGACAAATGTGTTAAACAATATTTTTTTCATCAATTTGTTAATAACATTTTAGAATTATTATTATACAAAATTAATCTTTTCAGTACCTTTAATGTGCATGAATTATTTCCGATTTTTATACCATCGAGAAATGTTCGTAATTCTCTCTCAAATTACTTGAATTTATGCGAAATGAATATCGGTCGCAAGGACTACCTTAACCAATGATTATCTTCTTAATTTGACTTGACTTAACTATAACATAACAGACCAGCTTGCGCGAGAAACACCAATACGACTTATCGCGAATGAGCCAAACGTTGACAGACCGGGTGCCGTCAGGCATATCGTTTCTTTAAATCAAGGAGATCATGTCTTTGAAATTCAAATAAGAGGAGATGCAAGCCCGAAATGACGCGTACGAACAAGAAGAGGGACTGCTATATGGTGCTGGCATAGCCGATTAACCGCTGATCATTTTATATAATTAATTACTGCCATGAATGTCTTGTTTTCGCTTCATTTTATTTCAAACGCGTTTTTCTCGAAACGACGTTTTTAGGCACTCACGTTTTGAAGAAACGCAGAAAGTGCCTATTGAATTCGCGCTCCACCGACTAAATTACGTTTTTATAGGAAAATGTTGATATAATTTAATTTTATTTACTTTTTTTACAGCAGATTTCATAAACATAGTAAAATACATAATCTTGGTGTAACAGAACATAGAAATTTCATTACTAAATATGATTGGCTGCGTAGACTAGATTTTGTGTTATTCGGACGTCCGTATCACTCAGGGGGTCTGGACTGAATGGACCAAACAAGTTGAAATTTGGAATATTTCTTAATCTGGCATTGTGAAGTATGCCCATGAAGTATGGAAATTATTCTCTGTTTTTATAGAGGTGTTTATTTCAAGAAAATTGGCATTTTGGAGTCTAAAATTGTGTCCGGCTCATATTCTTCGCAGTCAACAGATGAATTTGGCTGAAAATTGCTACATAATTCTGAATTACCTTAATTCTGAAACACTTTTTTTAGATTATTTTTCAGATCATTTTTTAATAGTGTTAACCTACCACGATACAGTATTTCAGGTCAAAATGTATGTACAGGTCTCAATCTTCGCAGTTGCAAGAACAATTTTTCTGAAACTTGCTGCGTACTCCTAATTTACTTTAACAAAAAGGTATTTTTATCAAATAGTTTTAACCTACCACAATATAGCTTGTCAGGTTGAGTTGTATGTACAGGTATCAATCTTCGCAGTCGTCAGAACCATTTTTCTTATACTTGCTGCGTACTCCTAAATTGAACGCAGAGGTACTTTTTAGAATAGTGTTAACATACCATGATACAATTTTTCAGGTTGCAATGTATGTATTAGTCACATTCTTCGCAGTCGATGGAACAATTTTTCTGAAACTTGCTGCGTACTCCTGATTTACTTTAACGCAGAGGTATTTTTTAAAAACAATTTTAAACTACCACGATATACATTTTCAGACCGAAATGTATGAAACGTTCTCAATCTTTACAGTCGTCAGAACAATTATTCTGATACTTTCTGCATACTCCTAAATTACTTTAACGCAAAGGCACTTTTCTAGATTATTTTTGCTTCCTCATTGAGGAAGCTTTGTTTTCGAGAATATTTTTTTTTCGGGATTATCATGTCAGTATGTTCAGAATCACCTAAAACGCCCAGAAAAATGGTTTAGAAAAAACGGCCGTGTGTGTGCGTGCGTGCGTGCATGCGTCAAATTTGGCATGCAAGTAGAGTGGTAACTGCTCTTCAAGTGTTGTGATTTTTGAAAAAATGTATACATGAATACAGAATATATAGAATATTTAATTTTTCGAAAAAATGTCGTACACTCTCTAACTTTCGTAAAAAATCAACGACTCAGCTAAATAGTTCTTCATAACTAAAGACACTTTCAGTGGAGTTCGCTATTGCATTTCGACGAAATCGTTAAAGCGGTTCGGATTTGATTGAATTTTGAATTTTACGAAAAAAATGCATTTTGCCCTAAATCACGTTGAATATAAACAAATGAACTGAAGTGTTCTACTTGAAGCAAACAAATGAACTGAAATGATCGGTAAAGTCGTTGGGATTTTACGACATTTTGAATTTAAAAAAAATAGATTTCCGCTGTTACTTCCACAAAAATTAGGAAAGTAACACAAAAATTTGGAGATAATCGAAATGAGATGTAACGGTGTTTGTAACGGAGTTTTCTTTTGTTCGAATAAAAAAGAGTTTCAAAGTAGAACTTTGCACATTGCTTCCTTATTAATTTCTCTTTTTCACAAAGCTTCCTCTATGAGGAAGCCAAAGTTAATAAATAAGCTTCTGCATAGAGGTGGCTTTGTGAAAAAGGGAAATTAATGAGGAACC
Source organism: Pimpla rufipes (assembly GCA_963932165.1). Taxonomy (NCBI): domain Eukaryota; kingdom Metazoa; phylum Arthropoda; class Insecta; order Hymenoptera; family Ichneumonidae; genus Pimpla; species Pimpla rufipes. The sequence continues at coordinate 4,057,047 of OZ010630.1, forward strand.
AATGTGCAAAGTTCTACTTTGCAACTTTTTTCGATTATTTTTAAATTGTGTTAACCTATCACAATACAGTTTTTCAGGTCGAAATATATGTATATGTCTCAATCTTCGCAGTCAATAAAACAATTTTTCTGAAAGTTGCTGCGTACTCCTAAATTATTATATGGCATCGGTATTTTGTTAGGATTATTTTTTAAATCATATTTAAACCATTTGGAGCGCGAAGCGCGACGTTCAAACCATACGGAGCGCGAAGCACGACGTCCAAATCGTACGGAGCGCGAAGCGCGACGTCCAAACCGTACGGAGCGCGAAGCACGACGTCCAAACCATACGGAGCGCGAAGCGCGACGTTCAAACCATATGGAGCGCGAAGCGCGACGTCCAAACCATACGGAGCGCGAAGCGCGACATCCAAGTGAGTGCCTTAAAATGACACCAGGGAAAAATGTCCCGAAGGGACATTTTTTCCGCAGGGTCATTTTCCGGGGGGCTTGGGGGGCAGAGCCCCCCAATCGGGGGCTTGGGGGGCGAAGCCCCCCAACAGGAAACCCGGCGCCCCGAAGGGGCGCCGGGTTGCTTGTTTCAGCTGGTTGGCGTTCTAGCTAAAAAAGTTATTGACCAATCGTTCTGAAATTTGTTGTGAATATTCTTTATTCGATTCCAATCTATATGAACCTAAATCTGAGATTATATTGTTATTAAATTTTTTTTTTGATTTAAAAAAGGTGAAAAAATATGGTGTAAAACAATGATATCGTGTTCAAACTCTTCAAAAACATGAAATTTTTTTTTTTTACCAGATTTAGGTTCATATTCTTAGAAAATATGTTGTTAACGAGAAAAAAAAATTTGGATGATTACAGATAAAAATTGCGATTTCAGGAGTTCCCGCCAGCAAAATACTTGGGTGGCAATCGTCCATGGACAGCACGTTCTAACGCCACTATTTCCGGGGGAAATTACTTGAAAAAATTCTAAAGTGTACTTCAAACCATAAATAAAATACCCTCCAAGTTTAAACAATTTCAGATTATTCCTTCCCTATTTAAAAAATTCACGAAAAACACAAAAATGTCGGCCTCCTAAACCGGTTTCCCCCCTTAACGCCGCTTGTGCATCCAAGTTGTAAGAATCTACATAAGTATTCGCTTCAATAAAGGGCATCGCACTGGATTCCTAAAATGCATATAACAATAGTGAAAAATCGCGTTAAACCGATCAACAGTGATGAATTAGTCAATTGATCTCGCGACAAAAGATTCCCGAAAAAAATCCCATTCAAAAACATCCCGTGTCCGAAGAATCCCGCCTAAATATTCGAAAACTTGAAATATTATTCATGTTAAAAATGTCATTCAATTATACTCCGCAAAAATATTCGCATATGTCATTCGTCTAATTAATCACATTATAGTCATTTGTCTCGCCTATTTCATCTATTGTGACTATTGTGACTATTGTGATTTGAGTATTTGCATAGTCTTCAAAAACTAAATTGAAAAATTCAAAGACGCTTTTTTTGTTTACAGATTTCGTGCGAAATATTTTGTCTCGGTTATAACGGAAATATTTGTGCGGGATTTTTTCGAATGCGATTATTTTCGTCGGGGTCTTTTTGTGCGTGAGATATTTGCGAGTGGGATATGTTTGAAATTTTTCGGTTTGGGCAGCTCTTTGTCGATCCAATACATTCATCACAACGAAATGTCGTGGAAAAAAGGTTCGAATATTAGAAATGTGAAGAAATACCAGTGGTATTGGCTTTGTGGAGAAACGAATGTTTTGAATGGAAAATGGGCTGCCTAGCAATCTAGACGACCGTCGTTTTCGGCTGATTTACCGTAGAAACTACCGTCAAACCACCGGGTAGTTTTTTGCAAAAAAAACTGAAAATTGGTCGAAACCACCGTAAAAACGACCGCCTTTCGAATGTTTTGCTCGCTCGTTTTCGCGGTAGTCGATGACGCGAAACCACCGTGAAAACGACCGTCTTTCGAATGTTTAGCTTGGTCGTTTTCGCGGTAGTCGATGACGAGAAACCACCGTGAACACGACCGTCTGTCGAATGTTTAGCTCGGTCGTTTTCGCGGTAGTCGACCGGGAAAACGACTATCGAAACGACCAACTACATAATCAAACTTCAAATAGACAATCAAAAAATATACATTTAAAGGTTTGAATAGCCGAGTGGTCTAAGGCGCAACGCAACAGTCGGAAGGTCCCAGGTTCGAGTCCGAGTCGTGACAAATTTTTTTTTTTTTTTCGAAATTCGATAAAAGGGGTTGTTTCGACAGTTATTTCTCGGTATTCACGGAAAAAACGACCGGTTAGAAGTTTTTGAATTGGTCATTTCGACGGTCGTTTTCACGGTGGTTTCTCGTTATCGACTACCGCGAAAACGACCTAGCTAAACATTCGAAAGACGGTCGTTTTCACGGTGGTTTCGCGTCATCGACTACCGCGAAAACGACCGAGCAAAACGTTCGAAAGGCGGTCGTTTTTACGGTGGTTTCGACCAATTTTCGAGTTTTTTTTTTGCAAAAAACTACCCGGTGGTTTTTACCGTGAATTGGCGGTGGTTAAGATTGCTAGGGAGGCAGATTAGCACAGACTCTACAAGTGCAGTCTTCGTTCTTCTCAACCTCATCAACGCCAATAGATGTCTGTAGAGATTCGCTCGCACTTGGCGATTTAGATCGTGCTCTTTCATCGCAGATAGATCCGTGTCGACTGTCATCTGAGCTTTGCATACCTGTATAGAAATTCACATTTAAAAAACATTAAATTATATTGAGAAAACTCACACTTAGTAGTGATAAAGTTACCATGACTCCTCTCTTGTTCAAATATCGACGGTAGATCATCGCCAAAAATCGAATGGACATCGGAAAACGAGTTGTCAATCCCAGTAGTCCCAGAAATCGTTTTGGCCGGTTCATTATTGCCGTTAGAAATTCCAACTCCTTCAGGAATCGTTTCGGCCGGATTCTTATTATTACCCTCGTCCATTCTAACTGCTTTAGGAATCGTTTCGGTTGGCTCCTCATTATTATCGTTGTCAATTCTAGCAGCTTTAAAAATAGTTTTGACCGAGTCGTCGGTATTATCGATGTCGATTCCAGCTGCCGTAGAAATCGTTGCGACCGAATCATCATTATCACCGTTATCAATCTCAGTATTTTTAGGAATCGTTCCGTCTTCTTCTTCCTGCGTCTCTCGGTTGCCGCTTCTCGGGGTGGCCATTTTCGGCATTTCTCGAGGTGGACTTTCGCCATTTTTTTCGAACGGTGCTTCGTCAAATCGGTCATGTGGAATGTCATTTCTAGAAGTTGAGCTCGTCTCTTCAAAAGTTCCGTCTTCATTTACTTTCAGTGACTCTAAGTAATCCTTATCCACTAGAAGGTTATAGAGGTTATGTTAACCGGTCTAGGTGGCTGGGTATCAGGAAAAATGGCCGAAGAAAAAATGTACGGTTAAAATTATGGTCGGGGAAAAAATTGCCAAGGAAAAAAGAGTCTTGTCCCCCACACAATCATGCAATCCCAGTAAACACGGTAATATTACGGCAATGTAACGGCTATGTAACCCAATGTAACAAATAACATCACGTGTAACTTGCATGTGACTTACGTGTAACTTACTATTTCCCACTCAGCAATGTTACCATGTTATATAACATGCGTTACGTAACTGTTACAATTGAGTTATGTTGCCCATACGTTGCGTAATGTAACTGATATGTGACAAGTAACATTTATATGTTATATAACCTGTGTTACATAATCGTTGCGACCTCGTAACGTTGCTCGTGTGTTGCACGATGTAACCACAACGTAACAGCAATTTAACCAAAAGATACATGTAACGTTGTCTCTAAGTTACATGTAAGTTATTATTTCCCACTCAGTAAAGTTATCGTGTTATGTAAGGTGTGCTATGTAACATGTGCTATGTGACATAAATTAAACAGCTGCGTTACTGTTTACTTATATTGCCAAAATGTAGTCATATTGACAATACATTGACTTTTCTTTTGTGGACTGAAAGTCCACAAAAGAATATCAACGGTTGCTAAATCGCTACACTTGGGAATTAAAAAAATTAGCGTTTACTATTAAAAGTAAAACAAGCTTTAGGCAAATGATGCCAACCGGTTGACACCTCCGAAGAGTATCACTCCAGTGCGTATATGAAGGTGCACCGTTGCGCTGACTTATATACGTTAGCGACACGAATCGCTTGCGAGAAACGTTCGAGTCGTAGGCCATCTAGCGGGCATCACATCGTTATACACATGTTACGTAACAATAACACATTTGTTACATGACTGTAACGGAACTACGATATATAATAGTTATATAAGATGTATGTTGTGAATGCTACATAACCACTGTGATATGCATGTTACGTAAACGTTACATATTTGTGCAACGTTCTAGCAATGTTACCACATTACGTAACTGTAACATGACCGGGCTATTGTTGCAGTTACATTACAGTTGCTACATACATGTTACATACTTTTTGCAACATACTTGTTATGTTGCCACGTTACATCACTACAACATTGCGTTCCTGTCACGAAAGTGATGTCCCAATTGTTACTTGCACATTGCGTTGCGGTTTCATAACTTTTGTTATGCAACTGCAACGAAAATATGTCACATAACGGTAACATTACCTGCACATAACAAATGCAACATCACAAGTTACTCCTATGTTACATATCCGCGACATATCACAAGGGTAACATTGTTACAATCACATGTAACTTCCAGGTTACATTGCTGTTCAGAAACGTGTTTACTGGGATTTAAACGCGGCCGACTCGGCCTTTTTCCCTGGCCATTATTTCAACCGGCCATTTTTCCAGCCATTTTTTCCTTGGCCCTTTTTTACTAGATTCAGGTGACTCAAGCACGATTATTATACGACAAACTATATATTATTTCTCTTTATTGCCAATTAGTAGTGTAAGCTGCGTACTAAAATTAGTAGACAAAGGCTCGATACCAGACTGAAAGACATTCTAGAAATACGGATGATACAATCTCACCATGTTTGTGAATCAGTTTCGCCTTGAAGAACCGTTTTCCCTGCTTAATTTTGAATATATTGCCGTCTTCTTTTATCTCATCACTCGAAACGATACGCAACGTAGTCGTTCGTCCCTTCACTTGCACGAGGTAATACATCGACTCGTATTTTTGTTACTCTTTCGATCGTAACACAACGGCTATCGGTATAATTACGTGCAGTTTACTGTGAAAAAGACTCCCTGCCCTTGGAGACAGCACATGAATGCATTCACAAATGTTTTATCTGTGATTCTTTCGGCAACGATCGAATTGCTGCATGCTTCATGCGAAGGAAATGTCTCACAATTTCACGTCAGCATCCAGCACCGAGATTCAAAATAATTATTGGTCAAAACGTAATGCCTCATTATTATTACCTAATCTTGTGGATGCAAGGACGTAAGCGATCATCAAGTATTGTCTCCGAAAATAATTTGAGGGTTCTTGATGATGGGAACATTGAAGCTAAATGGGGAGACCGGTTTTATTCTGCCAAAATTTGCCGTAAAAGTCGTAAGTATATTGGATGGCAACAATTAATATATTTATTACCAATTGACTTTATAATAATTATGGCACATACGTATTGAGATACAGTTGAAAAAAAATCTCCGACACAACTATTAAATATACTATTTTTATCTGCAGTTGATAATACTTTTTTATTACGTGTAGTGGACATACGATATTTGGAATCACTCGAGTTACGAACGGATGGCACAATCTTTAATACTGTTCCAAATCCACCGTCGAAAAAGAAGAGACGTGAACAAAAATCCAAAGCAAGAATCTCGCCAAAGGAAGTACGGCGTATTGCTGACGCAGCGATCATGAGAAACCGAGACATTTTTCACACGAATCAGGACGCCGGAAATATTTAAATTGGGAGTGATAAAAAGCCAAAATGTATTCAAAGAAAAAGGCTGTTCGAAAATATTCATCGAACGAAAAGAAGTTCCCTTCAGTTCCCTTCAGTGAGTTGCAAAACAGGAATTTTCGATAAAATTGGTCTGATGGTTTAATATTCCATACAATTTTTTTTTTCTTTCAATTTTGCCTATATAAATTTATTTGGAATATTTATTCGTTATAGTTACACTCAAGAGCCTGACCATTTTGAACCGTATTGCAGCCGACTATCAGAGAATGGCAAATCGTAGATCGTCGAATGACTTTTCGTAAATGACAAAGTCGATTATTTCGATATAATGAGTCAATGCTTTAATTGGATTTACTCTCATTTGGAACTAAGTGTATCTTATTTTATATACGTAAACAAATCAACATGTACTCTAATTTTTAAATAACTTATACTTTAAAAACTTTTATAGCAACAAATCTATTTATTTATATCTGAGTGTTTCTTGGACGAACATTTTAACAGTCGGTCACTGATCGGGGAAAATTTCAGGCCGGGAAAGTTCCTTAAAACCCACACGATTCCCTTGTTCTCGGAGATCGTCACGGTACAGGTCGAATAAACGAGGACACCCCCGACTTTCAGAAGGTTCGCAGCCTACAGCAGACTCCGAAATTCCACAAATTTTTCTTTCTCCAAACCGATTGAAAATAAGAAAAAAATATCGATAAAAGTTTTCTCTGCAGCGGGACGTAAGATCGCAACTTCTTCGGGCTAACGTGAATTAGTCTCTGACCAAGGGCAGTGCAAGGACCGTCGAGCAAAACGGGATTGAACCGTTCGGCGAAAAACGGCAGTTCATTCATCGTCGCAACCTCTCGATCGCGTTCATCGCGATCGCAAGCGGCTCGTCGCGTCGAAGCAGTAAGCTTGCGTGTTCTCGTGGGCAAAGATTTCGCAGTTTGATCGTAGTCGCTCGATCTCCGATTTGATTTTTGTGAGAGCGACGAGCGTTCCGTCGCCCCTCATGACCCTAGCAATCTTGACGACCGTCGTTTTCGGCTGATTTACCGTAAAAACTACCGTCAAACCACCGGGTAGTTTTTTGCAAAAAAAAACCGAAAATTGGTCGAAACCACCGTAAAAACGACCGCCTTTCGAATGTTTTGCTCGGTCGTTTTCGCGGTAGCCGATGACGCGAAACCACCGTGAAAACGACCGTCTTTCGAATGTTTAGCTCGGTCGTTTTCGCGGTAGTCAATGACGAGAAACCACCGTGAACACGACCGTCAGTAGAATGTTTAGCTCGGTCGTTTTCGCGGTAGTCGACCGGGAAAACGACTATCGAAACGACCAACTACATAATGAAACTTCAAATAGACAATCAAAAAGTATACCTTTAAAGGTTTGAATAGCCGAGTGGTCTAAGGCGCAACGTAACAGTCGGAAGGTCGCAAGTTCGAATCCGAGTCGTGACCAATTTTTTTTTTTTTTCGAAATTCGGTAAAAAAGGGGTTGTTTCGACAGTAGTTTCTCGGTCTTCACGGAAAAAACGACCGGTTAGAAGTTTTTCAATTGGTCATTTCGACGGTCGTTTTTACGGTGGTTTCTCGTTATCGACTACCGCGAAAACGACCGAGCTAAACATTCGAAAGACGGTCGTTTTCACAGTGGTTTCGCGTCATCGACTACCGCGAAAACGACCGCGGAAAACATTCGAAAGGCGGTCGTTTTTACGGTGGTTTCGACCAATTTTCGGTTTTTTTTTTGCAAAAAACTACCCGGTGGTTTTTACGGTGAATTGGCGGTGGTTAAGATTGCTAGGGGAGCGCCAAAATGTGGGTCGGCCTATTCTCGGGCGCCGCGCACATGAATTTTGGACGATTCTGGAGAATTGCGAGACCTCGAGGCATCGACTAATCGTCCACGCGGGGTAATTTGGACGCTGCGTCGTTTACACGCACTGCGAGCTTACTAAAAATTATAAAATTTCGTTACAGAAACTGCGAGTAAGGTTTCTCGATTAAAAAAAAAAGAATTATTTTGTATATAACAAATCAAATTTGAGAAAAAATTATTAACTAATTTTTTTTTCTTTAACTTCTACTTCGCGTACGAACCTTCGTCGAAAAGATCCCGTCGCAATTTATTAATCTCGCCGTTACCCACGAATATTTTCCTCGGGCCTTCGTAAGTTGTTGCATCCTTTCGGCTATTTCCCGGCATCCGCGAAAACGCTCATGCGGTCGTCAATCCACAGCCCTAGTGAGGATGGCTTTTTTTTTCAATTTAATGTAACTGTCGTTTTGGAATAAACCGTGAGCCATGGTTAGAACACGGGCAAAAAACGTGAGTCCTTCTGAGCACAGCGGCTCCGCAAGTAGTGTCGATCACCACTTCACGCTCGCGAATTTCGGGATATTATTCTATTATATATTATATTTTGTTATTTGTATGGTTTCTGCCATAGTATATTTGTATTGTGATTGAATTGTATATAAGCGTGAGAAGATAAAGCCCAGCTTTATTTTATACCCGCATTAAAAAGAGAGATCCTGCGCTGAACATTCGAAACAAGAACTTAAATAAAATCATATGCATACTATTTGCAACTTAAACAAAAGATACGCGAAACATTAAAGACTCGTATTAATGTTACCGGCTTCAGTGACTAAGTAAAAATACATCCTCCGGAAATTCTGCGGTCGGCCGCCAATCATATTATGCGGCCGATAAAATTTACAAAATACTCTCGTTCAAGCCAGTATCGAATTAGAAAGTTACGGAAAGCTGCACCGAGTTCTAGCAGTGACGAAGATGAAATAAATCGAAACCACGGTCAGTTCAACGAATAAGACATTTTAACCATGTCATGATGACATATATACATTAGGGTGGTCCTTAAAAGGGGTATTTTTAAATTTTGATCTTGCCGCCCCCCAGATCGGTTCGAAATAAAAATAAAAAAATCCTCAAACTTTTTCAGATTTTTTCTACCACATTGAACCCTCCCCCACGGGGATTGAAGTTTTCCATTTAAAATACATGGGACTTTTCGGTCTTCGCAGTCAATATTTTATTGCGGGACTATACGCCAATCGAAAAATCTGAAATTTACACAAATTACGCTATAAACATATTACTATAATGGAAAAAATCACCAACCCCCTACCCACAAATATTGTATATATATTATATAGATTTTCGCTTCTGAAAATAACGAGATGAAGTTTTTCAATGTGTTTATCGGTTTTAAGCAATCAATATTTTACCATGCGACTATTTCTTTGTTAAAAAGTTTGAAACTTACACAAATTACTCTATACATGTAACACCATACGGGAAAAAACTAACAACCTTTGATAATTTTTAAAATTGATTATTCAATAAAATTATTATTATTAATTATTAAAATGATTAATTTTAGATGAATTAAATATCTGTTTTGAGAAGAATGTGATTTTTTACCGAATCTACCTTAACAGCATTAAAAAGTGATTTATCAATATTATTGATAAATCACTTTAAAAGTGATTTTAAAAGTGATTTTACACTTTAAAAGTGATTTATACAATATACATAGCATATTGGTGACGAAATATTTTATTCGATAAATGAAGGTACTACGAGGAATGACTTTGTGTTGTAATAATGTCAAATGAAAAAAAAATCATATTAAAAAAATTGTTAATTTGTTAATAATTCTTTATATAAAGGAAATTCTCAGTATCTGCAAGTACGTTGATTCTTAAGAGATTTTTGTTGCACGAGGTACTTAAATTCTAATTGAATTTAATTATAGGTTGGGTATTTTAGATAGGGCATTTGATTTAGAAAGTTCATGATTTTACTCCTGTAATCGTAGATCCAGATCAGCTTCCTGAACACGGCGTGGCGGGGATACCGACGTGTCCCGACGGGCAGCGGGAGATTGCTGATGACGATCAATTGAGTACCGCTGAAAATTCAGCTGATAACGAGGAAAACCCCACTAGCGCTGAACATTCAAGTGATAACGAGGAGCAACTCAATGGAGCTGGAAATTGTGCTAATAATGAGGAGAATCACACAGAATACTCAACGCAGACAGATAGGAGTGAAGATTCTACGGATAATGATGAAACAACCGAGACAGAATCTGAGACCAGCGACGACGAAGATATTGAAGCTAATCAACCGCTATATGCAGGAACTCCGGTGACAGTAGGCGAAAGCCTACTGTCACCGGCTGACTATAGCGATATTAATGCTGATACTGCGTCACAAAATAACTGGCGTGTGTTTAGCAGACATCCTTTCTCTCATCGCACTTCACTGCATACGCCCAAATCGCTGTTTGCGCACGCTTTACCGATTCAAATCGTGTTTCAAGAACATGGGAGGTATAATAGTTCGGCACTTCTACTGCTCAGAGTGTTTTTTAAGACTGGATACTGATTCATCTCTATGTGATAACTGCAGGACGAATAACGGCGTTAGCTACTTTATAGAGATACCTATAATAGGGCAACTTGCAACTTTTTTCAAGAGACCAGGGTTTTTTGCTAAGTTGAGTCATCGATTCACACGTGAGAATAAAGAGGTAGCAAATTTCGAAGACATCTACGACGGCGAGATCTATCAATCTTTAAGCACTGAAGGTGGTATTCTTTCTGAACCCTCCAATATCTCCTTCACTTGGAACACTGATGGCGTACCTTTGTATAACTCATCGAAATTTTCTATCTGGCCTTTTTTCCTTATGATTAACGAATTGCCGTACACGCTTCGTACAAAGAAAGATAATATCTTACTAGCAGGACTATGGTTCGGCCCAAAAAAACCACAGGCAAATATTTTCTTGGATTCATTTCGGGATAGCTTAGCAGATTTGTATCGAGGTGTCGAATTTGAAATTTATGGATCCAATGTGCTTAATAAAATAAGAGCCATTATCATGTGTGGTACGTGCGATTTACAAGCCAAGGCTTTATTTCTAAATATCAAGCAGTATAACGGAGATTATGGCTGTCCCAAATGCAAGCAACGTTCCGAAAAGTCGAGAACCGTCACCGTTTATCCGTATCGAGAGAATGTCCCCTTGCGGACAACAGCGGAAGCGAAAAGACAAGCTAGGGAAGCTCACAACACCGGCGCGGCGGTTTTCGGTGTTAAAGGTCACACAACATTATCCCAAATCGTCCACGATTTTATTATTACCACGGCAATTGATATAATGCACTGCGTCTATCTGGGTGTTGTAAAAAAACTGATGCAACTGTGGTTTGATGCTTCTTACCACGACCATCCGTCATCGCTCTCGGCGTTTCGCAATCTTCTGGACAGCCGTATGCTGAATCTATCTCCAACCTCATTTCTTCCGAGATACCCGCGTAAAATTAGCGATTTTTTTACACTGGAAAGCTTCGGAGCTGAAAGTCTGGCTTTTGTATTACTCCGTGCCACTCTTGAATACAATTATGGACCCTCGTTATTTTGAACATCACAAACTGCTGGTGCACGGTATAACGTTATTAAATCTAGATAGTATCTCACAAGAAATGATTGACGAAGCATCACAATGTTTAACAGAGTATGTGGCACGATTCGAAGAATTATACGGTCTGAGGCGCATGACTTGTAACTTACACTCACTACTCCATCTTCCTGATGTAGTGAACAAATTTGGTCCTCTTTTCGTAACGTCTTGCTTTCTATTCGAAAACTTGAATGGAATATTAAAAGGGTTAGTTCATGGCACAAGATACGCTCAATTGCAGGTCACCTCCGCAGTAATGACTTTTCAATACTTATCAAGACTAAAGCACGATTTTTTTACTCCGGGAACGGACGCACATAACTTTTGTTTAAAGATGGAGTTGTCGAATGCGCGAAAGCGACGTGCCCACCAGATTGTGGACAGCACTTTTATCGTTGGAATAGAAAAAGAAATTTGTCTTCCACCAGACGTAACAGAAGCATTTGCAAGTCAGGACATTCTGTGTGATGATTCTCAGACTTTCTATGAATTTAAAAGGCTGTACAAACGCGGTATGCTCTTCGATTCCTCTTCATACTTGCGGGCAAGGCGAACAAACTCCGCGTTTGCGGAATATAATTCTCGAGGAGCATCACATATCGGTGTTATTAATACAATAATTCGAAAGTGTCATTGTGATTGCGGAGCGCTTTGTGACAACTGTTTTGAAAACTCGGATTTTTACGCAATCCTTACGCGATCTATAGCGATTAATCCATATACGGGCTTGTTGCCTGGAATAACGCTTTCATCCATTTTCCGCTGCGCAATGCTAGAAAACGAAACGAAGATCGCCGTGAATATAGAAGACTTGAAATGTATATGTTTTAATGTTAATATTCCTGATTCACCGCACGTGTTTGTTATAAAACCAGTAAATTCAGTAGAATCAGAATGACGTGGTTTCGATTCTGAGATTTGTCACTATTAATTATTTTGTTATTGAGCTACGGAAGTCTCTAAAAATATGATCTGCAACATGGTAGAGGGTGCTATAACGATGTATTATGTGCTGTTCTTGTGTAAGCCTGTTTTATGTTATTGAATAAAACATACTGATTACGCTGGGAAACTGTGTAACCGATGTATAACTGAGTTTTTGACATATGTGCGTGCGAAGTTCGTCTTCTCGTGCCTGCGTAGCGGGCGCGAAATAGTCGATTTTCGCATGTTATTGGAGAATTTATTCGCACACTCCGAACAGTGCGCGAATAAAATTCGCGCACTGATCGGAGTGTGCGGAGTGATCGGACTTTGCCCGAGCGAAGCGAGGGCGGCAACTTCACACTCGTCGTGAATCGCCTACTTCGCGCACTAGTCGCACAATGTACTATTTTATTTCACCGAGACTTGTACTTTTCGGCACAAAATTTTTACGCAAATATTTCAAATATGCACTTTTCGCGTACATCTCATGTACTTGTCGGCACGGACTTTGTAGGCAAAAATATAAAATATGGACTTTTCTCGTACAATTCCTGTACTTGTTGGCATGGACGTTGTGTGCAAAAATATAAAATATTGACTATTCACGTACTTCTCCTGTACTTGTCGGCACGGACTTTGTACGCAAAAATGTCAAACATGGACTTTTCACGTACGTATCCTGTACTTTTCGTCACGCACTTTATACGCAAAAATGTCAAATATGATCTTTTCACGTACGTATCCTGTACTTTTCGTCACGGACATAATTCGCAAAAATGTCAAATATGGACTTTTTACGTACGTATCCTGTACTTTTCGTCACGGACTTTGTACGCAAAAATGTCAAATATGGACTTTTCACGTACATATCCTGTACTTTTCGGCACGGACTTTATACGCGAAAATTTTCAATACGGACTTTTCACGTACATCTCCTGTACTTTTCAGCACGGACTTTGTACGGAAAAAAGGCAAATATGGACTTTTCACGTACATCTCCTGTACTTTTCGTCACGGACTTTATACACGGAAAAAACGGCGTAGCTGGGCCAACTAATTTTTTATTAGTTGAGTGGAAATTGATTGTCACAACCATCGGGTTGGTTGGTGTAACTACGTGGTTTTAGTTTCATTTACTATTTCGAGTTAGTTGACGTAAATAGTTCACGCAACGAATTCGATTCCTATTCCAACTAAGTAAAATAGTTGGAACCAACGAACGGTGGCGCGCATGTCGCATAACCACAGAAAATCGTTGCCGTGCCACTTCGCGCGTTATCCGCCATTGTGGTATTTTTTGTTTTAAATGAAAGAACTGTCTTTGTATATGCAATTTTTTGTTCACACCTGTGCATCTGTTCTTAGGTTTGAAAATTGGGAGAATTCTAAGTGAAATATTTAATTTGTTGACAAATTTTATATTTGTCATGCAGGGTACTGAGCTTTGAAGTCTGGACCTTCCGTTCGACAAATTTGATATCAAATTTCTTAGTCAGGACCTTGCGTGGACAAATATAAAATTTGACTCAGCTTCGCAGTCTGGTCCTTCCATTGATCAAATTTCATATGAAACTTGGGGAAGAGAAGGATCAGACTACGAAGCCAAGTAAAGATTAAATATTTTCTGTGCATTACTACTATAAAAGTTCTTGAACTCGAATAAAAATTGTACTACAAGCTCCATAACTTTAAAGTCTCTGCATCTGCTGACTTGCTAATACGATTTCCCTGATAATGCTTGATAATTTCGGGTAGTACGGAACATGGTTAACCAAACAATGTCACTTGTCGTTGCTCGAACTAACTACTTAGTTCGAGCAACGATACAGAGCCAACCAACTGGAAATAGTTGACCGAACCAATAAATCGTCTGTCTCTCAGAGCACTAAGTCGCTTGGTTGGGTCCAACTACTGTTTTCGTTAATCTAACCAAGTCATTTTTTCCGTGTATACCTGGGACCTTATGACTGTTGCACTGCGCATTAGACCACTCGGCTATTCACACATTTGGAATCACATATGTGAATAGCCCTTCAAATAGCAATCTTCAAATAGAAAATCACATGATTTTCTATTTGAAGTATAAGAAAATTTTACATATCATATGAGTTCTGACATTTGCATAATTGTATCTAAAATTATATCAAAATGTCTCTGACTTAAAAATGGTTAACACATACAAATAATTAAATAATTTTAGAAGCTGCAAAAATCTATCCGCTATAGTTTCCGAATACGAATTAGTACATGAATTATCGAACGTTTCCCCAACCCCGGCGGATACTTTTACCCAATTTGTAAAACGATTCTGTTATATCTAAATTAAAAAACATATAATTGTAGACATCATTAAACGAACGTAAAACTTCATAACATTTTAAGAATCCCTTGTACTTCAAATAGACAATGAAAACATTTGATTCCGAAGGTGTGAATAGCCGAGTGGTTTCTGGCGCAGTTCAACAATCGCAGGGTTCAATGTGCCATCAATGACAAGAAAAATGTACATTAATTTTTTTTACAAACGTGATAAAAATATATCAAATTTGGTCAAATATGAAAATAAAAGGGCAAAATGATCCGGCAAATTAATTCGGTCACGGTGATCTTACCCAATAGAATCGGTTGCGTCGCTGTTTCTATCACTGCGAAACCACTGACTCCAAGGAAAAAAGATTGGTTGCTTTGCGGTGAATTGCGGTGCGAAAAAGTTTAGAAACCATCAGTGATTTTTTTGTATGGTTTTGCGGTGATTTTGGCCTGAAACCACCGGTGGTGTTACCCACTAGGAAACGTTTGTATGGAATTTTCGGGAATCTCCATGTAAATGTTTTCTTCTAATACTCCGTTTAGGTACGCCGTTGTTACGTCAAATTGTTGAATTTGCATATCGTATTCAACAGCCAAGGCCGATAAAGTTCGAATTGAAATAAGACGTGCGACTAGTGCGAAAGTTTCGTTAAAATCCATTCCGGGACGTTATATAAGGCCACTTTCGCCTTATACAACGCTGAATAAAAGAAGAAAAAATAAACAAACAAAATCTCGTTTTTCATTCAATCGATGCTCGGGTTCAGGAGAAAATTAAACGATTCACCAGAAACTTTTTCATTGATTTATTGACCCGCTTCGTGTTGATATTTTTTATTGTGTTTAACAAATGCTCTTGTCTCCGCATGAACACAAATGAACGCAATGAACTAAGTCGGCCGCCACATTAGCCCCACACAACGCTGAAAAAGAAAGAAAACATGTATGAGATTTTACTTTTCTTCAGTCCGATGCAGAGTTGTAAATCCTCATTAGTTTAAGAAATAAATGTTACAGTACAGTTTGTTATGTACGTGTGATTTAATAATCACAACCTGCGGCGATTGTAAAATGATGTGTGAACTTTTGAATAGCCGCATGGATACCTCATTTTCAATAAAAAAATTCAGAGCAATTTTGATAAAAATGGAAGAGGCCCTTCATTACTTTCGTGTTGCGCTGATCGCATTTTTTCATCTTTTCACGAAAATTACCACGAAATTTTATTGAGGATAAGTTGTGACGTGATTTTTCGGAATCACGGTCACAAGATTTAGTTACCGGTGGATTCGAGTATTTTTATGGTACGGTTTAATTTCCGTGGCTGTCGCTCCTCGTATTGCCACGTTCCCTTCGTTTGTCGATCCCGGTACGTAGCGATGTAGTCAGTTTCGCGATGTGTTGGAGTTGCGGGTCGGTCGCTCGACTCTGTTGCGGGGACGAGAGCTCAACGAACCGAGCATCCCAACGGAGGAGAGCGTACCGACGACTGTTCGCGCGGTGCAGCGAGAGGCCGGTGTAAATCCGGCGCCCTGAGAGGCGAAAAATGCACTGCGCTGGAGAGCGGGTAGTTTTTTGTGTCTGGGCAGAGGGCGGAGCAGCCCTCGTGCCCTTCGTTGAGAGTTGCGTAATCGCCCGCTCTCGCGCTAAGCGTTGAGGGAAGCGCTCGCGCGGATACGTCACGAGTTACCGGCAGAAATGCGCTCTCGTGCGATTATTCGGCGATAAGAGTGAGGGCAGTAGCTCCCGGGCAAGGGAATTTGGAAATAATGATAATTGCGCGGTCAAGGCGATCGCGTATATTAGTCAGTCGATCGCGGGCCACCGCCGAGGTGCCTCGCGGTATTAACGCGCGCTCCCGTGTTGACAATTTTTCTGTCCGTCTCGCTCGCTCGCGTACGGTACTCGGGCCACGCGCTCGCCCGTACGCCCGTTCTCGCGTGTGATTTTGCGTTCGCGATCTCGTGCTCGATTTCTCACGAGAAATCGTTGTGTTCTCGCGCCGTCTCTACGGCAGACCAAATGCAGTTCGGTGCATCGTGTTCCGTGCATCATGGAGATGCAGTTCCCGCAAGTTTTCCGAAAATTATCCGGTGAGTTTTCCGTTCGAGATTTGACTCGAACGGTCAGTGTTCGCGCGTTGCAGTGATGCCGCGTGGCGCAACCATGTGCCGAGTTCCGTGCACCCGCCGCTCCGCCCTGGGATATCGCTCGTGTCGTTGTCGTCGCCCGGGGCCAGTTGGTGAGTCGTTCTCGATTGTTTTCTTCGGCGATCGAACTATTTTCGATCGCCGTTCTCGCTAGGTGTTCGATCCTCGTGATATCGATCACGATTTTTCGCGTTTTCCGTGAGTTTTCGACACGATAATAATAATTGAAGATTATTATTTTTCCGGTTTTCGGAATTTCAATCAATGATTAGAGTTCGCGTTTGATTATGTTTTCGCGATAGGCTATTTATTGGGCCATTACCTCGACCCTCTCTACCACGACCTAGCAGCCTGAGCGGCCGGACATTTCCGCAACCGTCCGCCCTCGCGAGTGCATCCAGTTGCGTTTGTTAACTTCACGCGACCCCAAAAGTTAACTAAGCTACCGTTTCCGTTAATGTTGTTCCCGATCGGTAGTTGTGCTCCCAACATCCGAGTTTTTTTTTGTCGCGTCGAGCCTGCTCAACTCGATGCGCGGGGCATACCGGTTTGTTAATTCCGGTGACACAAAAATTAACTGGCGCCACCGGGTTTGCGGATGCGCGAGCGTGAGTGGACGGCCGAAGGTGACGTTATCGTTCGTGATGTTTACGATATTCGCGTTCGCGCTTCCGCTCACGAAAAATACGTCACAAAGTATTCTTCGCAGCCATTAAAAAATGTACGCAGTATATTATAACTTCATGTTATTATTGTTAATAATACAATACAAAACGAATTGTACTGCTAACTTTATTTCGAAAAGGCTTAGGTATTTACAACTCTGATCCGACGCTCGACCACTCACCATGCTCTGCGACGCCGCATTTTCATGCCATGAACCGTCCATAGGTGGGTCATTCATCCAAAAGCAGGACCCGTTTCTCACGCATCCGTAATCGTTGCACCAGGCGGTTGAGTCATCCTGTTGCTAAGATAAAGAGCAAAGTGTTTAAGGTAGTCGCCTCGGCGCAATTCGGCTAAACGTGAAATTCTAAGGAAATTTCGAACACTTCTCACTGGCATAAAAATCTGAAAACTTAAGTATACGGACGGTGCTGCAAAGATTGATTTCGCAAAATAATAATATCAAAATGTTGTTAACAAATTAATGAAAAAATTAATTTTTTCAAGTTGGGTCGCGGCCTCCAGAATTACCCCGCAACCCAACTTTCTTTTTATGAAAATGATTCATACAATTTTCTGAACACGTGTGATTTTTTTCCGAATTACGTCCAATTGTTTAAAATTGCGATTTTTTTCTACACAAAACGAAGGGTGAAACCCACGATTAAAAAAAATCGACGATATCTGAAAACATTCATACGTACTCAGAAAAATGAATGAATCTTTTTCATTAAAAAAAAAAGTTGGGTTACCGAGTAATGTGTTGGACAATTCATTTTTTCGTTAATTTCTTAGTAACACTTCGATATCATTATTATGCAAATTCAATTTTTGCGGCTCCCTCCATATGCCTAATTGTTTTCAGTTTTTCATGCCGTCGAGAAGTGCGTGAAATACTCTTAGAATTTCACGTTAAGCCGGAATGCACCGATACAGTCATGAAATTGATCATCGTCCACTCCATGAAATATACGCAACGTACTACACAGGAATCCTCCGAATCGTTGAAATAATTATCGCATTGTCCTTCGATTGGCAACCAAGCCCCTGGCATCTCTTGTGCCCAACTTTCCACCTCACGCGGTGGATTGTACGCGCAGTTTCCGACATTAGACCTGAATAAAACATAGCAAGACTTGTGGAATTAATAACGCGCTGCTACCAGAGTTGTAAACCCTTATCAGTTTAACCCTTTGAAGTATACACTGTTGAACATTTTTGGAAATACTGTGTGGTAATTTAACGTCCAGTGTCATTACTGAACCCGTGTAGAAAATTCTATTTAATATACGAAAAAAACAGAATTCAACATACGTGTGGTAAAATAAAAATGATCTTATATGAAATCACGACTTTCTTAACGTATTTTGAAGGCTGTACGTCAATTTTAGTATACTGTACATTATGAATATGACGTTTGTAACGAATTTAGCAGAAATATGCACCAATTTTACGTTACACTCGTGTAGTAAATTTATATAACCGTTTCTGTCTCATTTAGCGTATTTTGCATACTGTTCATTACTTAATACGATTTATGTCACGAACTTAGTACACTGTACATTAAGGTAGTCCTTGCGACCGATATTCATTTCGCATAAATTCGAGTAATTTGAGAGAGAATTACGAACATTTCTCGATGGTATAAAAATCGGAAATAATTTATGCACATTAAAGGTACTGAAAAGATTAATTTTCTATAATAATATGTGACGGAACGATATATCCCCAACGAGAAAACTCGTTGTTGACATCGCGCGCACCCGCAGAGGATCGAGTTCGGTATCCGCGCGTCAGAATTCCCCCCACCAGCTACGTCACCCGGCCAACCGTTACACCGAGCGGCCGCGCTGACCACCGAAATTCAGAAGACCAGTGGTGGGGCAGCGGCTATATAAGCTGGCCACTTTCCGTATCCAGCACTCATTACCTTTCCAACTCTCCTCTTAGGAAGATCCACAAAATTAAAACCTACTCTTGTACGGCTCGTGATTGCCACGACACGTGCAAGTTTCCTTGAGCAAGCCCAGCTCACCCGAGTGGCTCGATACTGCTTCGACACATTCGGTCTTTCCTTGAGCAAGCCCAGCTCACCCGAGTGGCTCGATACTGCTTCGACACATTCGGTCTTTCCTTGAGCCAGCCCAGCTCCAATAGATTAAAAACCTATTGTATTCTCCACTCTTTCCTATCTTATACCTAAGTAACCCGTGCGGCTTGATATAGCATCAACACGCACACTCCACAATACCCGAAACAAAAGCGCAGGGCTCGTTATCGCGACGACACCTGTGCGTCCGTCTATTTCCTTTCCGCTAGATGCGCGCTTGTCTTGGTCTCGCACCAATACTCGCCCGCGTCTCGCATACTCGACGGCAATATAGTCGGTGAGCCACGGTGTATGTCTCACCGACACGCACACTACACGCGACGTGCGTGTGTCCGTCTCGCCGACGGCGCGGGTCTCGCGGTAAAGCCATTGTCGCAGGGATTAGGCCGGATTAACGTTTTTGCGCGTCTCGCCGTCGCGAACCCAAATTCTCGGAATCGGTTAAAGGGACATATAATATTTTAATTTCGTAATTTCGATATTCTCTTGCACTCGTCAGAATTCGCGACTACATTATTCTACTTCGTTTCTCTTAGAGAACTCCTGGAGATAGCCCAACTCACGAGGTGTAATAATTAATTCACGAGATTGCTTACGCGTAGCAATTGGAGAAATAACTCGCAGAAGCTAGGGCCGGATTAGTCAAAAATTCAAGTTTCGCATGAACCACTGGAGACAGCCCATCTCACTTGATTATTTGAAAAGCCTCACTTTCGCGACAAACCGAGTTACCTTTGTTTACCTTTTCCCTGACCTACCCGCATCGACCTATATTCCGACGCGAAATAAATCACCTAGCCACGTTTAACTTCACACTCGAGAATTCGATGATGAGATTCATTATATCTCTGAGAACCGAATACATACAACTACGCCCTTTTCCTCTCTTTTTCTTTATATGAGCCGCAGGCTCCTCGTAGTGTCATCTGCACACCACGTGAACATTCGAGTCATTCTTTTAATTAGCCTTGCAAAATCGGGGATCTTGGCGAATCCCCGAAATTAATCATAACAATTTCATCGCATCACCTGGATGCCCGTCAATAATAACAATCATATAAACCAATGATGAGACTTTCTCTTTGCTGTTCAGGCTCAGTGAAGATCTGAGGTTTATCTTTCATTAAATAAACGCGTCTATCTCAGGTCCAGTACTGAATCGAGTAAAAATTCGAGTAAACGGCTAATTCCCCCTCACTAAATCCACCTCCCTGAATTTCGGAAAATTAGCTGAACGTTTCAAATAATTCTAAAATGTTATTAACAAATTGATGAAAAAAATATTGTTTAACAAATTTGTCGATGACCCAACTTTTTTTTAATGAAAATCATTCGTTCATTTTTCTGAATACGTATGAATTTTTTCAGATTTTAGAGTTCACTTTGAAATTCGTGTGTTTTTATAGGGAAAATATGTGAAAATTCAAAGTGAACTCTAAAATCTGAAAAAATTCATACGTATTCAGAAAAACGAAGGATTCATTTTCATCCACAAAAAAACTTGGGTCATCGAAATATTTGTTAAACAATGTTTTTTTCATCAATTTGTTAATAACATTTTCGAATTATTATTATGCAAAATTAATCTTTTCAGTGCCTTTAATTTA
The DNA here is from genome assembly GCA_963932165.1 of Pimpla rufipes. Classification (NCBI taxonomy): domain Eukaryota; kingdom Metazoa; phylum Arthropoda; class Insecta; order Hymenoptera; family Ichneumonidae; genus Pimpla; species Pimpla rufipes. Next base: position 4,078,272 of record OZ010630.1, read on the forward strand.
CATGATTTTTTTCAGATTTTTATATTATCGAGAAATGGTTGCAATTGTCTCTCAATTTTCGAAAACTTATTCGAACTCGACACCAGGCGCAAGGACTACCTTAATTAATACGACTTATATTACAAATTTAGTACACTGTACATTAATTCGACTTCTGTAAGAAATTTGGCAGACGTGCATCGATTTCAATATACTGTGTATCAATTAATACGACTTTTGTGAAGAATTTAGCGGAATTGTACGTTAAGTTTACGTTATACTTGTGTAGTCAATTTACAATACCCGTTTCCGTAAAAGAGCTTCTTATTTTACCTTAAGTATTTTTAAGGTAGTACGAGCGGTACAGTCCCGCCAAACTTGAGTTTCAGAGAATATTTCGAACATTTCTCAATGGGATAAAAATCTGAAAAAAATCAAACACGTTGAAGTAACCGAAAAGATTGATTTTGCATAATAATAATTAAAAAATGTTATAAACAAATAAATGAAAAAATGAATTGTTCAACAATTTACCCGGTAACCCAACTTTTTTTTCTGATGAAAATTATGCATTCATTTTTCTGAATACGTACGAATTTTTTCAGAATTTTGTGTAATTTTTCAAAATTGCCTTTTTTCAAGAAAAATGATGGTCGAAAACCGCATTTAAAAAAACTTAGACAAAATTCTAAAAAAATGTACACGTGTTAAGAAAAATTAATGGATAATTTTCTTGAGAAAAAAAAGTTGGTTTACCGTTTAAATTGTTGAACAATTCATTTTTTCATTAATTTGTTAATAACATTTTGAAATTATTATTATGCAAAATAAATCATTTCAGCAACTTCAACGTACTTGATTTCTTCAGATTTTTATCCCATCGAGAACTGTTTGAAATATTCTATGAAACTCACGTTTGCCGGGACTGTACCGCTCGTACTACCTCAACAGTGTACATTTTAGAAATAAAGTTGTACCATCAACTTTATTATCAAAAGATTAGGGGAATTGCAACTCTGATATCATTTATATAGTCACGAGTTCGCCGGTCGCTGTCACTTTTTTCAATGTACCCGAAAAACGCTTTAAAACTGAGTCTGCTGCACGCCGACCATCTGAGAGTCTTGGCCAAAGCCGAGTTCGGGACCATCGTGTAACCATCGCTGATCGGACATTGCCACGTCGTAGTCTCTTCCTCATCGTGAAGCGCGGAGAATCTGTCGATCAATCGTTCTTTACTGGAGACGTGCGAATAATAAAGAAAAATCGGGTACCTAATTAATTGTGAATTGAACATGAATAATTCAATTGGGAATACGACTTGAATGTTCGCGTTATTTGGATAATTCAAATTTTCGTAAATAAATCAATGTCCTTGAATAATTCAAATTTTCATAAATAATTCAATTTCCTTGAATAATTCAAATTTTCGTAAATAATTCAATATTCTTGAATAATTCCAATTTTCCGGAATATTTCAAGTTCTCGCTAATAAACTAAATCTTGACGAATATTTCGAACTTTCAAAGTCTGTTTGTCGACAAATTATCAAGGATATGGGGCTAGGGGTGTGCAGAAGCTCGACTGGACTCGAACAGCTCGCCGTTCGACTCGGCTCGTCGCTGATCGAGCCTGCTCGAGTCAGCTCGATGTGGTTCGGTACTATGTCGAGCTTCGATGTAAACTCGAGTCATTTGGATGCTCGAGCCGCTCGAGCCTCTCGAGCCTCGCGGGCCGCTCGAGCTTCGACGTAAGCTCGAGCATCTCGGGCCGCTCGAGCCTCGCGGGCCGCTCGAGCCTCGCGGGCCGCTCGAGCCTCGCGGGCCGCTCGAGCCTCGCGGGCCGCTCGAGCCTCGCGGGCGGCTCGAGCCTCGCGGGCGGCTCGAGCTTCGCGGGAGGCTCGAGCCGCGTAGGTTGCGCAGACAGCTGCTCGGATCGCTCGAGTCGCGCAGGTTGCGCCCAGCGTTGTGAAATTTTTAATGTCAAAATAATGCATTATTTAATTTGAAAAAAAAAATGGATAATGGAATTGGAATCCTCTACACATTACTTTTTTAATGAGTAATGGAGTCATCACCCATTATTTTCAAAATTTTTATTGAAACAGAGTTCCAGCAACCATTACTTTTTAATGGATAATGGAGCAGAGATCCAGCACACATTATTTTTTTAATGGAGCAGGAATTCATCACACATTACTTTTTAAATATGTATATATTTCGATGTCCAGGTTGGTTTCCATAGTTTTCGATGTCCAGGTTGTTTTCCCCATAGTTTTCGATGTCCAGGTTGATTTCCCCATAGTTTTCGATGTCCAGGTTGGTTTCCCCATAGTTTTCGATGTCCAGGTTGATTTCCCTATAGTTTTCGATGTGCAGGTTGATGTTTCCATTGTTTTCGATGTCTAGGTTCATTTCTCCATAGTTTTCGATGTCCAGGTTGACTTCTCCATAGTTTTCGAGGTCCAGGTTGGTTTCCCCATAGTTTTCGAGGTCCAGGTTGGTTTCCCCATAGTTTTCGATGTCCAGATTGATGTTTCCATTGTTTTCGATGTCCAGATTCATTTCTCCACAGTTTTCGATGTCCAGGTTGATTTCTCCATAGTTTTCGATGTCCCGGTTGATTTTTCCATAGGTTGATGTTTCCATTATTTTCGATGTCCAGATTCATTTCTCCATTATTTTCGATGTCCAGATTCATTTCTCCATAGTTTTCGATGTCCAGGTTGATTTCTCCGTAGTTTTCAATGTCCCGGTTGATTTTTCCATAGTTTTCGATGTCCAGGTTGGTTTCTCCATAGTTTTCGATGTCCAGGTTGATTTTCCCATACTTTTCGATGTCCCGGTTGACTTCTCCATAGTTTTCGATGTCCAGGTTGATTTTCCCATACTTTTCGATGTCCAGGTTGGTTTCCCCATAGTTTTCGAGGTCCAGGTTGGTTTCCCCATAGTTTTCGATGTCCAGATTGATGTTTCCATTGTTTTCGATGTCCAGAGTCATTTCTCCACAGTTTTCGATGTCCAGGTTGATTTCTCCATAGTTTTCGATGTCCAGATTGATGTTTCCATTGTTTTCGATGTCCAGATTCATTTCTCCACAGTTTTCGATGTCCAGGTTGATTTCTCCATAGTTTTCGATGTCCCGGTTGATTTTTCCATAGTTTTCGATGTCCAGATTGGTTTCTCCATAGTTTTCGATGTCCCGGTTGATTTTTCCATAGTTTTCGATGTCCAGGTTGGTTTCTCCATAGTTTTCGATGTCCAGGTTGATGTTTCCATTATTTTCGATGTCCAGATTCATTTCTCCATAGTTTTCGATGTCCAGGTTGGTTTCTCCATAGTTTTCGATGTCCAGGTTGATGTTTCCATTATTTTCGATGTCCAGATTCATTTCTCCATAGTTTTCGATGTCCAGGTTGATTTCTCCATAGTTTTCAATGTCCCGGTTGATTTTTCCATAGTTTTCGATGTCCAGGTTGGTTTCTCCATAGTTTTCGATGTCCAGGTTGATTTTCCCATACTTTTCGATGTCCAGGTTGACTTCTCCATAGTTTTCGATGTCCAGGTTGATTTTCCCATACTTTTCGATGTCCAGGTTGACTTCTCCATAGTTTTCGATGTCCAGGTTGATGTTTCCATTGTTTTCGATGTCCAGATTCATTTCTCCATAGTTTTCGATGTCCAGGTTGATTTCTCCATAGTTTTCGATGTCCCGGTTGATTTTTCCATAGTTTTCGATGTCCAGGTTGGTTTCTCCATTGTTTTCGATGCCCAGGTTGATTTTCCCATACTTTTCGATGTCCAGGATGACTTCTCCATTGTTTTCGATGTCCAGGTTGATTTTGGCGATCGAGAGAATGGAGAAATCAACCTGGACATCGAAAACTATGGAGAAATCAACCTGGATATCGAAAACTATGGAGAAATCAACCTGGACATCGAAAACAATGGAAACATCAACTTGGACATCGAAAACTATGGGGAAATCAAACTGGACATCGAAAACTATGGAGAAATCAACCTGGACATCGAAAACAATGGAAACATCAACTAGGACATCGAAAACAATGGAAACATCAACCTGGATATCGAAAACTATGGGGAAATCAACCTGGACATCGAAAACTATGGAGAAATCAACCTGGACATCGAAAAGTATGGGAAGATCAATTTGGACATCGAAAACTATGGGGAAACCAACCTGGACATCGAAAACTATGGGGAAACCAACCTGGACATCGAAAACTATGGGGAAACCAACCTGGACATCGAAAACTATGGAGAAATCAACCTGGACATAGAAAAGTATGGGAAGATCAATTTGGACATCGAAAACTATGGGGAAACCAACCTGGACATCGAAAACTATGGGGAAACCAACCTGGACATCGAAAACTATGGAGAAATCAAAGTGGACATCGAAAAGTATGGGAAGATCAATTTGGACATCGAAAACTATGGGGAAACCAACCTGGACATCGAAAACTATGGAGAAATCAACCTGGACATCGAAAACTATGGAGAAATCAACCTGGATATCGAAAACTATGGGGATACCAACCTGGACATCGAAAACTATGGGGAAACCAACCTGGACATCGAAATATATACATATTTAGATAGTAATGGGTGATGAATTCCTGCTCCATCAAAAAGAATTTGTGTGCTGGATCTCTGCTCCATTACTCATTAAAAAAGTAATGTGTGGTGGATTCGAATTCCATTATCCATTTTTTAAATAATGGGTTAAAAAAACGGTGATGCATAATAAAAATTATGCATTGCCCCCAACTCTGGTTGCGCCGACAACTACTCGGTACTGTACTCGGAAAAGTACTGAAATAATGAATTTAGCATAATAATAATTGTAACTCATCGAACCTGCTCGAGTCATTTGGATGCTCGAGCTGCGTCGGCCGCTCGAGCCGCTTCGAGCTGCTTCGGCCGCTCGAGCCGCTCGATCCTCTCGGGCGGCCCGAGCCTCGGTGGGCTCGAGCAGCTCGAACGGTCCGAGTAGCTCGAGCAGCTCGAACGGCCCGAGTAGCTCGAGCGGCCGCCGGGCTCGAGCAGCTCGAACGGCCCGAGTAGCTCGAGCGGCCGCCGGGCTCGAGTAGCCCGAGCGGCTCGAGTAGGTCGAGCGGCTCGAGTAGGTCGAGCGCTCGGATTGTTCGATGCAACCGCCTTGCTCGATGCAAAGCTCGATCAGGTGCCGAGCTTCACGGGCATGCATCGAGCGTGTTCGAACGAGCTCGTGCACACCCCTATATGGGGCAATCCATATCAATTGTACTATTGGAAAACCCTCACCAAACGCAATCTGGTTCGGAAATTTTTATGTTGTTCTTCGACAAAAAGAATGCTTGTACAATTTTTTCCATTGTTTTTCATCAACTTTTTTGTTATTATTAATATTAAAACTTAAACAAAAAACACCATTTTTAAAAAATCTGAAAAAAGTTTGAAAGTTGAATACGACAAAAAACGAAATTTTTGGTCGACAAGCGAGAGTGAAACAACTTTGTTATCTACCTTTTTGGTATTTTACAATGATTTTATGAACCGATCAAAGACATCATAAAATACAACAAAGATAAAAAAAATTGTTTGTCCACTTTTGCTTGTAGACCAAAAATTTCGTTTTGGTTGTAGTATTTTGCAGATGTTTTTCATATTTGAAAAAAATTGGGCTTTTTGCGTAGCTTAGATATTGATATTATATTGAGATATTGATATTAATAATAAAAAAAGATGATGAAAAAAAAAATTCTACATGCATTTTTTGTTGTTGAGGAATAACAAAAAATTGCGAGCCACACTGGGAGATGTGAGGGTTTCCCGTTGGCACATTCGGTATGGTTTGCCCCATATGTACTCGAACACCAATCGTATATGGCAAATAATTACACGTGTCCAAGTTCATGCGCAATGAGATGAACGCCGATAATTCCTTCGACGAACTTCGCTATCGCCGGGCCACCGCCACAGCCGTTTCCAATTCGACCTATGCCTGCAAAAGAACATTAACGTTAGTTTAAGGGGGACTTCTACCCTGGAGCACCGGTTTTCATTATATTTTTTATGGGGAAACGAATAAATGTAGACGACTGGGTTTTTTTTCTTGTTACTTACACGGAGAGAAGGATCTGATAATTTTTACCATATTTCTAGCAAAAAGTATTCTAAATTTCCGGTAGAGGGGAGACATAACGCCATCTATCGAGAAGAACTAGAACCATGAGAATTTTTACCAAGAAATATGGTAAAAAATATTACATATATGTTAGAAATTCTAATAGTTCTCGTACTGTTCGTCAGGTGGCGGCTATGGCTTTTCAATACCAGGCGCATTGGCAATTTTTACTATCGCGTCCGGTAAACTTTATCAGATCCTTCTCTCCGTGTACGTTTTAAAGTACACAATGGATTTTTTTTTTTAAGTTAAAAATTGTCGGCGTCCCAGGCCCTTAAACAGGATCATCCAAAATAAATGGCTACCACTCTCCTGACCAGTGTAATTATGCGATCGGACTGAAATTGTGCATACATACTCGAGAAACATGTCTTCATGGTATGACGGAGGTTTTTTCGATTACTGCAAAATTAAGAAAATATCATCGTTAACAAGATTTTTCCCCTATGTTTTTCGTATAAAAACATTAACAAAAAATCGAAAAATTAAGCTATCGAAAAAAAACCTCCGTCAAACTTGAAAACATGTTTCCCGAGTATGTAGGCACAATTTCAGACCTATCGCATAATTACAGTGGTCAGGAGAGTTTTAGCCATTTATTTTGGATGACCGTGTTTGAGGACCTGGGACGCCGATAATTTTTTACTTTAAAAATTGCATTGTGTACTATAAAACGTAAATAACAAGTAGAAAAAAACCGCAGTCGTCTACTATTATTCGTTTTCCCACAACAAAAAATAAAATGAAGAAACGGAGGAGGTAGTCTCGGTACAGTCCCGTCACATCTGAGTTTCGAAGGAAATTTCGAGACCTTCTCGATGAGATAATAATTTGAAAAAAAAATCAAGTATGTAGAAGGTACTGAAAAGATTAATTTTGTACATTAATAATTCCAAAATGTTATTGACAAATTAATGAAAAATTTAATTGTTCAGCAATTTACCCGGCAACCCAACTTTTTTCTGATGAAAATTATTCATTAATTGAATGAATTGTTGAACAATTCATTTTTTCACTAATTTGTTAATAACATATTGGAATTATTATTATACAAAATCAATCTTTTCAGAGCCTTCTGCATGCTTGATTTTTTCAGATTATTATCTCATCGAGAAGGATTCGAAAATTCCCTCGAAATTCACACGTGACGGGACTGTACCGAGACTACCTCCTTAAGAAGTAAATGTGGCCAACCGTACCAGCCGCATCACCGGCAAAACTTAACCTTCCTCAGTCTGGCACGCGATTTTTTATGGTATTATTCGACAACAAAATGTATGCAGACATTTTTTCCGATTTTTTTTATCAACTTTTTTATTATTAAAATTTAAAGCTAAACAAAACACCATTTTTTAAATCTGAAAAAAGTCTGAAAAATACTACGACAAAAAACAAATTTTTTTGGTCATCAAGCGAAAGTGGACCAAACATTTCTTCTACTTTTTTATCTATAAAAACCATCATAAAATACAAAAAAGATAGAAGAAACAATGGGTCCACTTTCATTTGTTGACCAAAAATTTCGTTTTTGTCGTAGCATTTTACAGAATTTTTTAAAAGTGCATGTTTTTTCAGATTTTTTTAGATATAATTTTTTATTTATCAATATTTAAAGCTAAACAAAAAATGCCCGAACTTAGAAATCTGAAAAAGATTTGGAAAATACGACAAAAACGAAATTTTTGCTCGACAAGCAAAAGTGTACCAACAATTTTTTCTATTTTTTTTGTATTTTATGATGTTGAGAAAATGGCTTTTTTTAGCTTTAGATATTAATAATAAAAAAGTTGATAAAATGAAAATCTGAAAAAATTTCTACATGCATTTTTTGTCGAAGAATAACATAAAAATCGCGAGCCACTGGTGAGGTTTTAGGTAGGTGAGGTTTTTCCGTTGGCGCAGTTGATACAGATTGTCCCATTATAATTGCACCATGTTACTATTATCAATTAGTAATTACAAAACCAATCATACCGTCAACTTTATTTCTGAAAGATTCGGCGATTTGCAACACCGGCATTAAAAAAACTAACAAGAGAGCATTGAAAAAACGAAAAATGCAATGACGCCTCGACAAATTTCAGTTGGCCGCGAGTTACGATCTTTAAAACTCGATTTACCGTCTACCGATGATTTGTTTCCTGTGGTAGCGTTGTACACGTACATAGGAATCCTGTGAACAAAAACATAGAGACAATGGAATATTTTCGGAATTTAGTGATCGCCGATTGTAAATTTTTCGCAGTCTCACATCGTCAAAACGAAGGCTACGTCGTAATTTTCGTGTGGAAATCTGCTCTTCTCGTCGACGAAATGTATTTGCGTCGAATCTAACGCCCCGTCTGCATCCAATTCGTACGGATCTACATCATTCTCATCAGTGTTCGCTTCAATAAAAGGCAACACACTGGAGTCCTAAAGCGTGTAAAATATCAGCAGCGAAAAATCACGATAAGGACGATCAGAAGCGATGATTTAGTCGATTGATCCCGCGACAAAAGATCCCCGAAAAAAATCCCATTAAAAAACATTCCATGTCCAAAGAATCCTGACGAAATATTCGAAAACCTAAAATATTCCATGTAAAAAATCTCATTCAATAAAAAAACTCGCATAAATATTCGCAGATGTCATTTGTCTGATTAATTACATTACAGTCATTTTTCCCGCGCATTTAATCTATTGTGACAATAGTAGATTGTGATACTAGTGCGTGAAGGCGGCCGTTATCGCGCGGAGGTTAGGAAGCGGCGCACTCGCCAAATCGAGTGCTGCAACGACACGAGGCGAAGCCGAGTGTTGTTTGTAGCACGAGAGAAGGCGAGTGCACCGCTTCCTAACCTCCGCGTGACGGCCGCCTTCACGCACAAGTGTCACATACTATTTTTTGTAACGAATGTCAACGTAATGTCGCACATCTTCGTGCCTGCAAAGCGTTGCGTGAAATTATCTTGTAGATAGTTTCACGCACGCCATTTTACTTCACGCACCAGATGAAGTACTTCACGCACCAGATGGCGCACGTGAAATTATCTACGTTTATCTGAACATAATACGCAATTTCACGCACGCTTTGCAGGCACGAAATGTGCGACATTACGTGCATGAGTTACAAAAATGTCATTATTTACACAGACTGTTAAAAATGTTTGGGAAATTCATATACTGTATAGTAATTTAATGTCTAGTATTTTTACCGAACCCGTGTAGAAAATTCAATTTAATGTATGAAAGAAATCGAAAATTCAATGTACGCGCGGTGAAATTAAAGTTATTAATTAAGCTGTTTGGCGATAATCAAAAGTATTTACTTTCAGTTAAATTTAACATACCGTGTGTTAAAAATTTGACACAATAGTATAGTAAATTTTATGTACCGTATATGCATAAAACTTCATATACAAATTATGAATTTTCAAACAGAATTTTTTTACAGTGTATAGTCTCCATTTCGCATAAATTCGAGAATATTGAGAGAGAATTGTAAACACTTCTCGATGATATAAAAATCTGAAAAAATGCATGCACGTTAAAAGTACTGGAAATATTAATTTGGCATAATAATAATTGTAAAATGTTATTAACAAATTGGTGAAAAAAAAATGGTTTAACAAATATCCCGGTGACCCAAATTGTTTTTATGATGAAAACGTTTCGTTAATTTTTCTCAATATGTGCGAATTTTTTTAGATTTTTAAGTGAACTTTGAAATTTGTGTTTTTTCACCCTATAAAAACACAAGTTTCAAAGTTAACTTGAAAATCTGTAACAATTCATACGTATTCAGGAAAACGAACGAATGATTTGCATTTAAAAAAATGTGGGTCACCGGGATATTTGTTAAACAATAATTTCTTTCGTCAATTTGTTAATAACATTTTGGAATGATTATTATGCCAAATTAATCTGCTCAGTACTTTTAATGTGCGTGCATTTTTTCAGATTTTTATAGCATCGAGAAGTGTTTGCAATTCTCTCTTTTTTCTCGAATTTATGCGAAACGAACTCTATACGACAGGAACGCCTTAATTAACATGACTTCTGTAACTAATTTAGCAGACGTGCATCAATTTTAGTGTACTGTGCATCGATTAATACGACTTTCGTAACGAATTCAGTAGAATTATACGTTCATTTCACGTTTTACACGTGTAATAAAATTACTATACCCGTTTCTGTAAAAGAGCTTCCTACACTGTATAGTAATTTCACCTTAAATGTTTTGAACACTACAGTCTTCAAAGACTAAATAAAAAAAATTCAAAGACATTTGTTTTGTTTACATATTTCGAGTGAGATATTGTGTGATCGGGGGCTTTTTGTGTATGATATATTTGCGAGTGGGGATTTTTGGTTTGGTATCAAATTACGTGGACCCAAATTAGTCACGAATCGCGTTACCCGTGGTATTATGATCCCGACAATGGTGAGTTGCACTTCGGGACCTCTCAATTGGCGGAACATCATGTCGACAGCGTTGAACTGGGCTATCAATTGTTTAACCAAATCTTCCATATGCCAATAACGTCTGAAAATGTGATTTTGTTTTAACATTCGTACGTTTTACTTATTGCAATACACACGGGGTATTTCACTGATGGCGAACCAGGTTTAGGCCGAGGATCCCGAATTTTTTTAAAAATTCTAAAAATATAATACAAATTCTAAAAAATTCTAAAAAATAATGCAAAGGCTAAAAAATATAATGAATATAATGATGAAAATATTGATAGCTCGGATTGAACCTGAACAATTCAACCTTCAACCGGATTTAACCTTCAACCAAGGTGTATTGGTAACGGGTTCCTTTAATTATTATAAACAATAAATAGTAAAAAAAACAGAAATACCGTTGCGCGACTCTTCGTAAATAATTACTGTTGGTTCTGCACGGGCCCACAATTTTTTTTCTTTTCATATTCCTCGGTTCATTTGGCGAAATAAAGTTCTTTCCAATTTTTGTCTACGAGCTATATTTTCGGAGCTACTAATTTGTTAAAAATTTGATCTAATTGCAACTTAAAAAAATGTAATGCTCCGGATCTATGGGTTGTAGAGTAAAATTGCACGGGACTTTTTCAACGGGACTAACTCCAAATTGACAGGACTAAAAAAAATATTCGAGATGAAAAAAACAACAATTTGTATTGTTAATGAACAATCGCCATAAACAATTGAACAACCGAGTTACCAGCGAAACACCTTATATTTTTGTGTTCAGGTGGTCAAAAACTGTCGTATACAAAAGGGATGTGCGAATACTGAAATGTATGAATAGTTCATTGCGAATTGAATATGAATAATTCAATTCACATTCTGAATTTAATATTGGAATGAAAGGAACAATTCAGAAATTTACGAATATTTATAAAAAATCCGAAATTTACTCATGAATATTAATGAATAATACGAATATTCATGATTATTCGAATTATTAATGAATATTCGTATTATTCATATAATTCATATAAATTCATATAATTCATGAATATTTGTACTATTCAAATTTCTGAATATTCAATTTAAATTTTGAATTGAATATCATTATTCAATTCAATTCAATTCTAATTCGCACATCCCTGGTATGCAACAAAGTTATGTCGAAGACCCCGAAGGGCACACAGAACAGCGTCTGGCGTCTGGACTATATGCCGCAAGGAACACGATATATTCGTTACTAGCGGGAAAATTCGGAACCCTCGGCCGAAAACTGTTCCGCTACGGCGGAAAACCCCACATGTCGTCTACCTCGCTCACTTACAATTTCAGACCGTAATCCGGGCAGACGAGCAGCTTCGGATAAACCACACTTGGCACAACACCACCGGGCTGTGGATTTTGTCGTTTTCTCCTGTGCCGTTCGATTTCGGGAAGAACAGAATCTCGAGCTGCAGTTTCAACAATATTCAGTGTACGACTCAATATTCAATATATGATTTTTCCTATTAGTTTTTTTATTTCATATTAGTTTTTATGATTTCCTATTAGTTTTTTTTACCGCAAATTGCATCTACGCCGAACCGTTTGTAATCACTAGTAACAAAGCACTCGCGTTGATTTCACAAAATGTTCTCATTTCAAAAACAAAATGTGTTACTGTCGAAAATGAAAAAAAAAATTGTTGACCGATCTACTTGAATGTTTGCATACATTTTTGCATAGTACATAAAAGGCAGTCCTTAATCGAAGAATTTTTTTATGCGTACTTTTTTTTACCTATTAACAAGGAAAATGTAGTTCTTTTTACAACAATTTTGACGATCACTTTCGATCGGCGGCCATGTTTTCAAAAATTATTATTTTATTGAATCCTTTATTTAAAGACTAGATAATACGATAGAAAAGCAAAATCTATTTGGGTTGTTTTATTTCACATGATTTGTTTCCGAGCAGCAGTGATCACCGTGGAGGACCTTGTTTAAACGATGGTTCGTGAAATTTATTCAATCTCTTATATTTACGAATATTTTCAATAAAAAATTGTAAAAAATACTTCAAATCATACTCTTTAAAGTAGTATGAGCAGTACAGTCTCGTCAAACGTGAGTCTAAGAGAATATTTCGAACGCTTCTTGATGGGATAAAAATGTGAAAAAATCAAGCACGTTGAAGGTACGAAAAAGATTGATTTTGCATAATAATAATTCCAAAATGTTATTAACAAGTAAACGTAAACATGAATTGTTCTAACAATTTACCCGGTAACCCAATTTTTTTTACTGAAAAATTGCGTTTTTTCAAGGAAAATGAGGGGCGAAAACAGCATTTAAAAAAATTTAGAGAAAATTCTGAAAAAATTCATACGTATTCAGAAAAATTAATGAATAATTTTCATCAGAAAAAAGATTGGGTTGTCGGTTAAAATGTTGAACAATTCATTTTTTCATTAATTTGTTAATAACTTTGTGAAATTGTTATTATGCAAAATAAGTATTTTCGGCACCTTCAACGTGTTTGAGTTTTTTCATATTTTTATCCCATCGAGAAGTGTTCGAAATATTCATTGAAACTCACATTTGGCGGAACTGTACCGCTCGTACTACATTAATGTGAAAAAAAAGTTGAAAACGTGCGAACATTTTCCCAAAAAGAAATTTTAAACCCACGGAACCCGCGGAACACCCTTTTTTGGCCGCGAAATAGATGTAAGCCCTTAAACCGTTTTCATCAAACTTACCGCGACGTCGAATGCGAAAAAGTTCCTGCGAAACGTCAGGACTCTTGAATATTACGAGCAGTTGCGACGGTTCCCGCTGGTTCTTTGAACTCGTGGATCTCTTTCTGCTAGCATGTGTCCGATGAATATTTACAAATAGGTAATCGTACTTCCGTGGCACACTCTTGACAGTATAGTTTTGCTTAAGTACACCCAACTGAAAAAAATCGGTGATTCGTTATGCCAAGTGATCACATCTCGATCGGATAAAAATCTGAAAAAAATCAGGCACCTTCAACGAGCTGAAAAGATAGATTTTGCGTAATAATAATTTCAGATTATTATTAATGAATTAATGAAAAAAATGAATTCTTCAACAAATTACTCATCAACCCAACTTTTTTTCTAATGAAAATGATGCATTATTTTTTCTGAGTGCGTTTGAATTTATTCAGAATTTTGTCTAATTTTTGTAATTGCGATTTGCGCCCCTCATTTTACCTAAAAAAACGCAATTTAAAAAAATTAGACAGAATTCTAAAAAAATTCATACGCATTCAGAAAAATTAATGAATAATTTTCATTTAAAAAAAGTTGGGTTGCCTTTAAGGGGGGAAACCAGTTTAGACCGATAAAAAAAATCGACTTTTTTTTATTGCAGAAATTGTTAGTATAACTCCTCAAGAATATGTGGTAAAAATTTGAAACCAAAATTCGCATTATTTCCGATGTTATGAGCACTTGAGTGACCGCCCGTCGGTTCGGCGCCGAAGCGCGCGGTACACCGAGAGAAAAAGTTTCCTTGATTCAATAAAATTTCCTTGAAATCTTAACCTATGAAACATTTCTTTGAGGTCAATGAAATAATATCCTTAAGTTAATATTATATTTTCTTTGAATGATGTCATCAACCAAATTATAGGTTATGTTCACCAAGTTTTTGGTTACGTACCATAGTACTTAGATATGTTCACCAATAACTTCGATGGTTTAACCAATGATTATCTTCTTGATTTGACTTGACTTAACTATAACATAACAGATCAGCTTGCGCGAGAAACACCAATACGACTTATCGCGAATGAACCAAACGTTGACAGACCGGGTGTCGTCAGGCATATCGTTTCTTTAAATCAAGGAGATCATGTCTTTGAAATTCAAATAAGAGGAGATGCAAGCCCGAAATGACGCGTACGAACAAGAAGAGGGACTGCTATATAGTGCTGGCATAGCCGATTAACCGCTGATCATTTTATATAATTAATTACTGCCATGAATGTCTTGTTTTCGCTTCATTTTATTTCAAACGCGTTTTTCTCGAAACGACTTTTTTTCAACTGGCGGGCGTTCTAGCTAAAAAAGTTATTGACCAATCGTTCTGAAATTTTTTGTGAATATTCTTTATTCGATTCCAATCTATATGAACCTAAATCTGAGATTATATTGTTATTAAAATTATTTTTTTTATGCAAAAAAGGTGAAAAAATATGGTGTAAAACAATGATATCGTGTTCAAACTCTTCAAAAACATGACATTTTTTTTTTTTTTACCAGATTTAGGTTCATATTCTTAGAAAATATGTTGTTAACGAGAAAAAAAAATTTGGATGATTACAGATAAAAATTGCGATTTCAGGAGTTCCCGCCAGCAAAATACTTGGGTGGCAATCGTCCATGGACAGCACGTTCTAACGCCACTATTTCCGGGGGAAATTACTTGAAAAAATTCTAAAGTGTACTTCAAACCATAAATAAAATACCCTCCAAGTTTAAACAATTTCAGATTATTCCTTCCCTATTTAAAAAATTCACGAAAAACACCAAAATTTCGGCCTCCTAAACCGGTTTCCCCCCTTAATTAGTTGCTCAATAATTTATTGAGCAACTAATTTGCTCAATAAATAGTTGCTCAATAATGTTTTGAGCAACTAATTTGCTCAATAAATAGTTGCTCAATAATGTATTGAGCAACTAATTTTTTCATTAATTTGTTAATCATATTTTGATATTATTATTATGCAAGATCAATCTTTGCAGCACCTTCCATACAGCTAATTTTTCCCGATTTTTAGATCATAGCGTTCGAAATTCTCTGAAAATCCCACGTCTAGCCCGGCTACTCCAAGGCGACGACCGTAAATTGATTATGCCCGATCGTACTCATGGATGGATATACCATTGATTTATACCAAGTATTTTAAAAAGTACTTCAACGAAATATTTATAATTATATTTTAAGTACAAAAAGTATTTTGTGTTTTAAATACAAAAAGTATTTCGTATTTTAAGTACAAAAAGTATTTTGTATTATAAGTATTTTTGAGTATTTTGTCCAGCTTTGATCATTTATGATATTTTGAATTTAATTATTCACCATTCAATTCGTGATGAAATATTGGAATTTTTGATTATCCTTACATGCCTTTACTTTACTAATCTATTTCAATATAATGATCTCGACATTCAGAACTTTCCGTAGGAAATAGTAACTAGAAAGATGCGCACTTACAATAGTTTCATCTCCGTTTTTGAGCCGAAACCTGGTTATCGCTGAACCGTCGTTGGGATTTTGCAGCAACTCGATATCTCCAACATAATTTAAGATCTTGAAAAACGACAAGAGCATATTTTTAGCAGGGGGCGGTTGCCTTTTCCAAAGTTAACGAAGACAAGGTAAGAAATATTTGCGAATCAGACGAAGCTTGTTTTTCAACCGCAGACGGATAATAAAATGTTTAATAGTTCGGTCAGCGTCGTCACACAAACTATTTGCAAACATTCAATACAAATTTTCTATGGGACATCCTACAGCTTATCGACGGGGTGCATAACCCTCATATTTCTTTTGGTTTCTTTGGAAATTATTTCAGATTTTTTCCGGAAATGTCTTTCCGTGATTACTAGGGATGTGCGAACAGGATGTGAATTAAATTGAATTCAATAATGACATATAATTCAAAATTTGATTTCAATATTCAGAACTTTGAATACTACGAA
This sequence comes from Pimpla rufipes, assembly GCA_963932165.1. NCBI lineage: Eukaryota > Metazoa > Arthropoda > Insecta > Hymenoptera > Ichneumonidae > Pimpla > Pimpla rufipes. The sequence continues at coordinate 4,094,593 of OZ010630.1, forward strand.
TATTCATGGGTAATACGAATATTCTCAAATATACGAATTATTCAAATGTTCACAAATATAGGAATTATTAAAAAATTAATGAATAATACGAATATTCATGAATATTTAAATATTCATAAATACAAATATTCGTTTGCATATTTATGAATAATTCACAGGAACCTGAAAAAATCGCGAAATCAGTATTAATACAGAAAATGTAGTGACTGCAGTTTAGATATGTGATCCGAATAAATGCGATTTAGAAGTCGTATTGAATAAAACTTTATTGTACATTCTATACAAGTTGTACGACTTGATACGGTTATGTTGATCTGATTATTCTGATTCCTGATTATTCATGAATATTCGTACATTTTGTAATGGTTCGATTGATTCAATTATTGAATTCAAAACGTGAATTGAATTATTCATATTCAACTAATTATATCTGTTTTGTAGTATTCGCACATCCCTAGCAATTACCCAAAATTTGTATTGTTCAAGAACTACGTGGATTTGTTTGAATCTTCTACAATCAATTTTAACAAAAAATTATGGAGTCTGGAAGAAATCTCAGCGTAAAATCTATCGGGGAAGCTGCAATTTTATCTCAGGTTAACTCATATGTTCGTCCTCGAATGTTTCGTTTCTCGAATGTAGACAATCATTGTATAGTATAATTACATCTGGCGCTGGAGTGTAGCTGATGTTTTGATAAGAATTCGGACTGGGATCAGCCAACCATACGCCCGTTAGGTTTTTTGTAACAAGACGGTTTTCAACGATATTCAGAGTAGCAGTGGAGACAGTACCGAAAGCGTTGAACGTTATGTCTATCCGATCCTGCGCTGCTCTCTTCGACCGCGCTGGTCTCGTCAATTCCACCAGCTCGAACTCCGGAACTGAATAGATTTCATACAATATTTTAATTCCTTTCCTTTATTACCAGAGCTGTCAAACCCTACATTTTTACAAATAAAGTTGACGGTACAATTAGTTTTGTAATTATTAACCCTCCGTGTGTAAACTGGGTCTTTTAAGGAACAGTCGAAATTTCGAACTGAAATTTCTGTCCAACGAATGAAGTACGGGCTTCGACTTCCCCCCCTAAAAATCTATTTGGTCGTGTGGACAAAAGGCTCAAGTGGCACCCGGATTTAGCCAATAGCAGGCAAACGCCAGTCTGTGCAAGTCGCGACTGTTCTCTCAAAGGGTCAGTGTACACACGGCGTCGGTGTTTTCATAGGTAAACGGATGCAGTTTTTTTGGCTTTTTTCGTAGTTTTTCGGTCATTTTCATTGAATTTTTTTTTATCTTGAAAAATATATATTTTACATTTTCGGCTTATTCTTCCGCCATGTTCCAATATTTTTATTGAAAATAAATTTGTATTACATTATTTTAGCGTCTGACATTGGTTTTGCGTCGGATAATTATCGTTTAGTGTACTTATAACATGCCTGACTTCGTAAAATATTCCCCACTTTCAGGTACTGATATAATTCAACTTTTCAAAGCCCACTCCAATGACCCGATATTGTTTTGAAAGCTCATAGTCTAAAAAAAACGCAATTTTTAAAAATTAGATAAAATTCCGAAAAAATCATACATATTCAGAAAAATTAATGAATAATTTTCATCAGAGAAAAAAGTTGGGTTACCGGGTAAATTGTTGAACAATTCATTTTTTCACTAATTTGGTAATAACATTTTGGAATTGTTATTATACAAAATCAATCTTTTCAGTACCTTTTACATGCTTGATTTTTTTTGCAGATTGTTATTTCATATAGAAGTGCTCGAAATTTTCCTCGAAACTTGTTAGGCAGTGTATTTAAATAAGCACGAGAAACACACAAATGGGTGAAGATACATTTTTATATTTTAAAGTCTCTGACACGTCATCTCGGTTTTCACCTGGATACAGGAATAACAGAATAAACGATAAAACAAAACGCCGTTTTTTGCTGGTTCACGGCAATCACGTATCGCTCGATCGATGTCGTTCCAACAAAACATACATTTGACGGGACTGTACCGGGAGGACCACCTCAAGCTAATGAGGATTCGAAACTCCGTTTGCAACTATTTTTGTAGTTTCTCACCTGAACCATCTTCAGTTCCGAAAAATGATCTTCTCTCTTCGAAGCTCATGTGTTTGACAATGTCTTCATGACACGCGATTGTGTCGATCAATGCCAAAATTATTTGTATGCAAATCAACGTTTTCAATTGGCTACACCGAGACATGGTGAGATCGTTACGGTCTTGTCTCGCATGTTCACGGGGTTTGTCACCGTACAATGGGATGTAATCGAGGTTACACCTTAATCGAAGAAACTAAAACAGTGTTTTTTTCTATATTCATATAAAAAGCTGTAAAAGTAAAATGAACAAGCAACCCGGCGCCCCGAAGGGGCGCCGGGTTTCCTGTTGGGGGGCTTCGCCCCCCAAGCCCCCGATTGGGGGGCTCTGCCCCCCAAGCCCCCCGGAAAATGACCCTGCGGAAAAAATGTCCCTTCGGGACATTTTTCCCTGATGTCATTTTAAGGCACTCACTTGGACGTCGCGCTTCGCGCTCCGTATGGTTTGAACGTCGCGCTTCGCGCTCCGTACGGTTTGGACGTCGCGCTTCGCGCTCCGTATGGTTTGGACGTCGTGCTTCGCGCTCCGTATGATTTGAACGTCGCGCTTCGCGCTCCGAACGGTTTAAATATGATTTAAAAAATAATCCTAACAAAATACCGATGCCATATAATCATTTAGGAGTACGCAGCAACTTTCAGAAAAATTGTTTCATTGACTGCGAAGATTGAGACATATACATATATTTCGACCTGAAAAACTGTATTGTGATAGGTTAACACTATTTAAAAATAATCTAAAAAAGTTGCAAAGTAGAACTTTGCACATTGGTTTCTCATTTTCACAAAGCCACCTCTATGAAGAAGCTTATTTATTAACTTTGGCTTCCTCATAGAGGAAGCTTTGTGAAAAAGAGAAATTAATAAGGAAGCAATGTGCAAAGTTCTACTTTGCAACTTTTTTTTTATTCGAACAAACGAAAACTCCGTTACATACACCGTTACATCTGATTTCGATTATCTCCAAATTTTTATGTTGCTTTCCTAACTTTTGTGGAAGTAATAGCGGAAATCTATGTTTTTTAAAATTCAAAATGTCATAAAATCCCAACGACTTTACCGATCATTTCAGTTCATTTGTTTGTTTCAAGTAGAACATTTCAGTTAATTTGTTTATATTCAATGTGATTTAGGGCAAAATGCGTTTTTTTTTCGTAAAATTCAAAATTCAATCAAATCCGAACCACTTTAAGGATTTCGTTGAAATGCAATAGCGAACTCTATTGAAAGTGTGTTTAGTTATGAATAACTATTTAACTTTATCGTTGATTTTTTACGAAAGTTAGAGAGTGTACGACATTTTTTCGAAAAATTAAATATTTTATATATTCTGTATTCATGTATACATTTTTTCAAAAATCACAACACTTGAAGAGCAGTTACCACTCTACTTGCATGCCAAATTTGACGCACGCACTCAAATTTCGCGCACGCACGCACGCACGCACGCACGCACGCACACACACATACGGCCATTTTTTCTAAACCATTTTTCTGGGCGTTTTAGGTGATTCTGAACATATTGACATGAAAATCTCGAAAAAAAAAATTTCACGAAAACAAAGCTTCCTCAATCAGGAAGCAAAAATAATGTAAAAAAGTGCCTTTGCGTTATAGGAATTTAGGAGTACACAGCAAGTATCAGAATAATTGTTCTGACGACCGTAAAGATTGAGAACGTTACATACATTTCGGTCTGAAAATCTATATCGTGGTAGTTTAAAACTGTTTTTAAAAAATACCTCTGCGTTAATGTAAATTAGGAGTACGCAGCAAATTTCAGAATAATTGTTTTATCGACTGCGAAGATTGTGACCTGTGCATACATTTCAAGCTGAAAAAGTGTATCATGGTATGTTAACACTATTTAAAACAAAGTACCTCTGCGTTAAAGTAATTTAGGAGTACGCAGAAAGTTATAGGAAAATTGTTCTGTCGACTGCGAAGATTGTGACAAGTACATACATTTCAACCTGAGAAATTGTATCGTGGTATGTTAACACTATTTTAAAAAGTACCTCTGCATTCAATTAATTTAGGAGTACACAGCAAGTATAAGAAAAATGGTTTTGACGACTGCGAAGATTGATACCTGTACATACATTTCAACCTGAAAAACTATATCGTGGTAGGTTAAAACTATTTGATAAAAATACCTCTTCGTTAAAGTAAATTAGGAGTATGCAGCAAGTTTCAGAAAAATTGTTCTTGCGACTGCGAAGATTGAGACTTGTACATACATTTTGACCTGAAATACCGTATCGTGATAGGTTAACACTATTAAAAAATGATCTGAAAAATAATCTAAAAAAAGTGTTTCAGAATTAAGGTAATTCAGAATTATTTAGCAATTTTCAGCCAAATTCATCTGTTGACTGCGAAGAATGTGAGCCGGACACAATTTTAGACTCCAAAATGCCAATTTTCTTGAAATAAACACCTCTATAAAAATAGAGAATAATTTCCATACTTCATGGGCATACTTCACAATGCTAGATTAAGAAATATTCCAAATTTCAACTTGTTCGGTCCATTCAGTCCAGACCCCCTGAGTGATACGGACGTCCGAATAACACAAAATCTAGTCTACGCAGCCAATCATATTTAGTAATGAAATTTCTATATTCTGTTACACCAAGATTGTGTATTTTACTATGTTTAAGAAATCTGCTGTAAAAAAAGTAAATAAATTGAAATTATAGTAACATTTTCTTATAAAAACTTAATTTAGTCGGTGAAGCGCGAATTCAATAGGCACTTTCTGCGTTTCTTCAAAACGTGAGTGCCTAAAAATGATTACGAGCAACGGTAAAACGATCGATGGTTTGAAGCTAAAACGTACTTTGGGATATTGCTTAGGGCCATATGAAGAAAAACAACCCACCAAACATTTTTACCGATTTTTTTCGAAAATTTCTGTTCTCATAATTCCCCAGAATGTGAAATTTGCAAAAAATACGTAGACCATTTTTAACTTGTTTATATTTTTAGGAGACACGTTTTGAAGAAACGCAGAAAGTGCCTATTGAATTCCCGCTCCACCGACTAAATTACGTTTTTATAGGATAATGTTGATATAATTTAAATTTATTTACTTTTTTTACAGCAGATTTCATAAACATAGTAAAATACATAATCTTGGTGTAACAGAACATAGAAATTTCATTACTAAATATGATTGGCTGCGTAGACTAGATTTTGTGTTATTCGGACGTCCGTATCACTCAGGGGGTCTGGACTGAGTGGACCGAACAAGTTGAAATTCGGAATATTTCTTAATCTGGCATTGTGAAGTATGCCCATGAAGTATGGAAATTATTCTCTGTTTTTATAGAGGTGTTTATTTCAAGAAAATTGGCATTTTGGAGTCTAAAATTGTGTCCGGCTCATATTCTTCGCAGTCAACAGATGAATTTGGCTGAAAATTGCTACATAATTCTGAATTACCTTAATTCTGAAACACTTTTTTTAGATTATTTTTCAGATCATTTTTTAATAGTGTTAACCTACCACGATACAGTATTTCAGGTCAAAATGTATGTACAGGTCTCAATCTTCGCAGTTGCAAGAACAATTTTTCTGAAACTTGCTGCGTACTCCTAATTTACTTTAACAAAAAGGTATTTTTATCAAATAGTTTTAACCTACCACAATATAGCTTGTCAGGTTGAGTTGTATGTACAGGTATCAATCTTCGCAGTCGTCAGAACCATTTTTCTTATACTTGCTGCGTACTCCTAAATTGAACGCAGAGGTACTTTTTAGAATAGTGTTAACATACCACGATTCAATTTTTCAGGTTGCAATGTATGTATTAGTCACATTCTTCGCAGTCAATGGAACAATTTTTCTGAAACTTGCTGCGTACTCCTGATTTACTTTAACGCAGAGGTATTTTTTAAAAACAATTTTAAACTACCACAATATACATTTTCAGACCAAAATGTATGAAACGTTCTCAATCTTTACAGTCGTCAGAACAATTATTCTGATACTTGCTGCATACTCCTAAATTACTTTAACGCAAAGGCACTTTTCTAGATTATTTTTGCTTCCTCATTGAGGAAGCTTTGTTTTCGAGAATATTTTTTTTTCGGGGTTATCATATCAGTATGTTCAGAATCACCTAAAACGCCCAGAAAAATGGTTTAGAAAAAACGGCCGTATGTGTGCGTGCGTGCGTGCGTGCATGCGTCAAATTTGGCATGCAAGTAGAGTGGTAACTGCTCTTCAAGTGTTGTGATTTTTGAAAAAATGTATACATGAATACAGAATATATAGAATATTTAATTTTTCGAAAAAATGTCGTACACTCTCTAACTTTCGTAAAAAATCAACGACTCAGCTAAATAGTTCTTCATAACTAAAGACACTTTCAGTGGAGTTCGCTATTGCATTTCGACGAAATCGTTAAAGCGGTTCGGATTTGATTGAATTTTGAATTTTACGAAAAAAATGCATTTTGCCCTAAATCACGTTGAATATAAACAAATGAACTGAAGTGTTCTACTTGAAGCAAACAAATGAACTGAAATGATCGGTAAAGTCGTTGGGATTTTACGACATTTTGAATTAAAAAAAAATAGATTTCCGCTATTACTTCCACAAAAATTAGGAAAGTAACACAAAAATTTGGAGATAATCGAAATGAGATGTAACGGTGTTTGTAACGGAGTTTTCTTTTGTTCGAATAAAAAAGAGTTGCAAAGTAGAACTTTGCACATTGCTTCCTTATTAATTTCTCTTTTTCACAAAGCTTCCTCTATGAGGAAGCCAACGTTAATAAATAAGCTTCTGCATAGAGGTGGCTTTGTGAAAAAGGGAAATTAATGAGGAACCAATGTGCAAAGTTCTACTTTGCAACTTTTTTCGATTATTTTTAAATTGTGTTAACCTATCACAATACAGTTTTTCAGGTCGAAATATATGTATATGTCTCAATCTTCGCAGTCAATAAAACAATTTTTCTGAAAGTTGCTGCGTACTCCTAAATGATTATATGGCATCGGTATTTTGTTAGGATTATTTTTTAAATCATATTTAAACCATTTGGAGCGCGAAGCGCGACGTTCAAACCATACGGAGCGCGAAGCACGCCGTCCAAACCGTACGGAGCGCGAAGCGCGACGTCCAAACCGTTCGGAGCGCGAAGCGCGACGTCCAAACCGTTCGGAGCGCGAAGCGCGACGTTCAAACCATACGGAGCGCGAAGCGCGACGTCCAAGTGAGTGCCTTAAAATGACACCAGGGAAAAATGTCCCGAAGGGACATTTTTTCCGCAGGGTCATTTTCCGGGGGGCCCGAAGGGGCGCCGGGTTGCTTGTTTAAATTAATTCTCCGAACAGCTCAAAGTGCATTAAAAATGGGTGAGCCAAGAACAGCAAAAAAAAATTTAGGTTTTCATCTAACAAATTTAATTTAGAAGCTGTCCTGGGTTTTCGCGCTAGTCTCATGAATTTTGTTCTCAAATAATTTGTCGAACGAAGCAATTCACATAAATTCGAGAAAAGTGCGAGAGTTGCAAACACTTCTCGATGGTCTAAAAATCTGAAAAAATGTATGCACGCTAAAGGTATTAAAACGATTAATTTTGCATAATAATAATTCCAAAATGATATTAACAAATTGATAAAAAAAATTGTTTAACAAATATTTCGTTGACCCAAGTTTTTTGCATGAAAGTGATTCCTTAATTTTTCTGTATAGGTATACATTTTTTCAGATTTCTTCTAATTTTTGAAATTTGTACATATTTTCCATGCAAACAAAACACAAATTTCAAAGATTAGATAAAAATCTCAACAAATTCATACGTATACAGAAAAATAAAGGAATCATTTTCATGCAAAAAAAACTTGAGTCAACGAAATATTTGTAAAACATTTTTTTAAATTAATTTGTTATTGACATTCTGGAATTATTATTATGCAAAATGAATCTTTTCAGTACCTTTAATGTGCATGAATTTTTTCAGATTCTCAGACCATCGAGAAGTGTTTACAATTCTCTCGCACTTTTCTCGAATTTATGCGAATAACACTTCGCGCCACACCGTTAAGTAAATTATGAAGCGGGCTACACGAAAATTTGTATGTCGTGAATAATAGTTTCAATTGACAGAATGATACAAAAACCTCGACCCATACCTTCACGATAGCGGAACCAAAACGCGTTTAACACGGAGTTCCTACCACTTAAATGTGCAAGGAAAATTCACGTTTGCACGTGCCGTGCAAAGCTTAAACGCTAAAACTGAAATGCCCAACAAAACTGCGTGATTTCTGAAGTCGTGCTTCTGATCATAAATAAAATATTACGCTGCATTCGGGCGCAATGCGGCGTGTACAAACGTTATTGGCCTTTCAGCAGTTTATCAAGAGACGCGGTAGCGTCTCGAGACAAGTACATTTACGGCCGATTACCGACGGCGACCGATTTACCGACCGAACCGACCGATGACGACGAGACGCGACAAGACTCTTATACGCGAAATAACTCGTTTTCGGACACTCTCGAAAACTTTTCTTTTCTTTTTTTAATTTTCAGTAAACGAATATGTTTTGTAACACGGGAAAATTCCGTGCTGTCAAACCGCCGCTCTGCTCGTCCGCTCGACGACGCCTAGACCGATCCGCAGGGCCATAGATAATTCTTATTATTATTATTAATTTTATTTTATTCATTTTTCTCGCTTTGCGCAATTTATCTGCGCTGACGCCGTCGCCGGGGTGAGCCCGGATCGACGAAACTGCGCGGGAGAAGGAAAGAGAGACAACGCCGAGACCTCGCCGTCGCCTAGCCGTCGCCTCGCCGCTGCGCCGCTGGCCGCTCGGCCGTTTGAACCGCCCGCCACCGCCGCCGACGGAGAGACCGCCGCCGTCGAAGCCTCGCGCCACGCCAGCCAACTGTGGCGCGAGAGATCTCAGCTGGGGAGATCTAGCCGCTGCGCGGCACGGCAGAGTTGGCCGCCTGCCTGCCGGCCAGCGCTTCGAGCGTGTGAGCGAGCGAGCGAGAGACGAGAATTCGGGAGCACTTCCCGAGGAGCCGTCGAGCGAGAAGCAGAGCGTGCGAGCGAGCGAGCGACAGCGACGAGTACGCCGAGGAGATCGAGAGGGAAAACCGAGAGAGAGAGCGAGCACGTCCATCCCGCCGCAAACGACGCCTTCCGCGAACGGGAAACACGCGAGGATTTTTCCACGAGGGTTACGGGTGAGCCTCGCCGCGAGGCGTCAGTGCCTTTTTCTTATTTTCTTTTTGTTATTTTGTTGCGCGTGACATCGCGCCCTCGTCGCCTTCGCGCGAGACGGCCGCGTCGACGGGGCTCTCGCGAGCATCCCGCGCTGCTGTAGCCTGTGCACGCGAGCGCAAAACCTCGGCGACGAGCCCTAGAGGCCTTCGCGCCGAGACGAAAATTTTCTAAAACAAGGGCCAGCGCCGGGCGCAGCGGGAGAGGCCCGATCGTCCGGGCGGTCCTGCGGGAAACTCGCGCGCGAGTTCGACCTCTCTACCGGTCGTTCGGTCGCGGGAAGTGAGCCGTCGCGCCGAGGATCTGAGTGTAAATTCATTCGTTTATTTTTTTGTGCATCCCGCGACGATAATATTCGAGTCAGTGTGCGAGGAGAGAAGCGGTGCGCGACCGACAGGTGTCTTCATTTTATTGTTCGTAATTTCATTTCTTGTAAACCGTTCTTTTGCAATTGTTTATTTTTCACGGGTTTTTCCCCGGCGTTATTTTTCGAGTCATTCCGCCGTTGTAATTGCGCAGTTAGACCGGGGAAAACCACGCGACCGCTATCCCTCCCGCCGCGTGTGAGAGCGTGTGTGTGCGTGTGTGTGTGAGTGTGTGTGTGGCGAGGGCCGCGTCGCGCGCGGTGGCTCGCGACCTTGTAAGGGAGAGTGTTGTTGTCAAGCGGTAGACCGGCGAAACCGAGAGAAACGAAGAAATGTTTCGTTTCGATTAGACAGCATTGCGGGAGACTATTCTTGAATTATTCTCGTCACTATTAATTTGTCTTGTTTAATAAACGGTTTTGTGAGCTCCCGCAGATTGACCGTTGTTCGGTTGTTGCATCATTTCTTGACCTTTCCGAGATCGTCAGCTCTTCGCATCCCGCCACTCTACAGATTTGACGGCTGTGGCTAGCCTGGCCAAAGCAGCCGGGTCCTGACAACGCGCGAGTTCTTCCCGGCGCGAAAGCGCCTGGCGCCCAGGGTAAAAGGGGAGAACTCCGAGGACCTTGGCGATTTGTGGGCGGTTTGTGGATAATCAGACTAAAAGCCACTACAGTTTTAGAGCAACACGTAAATTATGTTCTTTTTACGGTCTATCGATTGCAACCAAAATCGTATTTATAGAGAGGCGCACAAGATAGATATTCGAGCTTAACTTTCTCAGCCTCGCCAGAACTGATGTTCAGTGGTCGTCGTCATCGCACACAACATGGCGGCGTCCACAAGCGGACGCCGCCATGTTGTGTGCGATTTTGTAAGCAGACATCGCTATAACAGATGACGTGCATCTAACTTCACGGCAGTCACGCTCCATCTCTGTCTCTCTCTTTCTCTATGTATATCTCTCAAATCTCTTCTCGCACATCAATTATCTTATAATTGGTTAGAACGATTTTCGTGAAATTTTGTACTCGAGGGTTTTCGAGGTCACTGATTAAGAATCTGACCTCAAAATTCAAAAACTAAGAATGTCAATCCAGTATAGCACACCAAAATACAATAATTAACTAATTGATGCTCATACAAACTGGTATATGGGGGTTTTCGAGGTCGCATTTAGAAATTCAAAGTCGCGGATCCAACATGGCGGATGGAAATTTGAAATTGATTTAACTGGAATGAAATTCGGCACTCGGGGGTTTATGAGATCGCTGATTACGAATCTGTCCTTAAAATTTAAAAAAAATCGAAAATGGTGAATCAAATATGGCAGTTCAAAATTCAGAATTGATTGCATCCGGATGACAATTGGCACTCGAGGATTTCAAAGTCAAATTTGAATTTGATCCGCAATTTTGAATTTCTAAATTTTGAGTACAGATTTGTAATGAGCGACCCCGAACTACTGAGTGTCGGTTTTGATTTGAAGTAAATCACTTTTGAATTTTCATCCGCCATATTGGAACCTCCATTTTTAATTTCTGTATTTTGACCACAAATTCACAATCAGCAACCAAAAAAATTCTTAGATGGCATGTTTCATTCAAATCGGAATATTGGTTTTCCCGTGTTTTTGGCACAGATAGTGAAATTTGTCTTGCCGCTCAAGAGAATAATTCTAATCTTGCGGAAACCTATCAATATTAAGGGCTAGGTAATATTGTATTGATGATGTGAACTGGTATTAATGAACAATAAAAAATGTAAAGCCTCGAAAATGAATACTCGTACTTCGTGATTAACAATTTTGCGATAATATCGAAAAATATCTAGTATAAATCGCCAAGGAGAACTTTTGCAAAAAGTAGACAAATACCCCAAAAAAACACCTTGGGTGTAAAAATCTGAGACAAGTAAATTTACATCGGCAAATGTACCTATTCTTACAAAAAGTTGTGAAATAATGAATTTATAAAAGTAAAACCCCATACTATGCAAAAAGTCGACAAATAATTACCCGCCTCACAACGTCAAGTAAACCCGAATATTAATAATGATAGTTTAATTAACTCAAAGTTGCATGGGTCAATTCATAAAAATTACTTGTCCGGCCTAAAGTATCGACTGTTGGTGTTGGCGGTCGACGAAACAGTTAATTGTGCGTATTTAGCTAATATACCAGTTCTCATGTTAATTTGATAAGTACAATGGCCGGACAAGCAATTTTTATAAATTGACCCATGCAACTTTGAGTTAATTAAACTATCATTATTAATTTTCGGGTTTACTTGACGTTGTGAGGCGGGTAATTATTTGTCGACTTTTTGCATAGTATGGGGTTTTACTTTTATAAATTCATTATTTCACAACTTTTTGTAAGAATAGGTACATTTGCCGATGTAAATTTACTTGTCTCAGATTTTTACACCCAAGGTGTTTTTTTGGGGTATTGTCATAACCGCGAGTCAGTTGCAACCCGGAAGTTTTCTGTGATGTTTCACAGAAAACACCGTGGCGGCACACCGTGCCTACACCGTCACAATCAAACTTCAAATAGACAATCAAAGTACGTACTATTAAAGGTTAGAATAGCCGAGTTCGCTAAGTCGCAGAGCAACACTCAGAAGGTCCCAGATTCGAATCCTGACCATGACAAACTTTTTTTTTTCAGGCACGGCGTGTCGCCACGATGCCTCCACTGTGGCGACATGGCGTAGGCACCGTACTCCACGGAGTGCTGCAACTAGGGATGTGCAGAAGCTCGACTTGACTCGAACAGCTCGCCGTTCGACTCGGCTCGTCGCTGATCGAGCCTGCTCGAGTCAACTCGATGTGGCTCGGTACTATGTCGAGCTTCGACGTAAGCTCGAGTCATTTGGATGCTCGAGTCGTTCGAGCCTCGCGGACGACTCGAGCCTCGCGGGCGGCTCGAGTCTCGGGCGACTCGAGCCGCATAGGCTGCGCAGACAGCTACTCGGATCGCTCGAGTCGCGCAGGTTGCGCCCAGCGTTGTGAAATTTTTAATGTAAAAATAATGCATTATTTAATTTGAAAAAAATGGATAATTGAATTCGAATCCACTATACATTACTTTTTTAATGAGTAATAATGGAGCCATCACCCATTACTTTTTAATATGCATATATTTCGATGTCCAGGTTAGTTTCCATAGTTTTCGATGTCCAGGTTGGTTCCCCATAGTTTTCGATGTCCAGGTTGATTTTTCCATAGTTTTCGATGTCCAGGTTGGTTTCCCCATAGTTTTCGATGTCCAGGTTGATTTCTCCATAGTTTTCGATGTCCAGGGTGATTTCCCCATAGTTCTCGATGTCCAGGTTGATGTTTCCATTGTTTTCGATTTCCAGGTTGATTTCTCCATAGTTTTCGATGTCCAGGTTGATTTCTCCATAGTTTTCAATGCCCAGGTTGATTTTTCCATAGTTTTTGATGTTCAGGTTGATTTCTCCATAGTTTTCGATGTTCAGGTTGATTTCTCCATTGTTTCGATGACCAAAATCAACCTGAACATCGAAAACAATGGCAACACCAACCTGGACATCGACAACTTTGAGAAAATCAAACTGGACATCGAAAACTATGGGAAAACCGACCTGGCCATCGAAAACTATAGGGAACCAACCTGGACATCGAAAACTATAGAAACCGACCTGGACATCGAAATACATACATATTAAAAAGTAATATGTGATGAATTCCTGCTCCATTAAAAAAATAATGAATGCTGGATCTCTGTTCCATTAAGCATTAAAAAAAGTAATGGGCGCCGTCTCGCTGCTCCATTAAACATAAAAAAGTAATGGTTGCTGGAACTCTGTTCCAAGAAAAATTTAAAAAATAATGGGTGATGGCTCCATTACTCATTAAAAAAGTAATGTATAGTGGATTCGAATTCCATTATCCATTTTTTTTCAAATGAAATAATGCATTATTTTTACATTAAAAATTTCACAACGCTGGGCGCAACCTGCGCGACTCGAGCGATCCGAGCAGCAGTCTGCGCAGCCTACGCGGCTCGAGTTGCCCGAGACTCGAGCCGTCCGCGAGGCTCGAGCGGCTCGAGCATCCAAATGACTCGAGCTTACGTCGAGTAGCCCGAGCGGCTCGAGTAGGTCGAGCGGCTCGGATTGTTCGATGCAGCGCCTTGCTCGATGCAAACCTCGATCAAGTGCCGAGCTTCACGGGCATGCATCGAGCTCGTTCGAACGAGCTTTTGCACATCCCTAGTTTAAGGTAATACAACGGGTACAGTCCCGCCAAACGTGAGTTTCAGAGAATGTTTCGAACACTTCTCAATGGGATAAAAATCTGAAATAATCAAGCATATTGTAGGTGCCGAAAAGATTGATTTTGCATTATAATAATTCCAAAATGTTATTAAAAAATAAATGAAAAATGAATTGTTCGACAATTTAACTAGTAACTCAACTTTTTTTCTGATGATAATTATTCATTCATTTTTCTGAATACGTATGAATTTTTTCAGAATTTTGTCTACATTTTTTTAAATGCGGTCTTCGCCCCTCATTTTGTGTGAAAAAAACGCAATTTTGAAAAATTAGACAAGTTCTGAAAAAATTCATACGTATTCAGAAAAATGAATGAATAATTTTCATCAGAAAAAAAAGTTGGGTTACCAGGTAGATTGTCGAACAATTCATTTTTCATTTATTTGTAATAAGATTTTGGAATTATTATTATGCAAAATCAATCCTTTCCGTACTTACAACGAGCTTGATTTTTTTCTGATTTTTATCCCATTGAGAAGTGTTCAAAATATTCTCTGAAACTCACGTTTGGCGGGACTGTACCCGTCGTATTACCTTAACAAAATGTCGCAGTCGTAAAAGCTATTGCTTCACAAAAATCACTAAAACTCACATGAATTTATCTGCATCGTCAAAACTGAGAGCTGTTATCAGCTCGCCGATACGAAGTAAAGTACGAAACCACTACTTGTCTTCGTTTTCCATATTTTTTTACCTTTCAGTTGCGTTCGAATAGAGGTATATATTTGTTTTAATAGCAGAAACGTAACGCACGTAGTTCTGCACTGCGCTTGAATTTTGGTATAAAAAGGAATGTGCTTTTTGACATAATACATCAAATCCCAGATGCATTGAGAACCGTGTTACCTTCGAGGACGAACTTCGTACTGAGGACAGCATGAATTCATGAAGAGGTGCGACAATGAGGCTCTTGGTCCTATCAATCGCATTGTTGGCGATCTTGGTTGTGTTGGATGGAGTTACTGCACGCGTTGAGAGGGACGTTCCGGAAACGGAGGCCGCAGATGACGCCGTATCAACCAGAGTCGTAAGAGAGGCGAAAAGACGTGAAGGACTTCCTCCTCGGCCTCCTCGACCGCCTCGACCTCCTCGACCTCCTCGACCTCCTCGACCTCCTCGACCTCCTCATCGTTCTCATCCGAAGCTCAATTCCTTCAGAGACACGCTTGCAAACAGCGTGAAAAACCTTGCACACGAAATTGGCGCTACGGCTTTAGCTGCAGAAATAGCAAAACTGTTGTCCTCTTTTGGACTACACGTAAGCTGTACTGCATAAGCCGAGTATCTTCAGTACCGCCAGTAGCATGAAGACGTTTGTCAAACATTGTTAATCAAAATCAAATTTGCTGAACAGATACGAAATAAACATATGAAAAACTAAACATGAATATAATGCATCTTTAGTCCTTTCACCTTGCACATTTGCCTGGTTTAAAATGCCATATGAAGTATCTTCGTGTTGCACTATTGTCACTATTATCGTTGCTTTGAAAAATCAGTAGAATGGACTTTGGACTCTACATTTTCCCTAGCGGATCTGTACCACCGTCAAACCACCACTCGACCCACCGGTGGGTTTTTGCCGTCTGACCCACCGTCGGATTCGTTACTTTCACCGTGAACCCACCTTCAACTAGCGGATGATCCTGTTTCGAAAACAATCGTGTTCCCTCCGACCAGTCATTATTTATGGTTGATTTCAGAGGTCACTGGATTTGCTAGGGTTAATTTTATACATTTTTTGAGATTCGAAATTCCAAGTTGAGAAGATAAGACAGCCTGCCAGCGTTTCTCTTTTCATCGAAGGAATACAAAAATTAACACCAAGTAGGGTAGCAGTACCACTAGTGGCCACTACCATTTGTGGCCATTTTCACTCTAATTAATTTGAAATATTTATTTTTCCACATTCAAATGCTGATACCTCGAAAGTATTCACACAAATTGATAAGATAGTCAAGCCCATTTTTGTTTTATTTCCCAACATAAGCAATTAAATCTTTTTCAAATTGGTGGCTACAATTGGACCAAAGATGGCCAAAAAACGGTACTTGTACCCTACCATCATCTACAAATGCTAGCTACCTCAAGTGCAGACGAATCGTAAATATCTTCGCAGTTTTATAAACATTTTTTGGCTTAGAATTGCTTGCGAGAAACAGTTTAGCCATTCTCCATCTAGCGGCATTATGCGAAACGCTGATGCGCCGTCATTTGCATCGTTCGCCATTTCCAGAGTTGGGAATAATGCATTATTTTTGTAATGCATTATTGAATTTTTCATCCATTTTTTTTTAAATAAATAATGGAATTCAAATTCATTACCAATTACTTTTTTAATGAGTAATGGCGGTTCGACTTCATTACCCATTACTTTCTTAATGAGTAATGGAGGTTCGGTTCCATCACACATTACTTTTTTAATGAGTAATGGAGGTTCGGCTCCATTACCCATTACTTCTTTAATAAGTAATGGAGCAGAGCCTCCGCTACCCATTACATTTTTAACGAATAATGGAGCAGAGCCTCCATTACCCATTACTTTTTTAATGAGTATAATGGAGCTCGGCTCCATTACACATTACTTTTTTAAAGAGAAATGGCGGATCGTCTCCATTACCCAATACATTTTTAATTGCCTCTATCAAATAATAGATATCTGTATACATTATGTCTGGAGCCAATAAATTTACTTCTCAAAATAAGAGAAGTTATCTCAAGTCGGTAACGTTACTGCGTGTCGGCAGTCGATATGGTAGGCTGGTAGGTAAATTGAATGAATAATATATTAGTATAATTCGTCTAATAATTATTTACACATATCATTAGTGTACAGTTCACTGTCCCGTTATTGTTTTTGAAACATTTATTCATAACGTAGAGATGAATAATGCCATTTTTTACTTTTCTTACTCATTGTTCAGAATCATCACTTCAGACACTGCGGAAAAAGACTTGAGTAAACTAAATGTAATTGTATAAAATAATAATCGGTATTGTCGTTATAGCCAAGCCATGTCATCGAGCGAAGACGAGGAGCCACCGGTGAAGCTATCGCGGTTGTCAAGGACACGCAACAAACGCTCGTGTTTATCAACAAAGGACGTTCTTTGTGCGAGGGAAGACACCGACACTGAAGAACACCCATCCCAATCCGGGCAACTGAATGAAGTAATTGGTGAGTAGTTTTTATAATATTTTCGAAAGAAGCTCGAGGAAGGAATAATGGGAGGGACGCTTAGATGAACGCTAAACATGTTCCCTGTAAAAAAACACGCAAAATTCAATGTGAACTCTAAAATCTGAAAAAATTCATACGTATTCACAAAAAACAAAGGAATCATTTTCATACAAAAAACTTGGGTCATCGAAATATTTGTTAAACAATTTTTTTTTTCATCAATTTGTTAATAACATTTTATAATTATTATTACGCAAAATTAATCTTTTCAATACCTTTAATGTGCATGAATTTTTTCCGATTTTTATACCATCGAGAAGTGTTTGCAATTCTCTGTCATTTTTCTTGAATTTATGTGAAATGAATATCAAGCACAAGGACTACCTTAATCGCCAAGGTTTAAATGTAGAATTTTTTTTTTGTTTATTCAAAGGTTTAAATGTAGAATTTTTCCGTCGTTTCTTTCAGACGATGACATCGAGGAGAACATTGAGCGTGTGAGCCAACTCGCCATAGAGGGGGAGAAAGAAACTGCACTCTCTCCATTAGAACAAGCATGTGCGAAACGGCCTATACTGGACGGGACGTTCTACACTCTTGTGAAAGAAGGTTCAGCGATGGATATCATTATTTTGGCACGCTGCAAATTTTGTCAGCCTGAGAACGTGTTGAAGGCCTCACTACGGGCAACGTCGAATTTGACCACACATTTAAAAGTGAGTGCCTGATGGGATACATAATGCAACTTAACGATTGCAGTAGTAGGACATTTTTTAAAAAGATTTTTCACTCTCTCATGTTATAGCTTCAATTAATTGTCAAATAATTAATATTTCGGGAACGGGATAGTCGAATTACGATTTTCGGGAATCAATCGACGCAGAAAAGATCGATCTTATCCTCTGTTATTAAAAAGTCCGTTATTCGCGCCAACGTGACCATTGTTGTCGATATAACTTGGCCTCTGCTTGGTCGTGGACCGT
Source organism: Pimpla rufipes (assembly GCA_963932165.1). NCBI lineage: Eukaryota > Metazoa > Arthropoda > Insecta > Hymenoptera > Ichneumonidae > Pimpla > Pimpla rufipes. The sequence goes on from OZ010630.1 coordinate 4,112,801, forward strand.
AACAACCGGCATTTTTTGTCGCATTTTTTGTTTCACTCAAAATCAACTAAAAAGTTTTGTAAACAGTGTTTTCAGGGGTATAATATGCGACTTGAGAACGATGGTATAGGCTAAATTGAAAAAAAAATGCTGAGGTCGATTTTGGCGACTTTCGGTCCGAAACCGGATCTACGTTTTTTGACAAAATGAACGTCGCAATTTTCTATAAGCGCTGCAGGGCTGACAAACCTCCGCTTGCGCGAGTCATTGTCCCTAGTTGTATAAAAAATGATAGACATTTTTTTAAGAAAGATGTTCACCATCGACTCTCCTTAAGGTAGTCCCCCTGCTTGCGTTCAATTTCGCATAAATTCGAGAAAAATTGAAAGAGGTCTAATCGATGGTCTAAAAATCTGAAAAATGCATGCACATTAAAGGTACTGAAATGATTAATTTGGCATAATAATAATTCTAAAATGTGATTAACAAATTGATGAAAAAAAATTGTTAAAAAATATTTCGGTGTCCCAATTTTTTTTTTTTTTCGATGGAAATGATTCTTTCGTTTTTCTGAATACGTATGAATTTTTTCAGATTTTTAAGTAATCTTTGAATTTTCCATATAAAAAAACACCAAAATTCAAAGATTACCTAAAAATCTTAAAAAATGCATACGTATTCAGAAAAACGAAAGAAAAACTACCTTAACTTTGAAGACTGCCAAGCCGCACACCGATTGCACAATCACGAGTGGCGGTGATGTCAGTAGTAATATTAGATGCTAACAATGATCAAGTTCTATTAAATAACTGTCGGGGAGGGTTATTCCCTGTGCTGAGATGTTTCATAATGAACTTTATGATCTTGCTTGGAGAGACAACATCCCGAGGAATTCGAGGAATACAAACAGTACGTCGCGTTCAACAGAACGTTATTACACGTCGATCGGAAGAAGTGGTCATGTACGTTCTCCCAGGAAGTTTGGGAAGAGGATGTTACGGCATACGTTCTGGATACAATGGCACCACTCAGCATTGTCGAAAATAAGTTCTTCCGGAAGATATTTGACCTTAAAACTTTTAGTACGTATCAATACTTTGATACTATCAAAGTATTGAACGTTAGGCACAGCAACTGACTGTTTCACATATCTTACAGATCTCAGCATCAAGAAAAACGGCATCAGTGTGAATCACATGTCGCGGCACACACTACTGATGCGCGTTAATCGTTTTGTGGAGGACCAGATGAGAGAAATTAAAAGCATTGTGCAAAAGACACAATACTTTTGTACGACAGCGGACGCGTGGTCTGGAAAAAAAACGGCGGTTTCTGGGAGTGACACTGCATTGGGTGAGTATTCCTCCCGTAAAAAGTATACGCGTCGCAAATGCGAAATCCATTATTAGAGTCTATTCGTGCTCTGATTTTTTGTTAGAATTGCAGGCCGAAGAGCATGGGCGCTGCAGCGTCTGTGGCGCCTAGCCCCAGTACTATAAAGTTAAATTACTTTTTAAACGCGTAATTAAATGTCACTAGTAAGGGGGTGGGGGTGTACACCGGTGTGGGTGAAAATGATAAAAAAACAAACAAAAATTGCTGGTAAACGCAATTCTATGAGGACGGCAGACCTTTTATATTAAAAAAATATAAATGTACAATTTGTGATTGAAAGTGGAGGCCAGATTCGATATCTTGATGAGAACAAAATGTCGATTGTATTTTTTATCGGAAGTCTGATTTGTGAATTCTGAAATCAGAAATGGACAAAACTGACAATAAAAAAATCACGTTTGGAAAGGGTGTTTTGATCACAAGTCGTATCTACAACTTTTGACATTCTCGAAAAAAATTTCATAAAAACTAATCTTTATTCTGAGAAAGCAATGACAAATATACCTAACTTTTTCTTGTATTGTGCATGCAGATAGATGAAAAAACGTTCTCAAGAAAATCGGCTGCCATCGCGTGCAAACGTTTTCCGGGGACACACTCTTATGATGCGATCGCCCGAAACTTGACCGAGATTCATGATTTCTTTCATCTCGACGGCGCTAAACTGGTAGCTACGGTTACCGATAATGGTTCAAATTTCGTAAAGGCTTTCAAAGAGATTGGTGTCAACGAAGCAGACAATAATTTGCTAGGTGAGTAATACGTCATTTTAATATCAGATATATATATGATTTTAAAAATAACAACCACAATTAGTTTCTTGCACCTATGAAAATCTATACCACTTAAGAAAACTATATAATTTTCCAGAGATATCCTCGGCCAGTATGCAGGATGGCGAAAGGGTCTCAGACGTCTCCGTTGATGAAATTGAGGAAGATCACTCTGAGGAAGAAGAGTCTGACGAGGAGTTTGGCGACGAGTGTGCGATACAATTGCCCCACCATTTGAGATGTGCGAGCCACTCCCTTAATTTAATCGCCACAACCGACACTATCAAGGCCATTTCTCGCAACACAGACCTATCGGAGATACATGGAACCGTAATGGCAAGGTGTAACGCTTTATGGAGAAGCTTGCGTTCGCCGAAGAACAGCGAGGAATTACGCAATTATCTCGGCGTTGCGTTAAAAAGGCCCGTGGTGACTCGCTGGAATTCATTATATAATTCCCTCAAGCAGCTGGTTTCGTGCAAAGACAAGCTGTTGCGTAGCGCGAATGACCGTAACAACGTCATAGCCTTCATAGATATGTTTACTTTCCACGAGTTCCGCTATATTGAGGAGTATCTCCGATGCACTAAAAATCTTGCAGACGCGATTGACTTGTTGCAAGGCGATACTTACTGCCACTACGGCTACCTTCTTCCAACTCTCGTCCAACTCCGGAAACAAATGCTGATTCTGAAGGACAACACCGATATAAAAATCTGCCGGCCGATAGTCGTAGCGACCATTGCATCTTTGGAGCGCAGATTTTCAGATATGTTTGAAGTCACTGGGGAAGGAAGAGCTGCAGCTGTAGCCGCAGTATGCCACCCAGAATTAAAAATGAACTGGCTTCGATGTATGCCAGAGAACAAGCAAAAGATTGTGAATGATCTTGTGATTAACACTTTCACTGCAGAGTCTAACCAACCTGTATCAACAAATGCCGAACCCATTACGACAGAGGACGAAAGGTGGGATTTCGGTGATATACGAACACAGTACGAACATTTAGAACTTGCCGTAAGTCACGCGACTGCGACAGTTGAAGTAGCGCGATACCTCGCAGATCCGGGTAGGGAATTACGGATGCTCCACAGATATCCAATCATGTCCAAGATTTTTAGAAAATTCAATACACCGCTGCCGTCATCAGCTCCGGTGGAGCGCTTATTTAGTTATGCTACTATGCTGGATCTGCCGAAATACAACCGCTTAACCGACAAGAACTTCGAGACGCGTGTACTCGGAAAAGTGAATGCAGCAAAAATACACCTCTGAACCAGAGGCGAAGGGCTGGTTCCTTATTTTGTACAATTCCTAATATAAATTAAAAAAAGAGCCTTTATATTGGAGAGCGTTATTTTTTATTTATTTTATAACGGTTTTAATGGAGCCAGACCTCCATTACCCATTAAACCATTATAAATGTAATGGGAAATGGAGCCGAACCTCCATTACTCATTAAGAAAGTAATGGAGTCGAGCCGCCATTACTCATTAAAAAAGTAGTGGGTCATGGAGGCGAGCCGCCATTACCCATTGAAAAAGTAATTGGAAATGAATTTGAATTCCATTACTCATTTTTTAAATAATGCAATAATGCATTATTTTTACATTAAAAATTTTGCAACTCTGGCCATTTCGCCGCACTGTTAGGCAATTTTCCTATTTGCAAATGTTCGTGCGAAAAGAATTATTTTTGTTATGAAAACAAATCAATAAATTTCTATTGAGTATTCATGATTCTGAATGTCGACCACACCGTTAATTACTTTGCTACATAATGGTAAAGTGATTGTCATGTTTGTAAATATTCGTTGGTACGAAAAGAATTATTTTTGTTACACGCGTTTGTGTCGACACGCGTGGCTAGACACGTCGTAGCGACACAGTCACGGCACCGTTGCAGCACTCCGTGGAGTACGTTGCCTACGCTGTGTCGCCACGATGGAGGCATCATGGCGACACGCCGTGACTGAAAAAAAAAGTTTGTCATGGTCAGGATTCGAACCTGGGACCTTCTGATTGTTGCTCTGCGACTTAGCCAACTCGGCTATTCTAACCTTTTATGTTATGTATTTTGATTGTCTATTTGAAGTTTGGTTGTGACGGTGTAGGCACGGTGTGCCGCCACGGTGTAGGTACCGTGGCGGCATACCGTGCCTACACCGTGGTGACATGGTGCCTACACCGTGACAACACACCGTACCTACACCGTCACAATCAAACTTCAAATAGACAATCAAAATACGTACCACCAGAGGTTAGAATAGCCGAGTTGGCTAAGTCGCAGAGCAACACTCAGAAGGTCCCAGGTTCGAATCCTGACCATGACAAACTTTTTTTTTTCAGGCACGGCGTGTCGCCACGATGGAGGCATCGTGGCGACACAGCGTAGACACCGTACTCCACGGAGTGCAGCAACGGTGCCGTGACTGTGTCGCTACGACGAGTCTAGCCACGTTGTGTCGCTACGACGAGTCTAGCCACGTTGTGTCGCTACGACGAGTCTAGCCACGTTGTGTCGACACAAACGCGTCACATTCGGTCGCACATAACACCACAGTACCGGCACGCCGGGCTGTGCCGTGTCGCCACCGTGCCGTCACCGTGTCGTTAGGCTCCATTTTAACGGCACGATATTCTCTCTGGGGAGCATGGCAGAATTTAATAAGCAGTAACTTTGTGCATAAAATACGTTATACCGCGATCGTGCGGTGTCGGAACGCTTACATAAATCGTGCACGAGCATCATTGATGGCTTTGCATTTTATTTCGACAACTTCGAACAGGTGGCTCAGCTATTCGTTTTTATGCCGAATGTGGTTGAAACATGTGCTCTGTAAATCTGATGCAAGTGAACGCAACATATGCTAGTTACTACATTTTTATTTCTGTATTATCCCCCGCTCTTCAGGCATTTTTGCCTATAGCGGGTCGGCACAATTGTTAGCATTCCGTAGCAGATCCGTGCCACTGACAAATCATCGAGAAACCACCGGTTTCCCACAATCCCTAGCAGATCCGTATCACTGACAAATCACCAAGAAACCACCGGGTTTCCACTATATTTCTACTGGTGGGTTTTTGACCCACCGTCGGATTCGTTACTTTCACCGTGAACCCATCGTCAACTAGCGGATGGTGCTGTTTCGAAAACAAGCCTGTTCCCACCGTATTCCCACCATGTTGCAACCACGTTCCCGCCGTGTTCCCACCGTATTCTCACCGTGTTCCAACCTTATTCCCACCGTGTTCCCACCGTGTTGCAACTGTGTTCCCGCTGTGTTCGATCGTTTTCCCACTGTTTTCCCACCGCGTTCTCTAGGGTGTGTCAAAAAATTAAATTATTCAATTTTTCTATTTTTTGACTGCAAAAGTTTGTGTCTTGACCTCAATATACACGTCCTATACCGAAAATGCAATTACATTTTTTTGCTTTTTTATTTGAGATTTGTTGCAATAAAAGACTCCGATTGAGGCACCTCTAAATATTATATGTCAGCGAATGAACGCCAAAAGAAAGTGCGACAGTACGCAGATGGAAACGGAAATTGAGACGAAAAAATTCTCAATTTTTCATTATTTTTATTTTCTCTTAATTTTCATTTCTATCTGCGTACTGTCGTACTTTTTTTTTGGTCCTCATGGCTTAAGCTCGAGAGGTTGACCTAACAATCAATTGTGTCAAAGGAATTCGCTGACAAATGATATTTAGAGGTGCCTCAAACGAGGTATTTTATTGCAACAAATCTCAAAGAAAAAAATCATAAAAAATGTTTGGCGTGTTTTCGGTATAGGACGTGCATATTGAGGCCTGAACACATACTTTTGCAGTAAAAAAATTTACAATTTAAATAATTATATTTTTTTGACACTCTGGTGTTCTCACCGTGTTCACACCGTGTTTCCACCGTGTTCCCACCGACCAGTCGTTATTTATGATCGATTTTCGAGGTCACTGAATTTGCTAGGGTTAGTTTTATACATTTTTTGAGATTCGACATTTCAAGTTGAGAAGATAAGACAGCCTGCCAGCGTTTCTCTTTTCATCGAAGGAATACAAAAATTAACACCAAGTACCATCACCTACAGATGATAGCTACCTCAAGTGCAAACGAATCGACGTGGATATTTCGTGGATATTTCACATCGCCTTAAGGGGATGTGAAATTTACTCAGTCGGTAACAGAAACTGTAATCAGCCCTACGGAGTGACCGTCAATATTCTGAGATAAAGAAAAGCATCTTCCGAAACGCAATGTAATTCTCCGTCGGACGATACTTTGCTTTCATCCAAACTAAGAATAGCCTTGGAATGGCATTGTGTCAAAAATTGCAGTTATCTCTCTTGTACTCACGTATCACGTGGTACATGTTTGACATGCAAGGCGAGGGGAAACCTACTCCGTTGGTAATAAAAACTGTAAAGAATTATTCCGACGATGCCAAACGTTTCCGGAAAAACGACAAATTTTGTATTATTGCTCTTTCAGAATGTCAACGTAAATGTAGATCAGAATGTAATTTAAGAACTGTCCTTGTGCAGGTATCGCAAGAAGAACGATAAACAGAGGGAAAAGATCTTCACAATGATGCAAGCTTCCCGACAGACAAAAGTGCAATATCAGTAGAAGTCTTCTGAACAAATGGAATGAGCGACGTGTTAAAATCCTGGAAAATGCTATCTGGGATTGCATTTATCTGGCATTACAACGGGGAAAATTGGCCATGGAAACTGGGACACTGTGTGCGAAGTGATGAAACACATATTTGTAATAAAATATTCCTACTTTAGATGTTTTTGATAATAAACAATAATTATAATATGTACACAAAATAAAGAAACGTTTTTTAATTACTTGTCCTATCCGGGCACGAGTAATTATTGGTATTTGTATAAACCACCTACTATAATTGTGTTCTGTTGTCACTACGCCGACAACATTATTTCCAGATATTTACAACAATTCTTTCTCGCGTAATTCGTACTCGCGCGCGCTCGGCCGGTGCGCGCACAACATGCGTCGTCTGCTCGTCGATATTTGCTGCGCGTGCGCAGACTAAGCCCGCGCGAGTACGAATTATTCGAGCACGTAACAATGGTGTGCTCATACGGTTGAAAAAAGGAACAATGGGCAAGGCTGAGATGTGGAAACATTGGAAAAGTAGGTAAAAAGGGCTTTCGAAGTTGGAAGTGTGGCGTGTGCGACTCGGGGGAGGAGAGTTTGGAGCATATTTGGCAATGCGGGTTCGTCAGAGGGAAAGTAAGTAAAAAATGGGTAAAGGGAGCGGATGATTGCAAAGATGGGAAAGTGGGGGACGACTTGGTTCGGTTACCCGAGGAGACCCTAAAAGGCAAATTAATTCCTGAGATATGCGAATACGTGAAATCGTTCGCGAGAGTGGCCAAGTAAAAAATGGAAGCAGGTGGGGTCATAACTGGGGAGACACAAAATGACTAGTCAGGTAGGGGGGGGGGGGGGGGCGGATGAAGAGGTAATAATAAGTTGGTACGATTACTAGTATTAAGTCTAAAGATAAGGAAGCAACTCTATATTTTATGCTGAGCAAATAAAACTCGCGGGTTGGTAATGACTATAATGGGTCACGAGACGCATCGATGAATAAGCGGTTTGGCATAAATATTGTTAAAATAATTAGTAGGAAATGTTTTTATTTTTATAAAACACAAAAGCCTTGTGAATCGAACCCTAAGCAAATGTATTATTAGTATTAAATTAGAGTTTAAGGATGGGTCCGTAAAAGGCGAAGTCGCCGTATGGTGGAATAAACTATCTACCTACTATATTAAGTACCACGGCGTCTTCGGTCGCCGGACTTGATTTCTTGATGTAATGCGCAGCTCATCACCGATGCATGCCGAAAAATGTTAACCCATACACAAATACGGTCGGATTTCGAAAGGTGAATTCGACTTTGTAATTTGGGGATGGGCGATGTTTATCGATTTATCGAGCACCGATTAATCGATGTTCGATATTTATTTATGAAACATCGACAAAAAAATCGAATACGTTCTGCGCGGTATTACAAGCATATCTTAACACTTTTATAGAACTATTAACTGTCGGTAATTTTACATCACTAAAAAGTTCCTGCATCTTTAATTTCTGTGTAACGTGTGTTATATGGTATAAAATATAACGTTCAATAGAAGAAAGATTGAGCCATTTATGTTTTCTATTTACGTTTCTGGACGAATCACAACCCTTATCCTTATGCAAATTGTATCTGCCATTTATATTATTGTATAATGATTTTTTGTGTACGAGCAAATTTCACCAACAACGGGAATCTGATTCAAGCGTCACTGCGTATTGAATGTCTTAAAACCTTTATCGAATTTATTTATTCAAATAAAACAATTTTGCTGATTTTGTTATCATTTTTCATAATTTTGTACCTTAGCGATGTAAAATAAACAATGTTCCGATGTTTTTTGAGAAACATCAATTCTTCATAACCGATTCTTTTAATATCGATTTTTTTCTCAACATCGCCCATCCCGACGTTGTATTGAGTAGAATGGTCGAATTTCGGAAAAACTTCTGGATAGGTTAGAAAGCAGTTCGGAATAAAAAAATACCGCTGAAGTGGCAAGGTGTGAGGTCCGTATCTTTGATTTTAAAGTATAATAACTATTAGGGATGTGCGAATAAATTTTTGAATATTTAAAAAATTATCGATCTTTCGAAGAAATCTCGAACAATCGAAAAATTCTGTAATGTTCGGAAAGTCTTTGAGTTTAAGGCGAAGTGAAACCTACTCAGTCGGTAATCAAAACTGTAGACAATTATTCCGACGATGCCCAACATTTCCGGAAAAAGAAAGGTTTTATATCATCCCAATTTCAATTCTGAATGACGTAAAACACTTATTTTGCTTCCTCACAGAGGAAGCTTTGTTTTCGTGAATTTTTTTTTCGAGATTTTCATGCCAGTATGTTCAGAATCACCTAAACCGTCCAGAAAAATGGTTTAGAAAAATGTCGGTATGCGGGTGTGTGCGTGCGTGCGTGCGTGCGTGCCTGTGTGCGTGTGTGCGTATGTGTGTGTGTGTGTGTGTGTGAACTCAACGATTCAGCTAAATAGTTCTTAATAACTAAAGACACTTTCAATGTTGTTCGCTATTGCATTTCGACGAAATCGGTAAAACGGTTCGGATTTGATTGAATTTTGAATTTTACGAAAAAAATTAATGTTGCTCTAAATCACGTTGAATATAAACAAATGAACTGGAATGTTCAACAGACTAAAAATAACATACAGCCCTGCTACATACCGAATTTGGTGATCATCGGTAAAGTCGTTGGGATTTTACGATATTTGGAATTTTTGAATAAATATAGATTTTCGCTATAACTTACGCAAAAGTTAGGAAACTAAGACAAAAATTTAGAGATAATTGAAGATAGATGTAACGGTAATTGTAACAGAGCTTTCTTTTGTTCTATAACGCTCATTTTTGCGAGCGTTACAAATAAGCCCGCATTGCGCTCTGTCTCGGCGTGGAGGTCGGCCGCCGCGCGTAGAG
>OZ010630.1:4127500-4402212 GCA_963932165.1 Pimpla rufipes
CATCCGACCAATGCCGCACGCCATTCGGGTACAGTCGCCTGTGGTTGTCAAGTGGCCGATATCGTCGGAACGGGGATCGCTCTATACGCAGACTCGTTTATGCGATTAAATAGTGGTTTTGGGGGATTGGACTAGAGCGTGCTCGTCCATCAGCCCATAAAAAAATCCGGGGGAAATCGTGACATTTTTAGAATTTTGCAAAAAGTACGCACGCCGGGGCCATCTAGCACACGAGGGACGGAATTGCCGATTGCGGGGTCGGGTATTGATTTTTCGACCCGAATATTTTTGAGGACGGGATCCACCGGCTGCCGGCACACCCCCCACTCTTTGCTTTTTTGGCTGCGATGCAGCCAAAAAAGCAGGGGAAGGGGGGGGGGGGGAAAGTCGTCGGCGTCGTAGGATTCGGCGACGTCGGCAGTGGTGACGACGGAGGCGACGGGAACGACGCGCGCCGCGGCGCTTGTGACGACGACAGTGGCGGCGACGACGGCGACGACGAGTGCGGCGGCATCTGCGGCACCTGCGGTTACCGCAGCAAGTGTTGTTACGACAACGGCAACGGCAACAATCGAGATGCCGCCGCCGTCAACGAGGCAAATAGCGAAGCCAGCGAGGTCGGCGGGGAGGGGGAGGTCGGTGTCGGCGGAGTCCGGCAGATCCTCCCTCCTGTCGGCCACGGATAGAGGAGTATCCGACATTTTGTCGGACATTGAAGTTATGGAGGAGGTGTCCCATGCCTCGGGGGTGTCGCTGAAGCGAAAGCTCGCCCCCCCCCCCCCCCCCCCCCCCCCCCGAGGAGTGCGTCTTGCGCGGAGACTACGGACGAGTCGGTGGCCGGTGACACGCGGCCGCGGAAGACACCGAAGAAGAAGAAGAAGAAGAAGAAGAGAGCGGCGGTCTCGGACTTGTCCGCGGCCTCCTCGGCTGCTGAGTCGAGCGCTGCGCCGATCGCGCCCTCCGCCGTCGACACGCAGGGAACCCCCCCCCCCCCCCCCCCCCGCCGGCTGATAGTCTGCAGGAGGGGATCACTGAGGTGATGCAGAGGAAGGGGAAGGAAGAGAGTCGGCAGACGCCGCCTTTCCTTCCCCCTCCATCGACGACGAAGGTGCCGAAGGCACGGAGGTCGAGAACGAGGAGCAGAAGCAAGCGACGGCGCACGGCGCTCGAAGATCCGCCGGGCAACCAGGGGATCTTGGTCCCAGTACCGAGCCCCACGCCCGGTGGAGTGGCATCGGTGCAGGTTTTGTCGCCTGCGGAGCTCCTCGGCCGTGCCGAGGCCATGATCGCGGGGGCCCGGGACTTCATGTCCGATCCGCTGAATAAGGTGAATCGAGGGGCCGCGACGCACCGCGAGGGCAGCTTGTCCGGCCTCCTGTCGCTCTTAGTGGCGACGGTCGGCCGGGTGCAGGGCCTGACGGGCGAGTGCGCGGCCCTCAGGGAGTCCCGGGACACCGTGGTCCGCGGGATCGGCCAACATTTAATGTAAAGGCCGGAAGTCCGAGGACAACACGACCTTTGCTACCTAGCCCGTACGGGTATACGCCACCAAACAACCATCCACCATCCAGTCAAAACCGACCACGACAACGGGCACGGAAAAATCCTTTGACTTCCGTTGGCGTCTAGCGGAGAGAGCAGTTTGGTCACGGGAGGACTAGGCCCCGTCTCCTGCAGAGCCGAGGCTCCACACGAGATCGGTTCCCATTTCCCCCGTGCTCACGGGGAACCACGGGAAGGCCTGCTCCCTGTGTCCCGCCTGGACACAAGCCCAGAAATGAAAGGATCAAGGGTTGGGTGTAAGGGTTTTGACTCTACGTTTTCGTTTTGGGATTTGTATGTGTTCAAAACCGGTTCTGTGTTGGGGTAATACGCGTGTGGGATTTGTGTAATGTTCGTGTGTGTGTATTTGTGTATCTGTATATTGTGTGTTTGCAAAAGTGTCCTACCTAATCTAATCGTCAGGCAGACGGTACTCCCAAGAAGGTTTTGGGCTCCGTCTGCCCCGCTGAGCTTTCGACTAGGCAACAGCGTGACGATAAAAGTGGGAGACGCGCCTTCCGCGCACTCCCGAAGAGCCCTGATCTGTCCGCGTCTTGTATCCGTTGGACTTGGTCGCAATCCCATCCCCTTTCCCTCGGTCTCTCGTTAAGGAAAACAGAGATCCCCCGAATCACAGGGGTTTACGGCAACTGGTCACCCTAGGCGTGGACTTTAGCTAGAACCACGGAGGTGACCACCGCCCCAACATTTCTGCCGGGCTCTGCCGCCGTGGCCCACTCTGTGCGGTGACAGAGTTGCTGACGACTCGCACCATCATGAGGCTGCCAGCTAAGCGGTTTGTTCCGCCTTCAACTGACATCCCCACTAGTGGGCTCCTATTCTACCCTTCCCCGTAATTCCGTCAAGTCCACCGAAGCACACTCACCGGCTGCGCTTGTCTGGCCCTTCAGCCACAACACCTCCTCGCAGTAACCGGCGAAGACTGAGAATGCCCCCGACGACGACACCAACTGGTGCGCCGCTTCAGCCACTCCCAATCACCGATGTATTCCCGGAGAGCTACCCTCTGGGGTTCGAAATCTTGATATTCGAGGAGAGTGTGCTGAGCGGTGTCCGGCACACCACAAGCCTCGCAGCCACCACCGTCGACGAGACCCAGCGACGCAAGGCGGTCGCGGAAATCGCCGTGACCGGTGACGGCCTGAGAGACCCAGTGATTTGGCCGGAACCACCCCACCGCCAATCTCTCTCGGATATCCCTGAAGAAGGCGAATGTGGTACGGCCTCTCTGTGACAATTGCCACGTGGCCACATATTTATCACCTGATCCTTTATCAGGTTAACGGCGTTATCATCACCACCGTCAACCTGGACGCCATTGATGACAGCGTCTCGACCTATCCTAATCTCATAGCGCGCCCTGCGCTCCGCGAGGAGAAGGTCGACCAGGGTCGTGCCCGCAGTAACGCAGAGCGAATCATACGACGGCGTCCGATAAGCGGCCGTCACCGCAATCAACGCTCGACACTGCAGGGACCTTAGTACCTTCAGATCCCCACTGTTGCACAGGCCCGACCACCCCGCGGCGGCGTACGTGACCGTCGGGAGAAAGACGCCCCTGTACACCGTGGAAAGGGATCCGAATCGCAGGCCCCAGCCGCTTCCCGCCATCTTCGCCATCTTGTCAAAGAGGGAGCCCACCTTGCCACCGAGGTAGTTGCAGTGAGCCCTCACCACCAGACATCTGTCGAAGTGTACCCCCAGGTACCTGACGCTACTCTTAAACTTTATCGACGCGTTACCTATTCTAATCACTGGGGGCCTGTTCACCATGTTTGGCTTCCTAAGTCTTTTGCGCGCTCGATCCGGACGGGAGTGTCTCACGGCTGAAACGGGATGTTTCCAGTCGCTCTTCAAAACTATGGCCTCAGTCTTCCACTCTTATAGCTGAAGCTTGGCCGACCCACACCAGTCCACTATCCTATCGACAATGGACTGGGCCCTAACCTCAATGCTTTTACGCGAGTTGCCGGACACAAGAACGAGAAGATCGTCCGCGTAGGCGACAAAGTTGTCCTGGGCTATGTCCTCCAAGATCCGGAGGAGCCCGTCGAACATGAGGTTCCAGCAGACTGGGCCAAAGACGGAGCCTTGGGGACAACCCCTCGTTGCCTGCTTGGTAACCTTTTCTTTTCCAATCGAGATTTTAACCCTTCGATCGTCGAAGTAGCTCTTGAGCACCTCGAAAACGTTCTTAGGGCACTCTCTCTCGCGAAGACTCTGGAGCACCAAGGGCCACCATACGTTGTCAAAAGCCCCGGAGATGTCGAAGAGAAGCGCCACAGCATAAGCATCCTCGCAGACACTCACCATGCGACGCATCTCCACAACAGCGTCCTCGGCCGACTTGGACGGCGTAAAGCCGAACTGCCGATCGGAGATCTTACCCGGAGCAGTTGCAGTCAACGTAAGCCGCTGCTTGATGAGTTTCTCGAAGATCTTTCCGACAACGGAAAAGAGACAGATGGGCCTATAGGTATTTCGGGTCCTTCTCGTCCTTGTCCTCGCCCTTCAAGAGTACTCTGAGGGAGCCCTCCTTCCAGGCAGAGGGAAAGACGCCCCACTGAAGGCACCCGTTGAAGAGCCGTACCAGTTGGTCGGGGATAATGGAGAAGGCTCTCTTAAGCACCTCGACCTCAATGAGATCTGGTCCCGGGGCCTTTCCGTTCTTCAGCGTGCGGAGTGCCTTGGAGACATCCGCCTTTACAAATACAGGGACATCGGGAGTGTCGGGTGCGAAGCGCGCACCGTCCCTCACTTCCCGCTGCTCCGGTGTATCATCTATGATAGGGTTACGCACGGGATACGCACGGGGACGTGCGTATCCAGGAGGTGGCTGGCCGTCTCTCTCATATCCAGGGTGAAATCTTCGCCACACCGGATTGTGCTGAGCACTTTCTCGATACGGAGTTTATCCACTTGGAGCTTGTAAACGATGCCCCAAGGCTCCGCGTTCCCGTTCGATGTGACGAAGTTTCTCCAGCTCTCTCGCTTAGCGGTCCTCACCTCCGCGCTGTAGGCCCTCAAGGCTTGACGATACTCCAGCGACTTCGGCTCGTAATCCACGCTATCGAGTTCCTCATTCTGCCACGCTCGTCTTTTTCGGTAACAGGCTTTCTTCATATTGGTAAGGTTAATTGTCCACCACGGGTTCGACCTACGGAAGCGTTTCTTGCGCGGCATCGACTGGGTGCAGGCTTCCGTGAGGACGTCTGTGAGAGTCTCCGCCATCCTATCTACGTCGACTGCAGACTCCAGCGCGAGGGCCTCCAGCCTGGACTTTGAAAGGTCCGTCAAGATCTCAGAGAATCGGTCCCAGTCTGCCTTCTTGATGTTGAAGCGACTGGCACCGAAGCTCTGGTCATTTCTTGTGGCTTTCGGCACCCGCAGGCTAATCGTCACGGCGTTGTGATCGCTGGTGGTGTAGTCCTCGTGCACTTTCCATTCCCCGATGAAGCGGGCAATGGGCGGCGACCCCAGGGTTACGTCGATGAATGACGAACCCCTTGTCGTCCGGAAAGTGGCAGGCTGCCCCGCGTCATTCACAACGTGGAGGCCAAATTGCCGAATCAACTCCTCCAGGCGCTCTCCACGCTGATCCGTTTTCGGAGTACCCCAGAGCGACGATCGGGCATTGGCATCTAAAGCTACTAAAACTCTCTTCCCTTTCAGGCAACGAAGAACCTTATCAACGTGTCTGAGGTGCATCCCGATATCGTCACTGAACTGGAAGTAGTGAGAGACGACGTACATCGAGAAGCTGGGCGCTTGTACTTCAGCACAGATGCAGTGAGGAGTACTAAGCTGCGAGACGGAGATCATCTGGAATGCGGGGTTGCAGAGAGCTACCGCCGCCCACGGATATTGCGAGCGCACGGCAACCACCCTCATTCCAGAGCCTAGACCGTAGAAGGTGTGGTTCATGTTCTGCTTCCGGACGTATGATTCCTGTAAGAGCAGGACGTCCAGTCGCTTGGTGGCGGCGAGCAAACGCACCTCTCCTGAAACTACAGCTGAACGCCTCATGTTCAGCTGCATAACCCTAACCTCCGTGGTATTGGCCGTACCGCGCGTGGCCCTAGCGTTGGGGAATTGGGGGGGATTAACCGCGTGCGCGTCTTCACCCGGATCGATTATGTCCTCGCGTCCAGCCCCGGTAGGCCGGATCGCGACCCTATCGCATCTGTCCAGCACGATCTGTACAGTTGGCAGGCCCGGTGCCGCCTTAACTTTATTGGCTATCGCGGTACTAATATTTCCGGCGATTGTAGCGGAACCAGCCACGGTAGGCTGGAACACGCTCGCGGTCGCGTTTGTGACTGCGTCACACCTATCGCCGAAGATGCTGACGGCGCAAAGGCCGATACCTTGGAGCAAGCTACCGCGCAGATTGCAGCCGCCCACACTCGTGGTCCATCGGGAACGTGGTACCGGAGAAGCGGTCGAGGGCTGAGAGGCCACCAACGCCCCGCAGCCAGTCGTGCGTGCGACCCCGCGACGACGCCCGCGTTACCTCCTCCCGCACAGGGTGCTGCGCTTGGTTGCCTGAGCGAGGCCAAGCGAGCACTCCTCCTCATTCCACCCAGTACCCCAGATTTTAAAAGTTCCATGTAGCATCAACGAGTAGGTCGGAAATAAAAGACAGGGTGAGCCAGAGCCGCCATGCCCCACCCGGGCGGATTTGGTACGGTTTCGGGGGCGGGATCGGCCAACAGTTGGCGGGGGCGATACGGGGTGCTGCCGGGCGGCCGGCGACCCCGGCGATTGCCCCTCGTCCGGCGGAAGCGCCAGGGACGGCCGCGGCGCGCCTGCCGCTTTCTTAAGCGCGGGTTGCGGGTGCGGGTGTCGCGGGCGGCGCGGTAGTAGTGGGCGGGGCAGGCCAGCCCATCGGGGCGGTGCAGCTACCGCCGTCACCTCGAAGAAAGAAGAAGAGGGTGGCCACGCACGCCTTGCTGATCCGGTCGGCGGAGGGTGACGTGCCTGCGGCGGAGATGAGGCAGCGTCTGATGAGGCTGGTGAACCCCGCCACGGCCAACGTCGGTGTGCGCGGCGTGCGGGCCATACGAGGGGGGGTCATCATCGAGACGAGGACTGGTGAAGACCTTGAGTTTTTCAGGTCTAGCCAGGCCTTGAAAGACGGCGGCCTCACCGTCCCGGAGCCGGAGGGACCCCAGCAGAAGATTATTATCTTCGGGGTCCCTGCCGACATGAAGGAGGAGGACCTGGTGGCTAGTCTGAGGTCACAGAATGTGCCTCAGGCCGACGAGACGAGTTTCCGGGGGGCGTGAGGCTCCTCCGGAAGCTGGCTGCTAAGGGCGACGGTGCCTCGGGCTCCCACTGGATCCTCGAGGTGGTGGCGGAGGTTGCCGAGAAGTTCAGGGACTACGCCGAGGCCGATCAGTGGTACCAGTGCCTGGGCATCGGTCACACGGCCGGGTTTTGCCCGAGGCGGGCCCGTGTCTGTGGCTGGTGCTCGGGCGACGGGCACTCGGCCGCCGACTGCCCCAAGAAGGAGGAGGCCGCCCGCTGCACAAACTGCAGCGCGGCGGGCCTCGATGCAGGCCACGGGGCCTACGACGGCGTGTGCCCCCTCTACCGCGCAGCGCTTGCGCAGGCGAGGTTGAGGGAGCCACGTCGCGAGGCTAAGGGGCCGATCCAACCCGTTGTTACCAATGGCTAGGCCGGCTCCCTCTGCGTGCGGTGTCGGGGGCCTGGGGGGTGAGGATGCCCAGCGACTCCGCACCCTCCAGGTCAACTGCCAGCGATCCCGGGCTGTGATGGCCGAGGACGGGCAGGTGTTGGTGGAGACCCGATTCGACGCTGCTTTGTTGCTGGAGCCGTATCTGCGACTCGGGGGGTTCATTGCGGGCCTCCCGGCGTGAATGCGGGTCTTCCGGGGTGGCGAGGAAAAATCGGTCGACGTACGACCGACACTCGCTTAGTCGCGACGGTGGTCTCGGTGGCTGCCGGTGACTGGGGTTACTCGGTTGCCGGGGGCTCCTGTGTTGGTGGGCATGGATGCGAACGCCGTGTCGCACCTGTGGCACTCCAAGAACCGAATAAGGGGTGCTCAGAATGCCGCTCGGGGCTGCGAGTTCGAGGCCTTCATAGTTGCTTGCGACTTGGAGGTCTTGAACGAGCCGAGCCGCGAGTTCACGTTCGACGGGCCCAGGGGGAAGTCGGACATCGACGTCACTCTGGGGAGGGGTGTGGAACGGCTGTACCGGACGAGCTGGGAAATCCAGCCAGGTCTGGTGCAGTCGGACCACAATGACATCGTGGTGTCCCTTCTCCGGAGGGATAGTTTGACCGACGCTCCCCTGCCTGTTCACAGGTGGCGGACCGTCGACGTGGACTGGGTGGCATACCGGGCAGCCCTTGAGGCTGCCGTAGATGACCTCGTGCAAGAGGCATTGGATGGCGCTGATCCTGTCGCCCTGACGGAGCGCGTTACGTCCATGGTGCATGGCGTGAACGACGCGGCGCTGGGGCCGGCCACGGTACAGCAGCGCCGGAAAAGTCGATGGTGGTGCCGGGCCCTCCATCTGGCGAGGAGACTTGCCAGACGGGCCCGGAAATCCTGGCAGCGCGCCAGGACTCGCGACGCCCCGGAGGAAGAGCTCGCTGACCTCCGGCGAGCCTATCGCAGGGCGGACCGGGAATACAAGCGGCTCCTCCTCGAGAAGAAGGAAGAAAACTGGCGTGAGTTTGTGGGTGGGGTTGGCAACGCCGACCCCTGAGGTGACGTCTACCGGATCTGCCGGGGATGTCGCGGTCCCACCGACATAGGTGGGATCCGTGTGGGGGATCAGCTCGCCGCGTCATAGGAGGCGAGCGCCGTGGCCCTGCTGGGTCGCTTTTTCCCGTGGGCCCCCGATAGGGGTCCCGAGGTGATTGAGGCGCTCGGGCCCTCTGCCCAGTGACGGAGCTCGAGGTCCGTCTCGCCCTCAGGCTCATGAGGGCGCGAGCCGCGTCGGGCTTTGACGGGATACGACCCGCCATGGTCCGCGCGCTAGCGTCCTCCGTCAGTGGGCTCTCAGTGCTGGTGGCCATGTACAACGGCTGCTTGGAAGCTGGGGTGTTCTCGCCGCAGTGGAAAAGCGCCCGCGTCGTAACCATTCTCAAGGGCCCCGGGAAGCCGTTGTGAGACCGGGTCTTACAGACCGATCAGCCTCCTCTCGGCTCTGGGCAAGCTGCTGGAGAAGGTATTGGTGCGATGGCGGGAAAGCCGGGACATCCATGCCTTTTCGAAGAGGCAGTTCGGCTTTAGGGTAGGGAGGGGGACCGAGGATGCGTGGCATTTGGCGATGAGGGTTGTCGAAGAGCCCCCCCATAAGTATGTCTTAGGCACATTTGTGGATTTCAAGGCTGCCTTCGACTATCTGAGCTGGGCCACGATCCTCAGGATTTTGCGAGACGCCGGATGTCCAGAGATGGGCATCTGGCGGAGTTTCTTACGCGACCGGCGTGCGTTTATGGCTTCCGACTACGACCGTGTTGAGGTTGAGATACAGAGGGGCTGCCCCCAAGGTTCGATGTCCGGACCGATGTTCTGGAATTGGCCCTGGACAGTCACCTCCGCAACCTTCAACGTGAGGGGCGTGAGGTTGTCGTCTATGCCGACGACACCCTCCTGATCACGTCTGGGGATTCGCGACTGAGTCTCGAGACACAGGCGTCTGAGTCCCTCACGATGGTCGAGGAGTGGGGTGCTGGGGCGGCGGTCGCAGTCTCCAGGGACAAGACGGTCTGCATGCTGCTCCGCGGCAAGCTCGCGAGCAGTAGGCATCCCAGAGTCGCCCTGGATTGTGGTGCCGTGCCGGCGGGTTGTGGTGTGACCTGCGTTTCGCGTCGAACTGTGTATCCGGGGTGACGCTTCTCGAGCGCTGGTACCGTGTTGACAGTCGCTGACCCTTGGTCATACTGCGTTGCGTGGGATGTACCACTTGGGCGGCGGATGCGAATACATAGCCTTTCCGTGTTCCAAGTCGGAAACTTGCCTTCACGTGGCGCCTGTGGTTAAGCCGCACTTCGAAGTAAATTCGCGGTGCGGTGAACAAAAAGTTTCCGGCGGTGTCTGGGTGGGGGGTTGGGGGTGGCGTCGTTGGGTGCTCGCGCCCCTTTTGCCCGAGACATGGGGCTGCGTCTGCGGATTGCCGGTTGCCTGACATTGACTTCAATATATATCCGACCGTCTCACCACCGAGCGGAATGACGACTTCCCTCTAAGAAGAGGAGCCGGGTAGCCGGTGTCGGAGCGTGGCTCTATGGACCCTAGGCACTGCGCGCATGCGGGGCCACTGCGGTTCCCCCTTTGCTTGCCCTTCCTCGGGCATCTCTTCGTCCCTCTCCTCCCTCCTTATCCCCTGGTGGTCTTATACTCGGATTCCCTTGAGGCGGGGAAGACGAGGCGGGCCACCTCATTCTACCCAACCGGGCCCCACACTGCCGAGAATGCATGCTCTTGGTGGTGAGGGAACCGGGGGCACCCTTACTAATCTTCTGTTTCTTTTCAGCTTTTTTAGGCACTCACGTTTTGAAAAAACGCAGAAAGTGCCTATTGAATTTGCGCTCCACCGACTAAATTACGTTTTTATAGGAAAATGTTAATATAATTTCAATTTATTTACTTTTTTTACAGCAGATTTCTTAAACATAGTAAAATACATAATCTTGGTGTAACAGAATATAGAAATTTCATTACTAAATATGATTGGCTGCGTAGACTAGATTTTGTGTTATTCGGACGTCCGTATCACTCAGGGGGTCTGGACTGAATGGACCGAACAAGTTGAAATTTGGAATATTTCTTAATCTGGCATTGTGAAGTATGCCCATGAAGTATGGAAATTATTCTCTGTTTTTATAGAGGTGTTTATTTCAAGAAAATTGTCATTTTGGAGTCTAAAATTGTGTCCGGATTCTTCGCAGTCAACAGATGAATTTGGCTGAAAATTGCTACATAATTCTGAATTACCTTCATTCTGAAACACTTTTTTCAGATTATTTTTCAGATCATTTTTTAATAGTGTTAACCTACCACGATACAGTATTTCAGGTCAAAATGTATGTACAGGTCTCAATCTTCGCAGTCGCAAGAACAATTTTTCTGAAACTTGCAGCGTACTCCTAATTTACTTTAACGAAAAGGTATTTTGATCAAATAGTTTTAACCTACCACAATATAGCTTTTCAGGTTGAGTCGTATGTACAGGTATCAATCTTCGCAGTCGTCAGAACCATTTTTCTTATACTTGCTGCGTACTCTTAAATTAATTGAACGCAGAGGTACTTTTTAGAATAGTGTTAACATACCACGATACAATTTTTCAGGCTGCAATGTATGTATTGGTCACATTCTTTGCAGTCAATGGAACAATTTTTCTGAAACTTGCTGCGTACTCCTGATTTACTTTAACGCAGAGGTATTTTTTAAAAACAATTTTAAACTACCACGATATAGATTTTCAGACCGAAACGTATGTAACGTTCTCAATCTTTACAGTCGTCAGAACAATTATTCTGATACTTGCTGCATACTCCTAAATTACTTCAACGCAAAGGCACTTTTTTAGATTATTTTTGCTTCCTCATTGAGGAAGCTTTGTTTTCGAGGGTCATTTTCCGGGGGGCTTGGGGGGCAGAGCCCCCCAATCGGGGGCTTGGGGGGCCAAGCCCCCCAACAGGAAACCCGGCGCCCCGAAGGGGCGCCGGGTTGCTTGTCAGGTTAAGCATCGGGCAGCGACGTCATCGTCGGCTCTCTTCGCTCCACGGATCCTGGGGAGTTGGCATGAGTCGCTGTGGACACCCAACCGGGCCCTGCACCGCCGGAACTCAATGACTTCTGGCGGTGACGGAACCGGGGATAGTAGTTCCAATTAAGATAGACTAAGGAGCATGTAAGACTAATCCTTTATTTTACAGATGGGTCCTCTGGTATTTTACCATGTCCCGAACAAAACCCTAGACCAAGCTGGATCAACGTGGCGAGGGTCTCATGGCAGGAGGGGTTAAAGTCCTGTCGCGAACGTGACGCTAGGTTGGTTGGCGGCCCCCGAAACCGTACCAAATCCGCCCGGGTGGGGCATGGCGGCTCTGGCTCACCATGTGTCTTTTATTTCCGACCTACTCGTTGATGCTGTATGGAACATTTTAAATCTGGGGTACTGGGGGGAATGAGGAGGAGTGCTCGCTTGGCCTCGCTCAGGCAACCAAGCGAAGCGCCCTGTGCGGGAGGAGGTAACGCGGGCATCGTCGCGGGGTCGCACGCACAACTGGCCGCGGGGGCGTTGGTGGCCTCTCAGCTCTCGACCGCTTCTCCGGTGCCACGTTCCCGCTGGACCACGAGTGTGGGCGGCTCCAATCTGCGCGGCAGCCTGCTCCAAGGTATCGGCCTTCGCGCCGTCAGCATCCTCGTCGATAGGTATGACGCCGTCACAAACGCGACCGCGAGCGTGCTCCAGCCTACCGTGGCTGGCCCCGCTATAACCGCCGGAAATATTAGTACCGCGATAGCAAATAAAGTTAAGGCGGCACCGGATCTGCCAACTGTACAGATCGTGCTGGTCAGATGCGATAGGGTCGCGATCCGGCCTACCGGGGCTGGACGCGAGGACATAATCGATCAGGGCGAAGACGCGCACGCGGTTAATCCCCCCCAATTCCCCAACATTAGGGCCACGCGCGGTACAGCCAATACCACGGAGGTTAGGGTTATGCAGCTGAACATGAGGCGTTCAGCTGTAGTTTCAGGAGAGGTGCGTTTGCTCGCCGCCACCAAGCGACTGGACGTCCTGCTCTTGCAGGAACCATACGTCCGGAAGCAGAACGGGAGCCACACCTTCTACGGTCTAGGCTCTGGAATGAGGGTGGCTGCCGTGCGCTCGCAATATCCGTGGGCGGCGGTAGCTCTCTGCAACCCCGCATTCCACATGATCTCCGTCTCGCAGCTTAGTACTCCTCACTGCGTCTGTGCTGAAGTACAAGCGCCCAGCTTCTCGATGTACGTCTCTCACTACTTCCAGTTCAGTGACGATATCAGGATGCACCTCAGACACCTTGATAAGGTTCTTCGTTGCCTGAGGGGGAAGAGAGTTTTAGTAGCTTTAGATGCCAATGCCCGATCGTCGCTCTGGGGTTCTCCGAAAACGGATCAGCGTGGAGAGCGCCTGAAGGAGTTGATTCGGCAATTTGGCCTCCACGTTGTGAATGACGCGGGGCAGCCTGCCACTTTCCGGACGACAAGGGGTTCGTCATTCATCGACGTAACCCAGGGGTCGCCGTCCATTGCCCGCTTCATCGGGGAATGGAAAGTGCACGAGGACTACACCACCAGCGATCACAACGCCGTGACGATCAGCCTGCGGGTGCCGAAAGCCACGAGAAATGACCAGAGCTTCGGTGCCGGTCGCTTCAACATCAAGAAGGCAGACTGGGACCGATTCTCTGAGATCTTGACGGACCTTTCAAAGTCCAGGCTGGGGGCCCTCGCGCTGGAGTCTGCAGTTGACGTAGATAGGATGGCGGAGACTCTCACAGGCGTCCTCACGGAAGCCTGCCCCCAGTCGATGCCGCGCAAGAAACGCTTCCGTAGGTCCAACCCGTGGTGGACAATTAACCTTACCAACATGAAGAAAGCCTGTTACCGAAAAAGACGAGCGTGGCACAATGAGGAACTCGATAGCGTGGATTACGAGCCGAAGTCGGCCTACAGCGCGGAGGTGAGGACCGCTAAGCGGGAGAGCTGGAGAAACTTCGTCACATCGAACGGGAACGCGGAGCCTTGGGGTCTCGTTTACAAGCTCCAAGCGGATAAACTGCGTATCGAGAAAGTGCTCAGCACAATCCGGTGTGGCGAAGATTTCACCCTGGACATGAGAGAGACGGCCAGCCACCTCCTGGATACGCACGTCCCCGACGACCCTATCATAGATGATACACCGTAGCAGCGGGAAGTGAGGGACGGTGCGCGCTTCGCACCCGACACTCCCGATGCCCCTGTATTTGTAAAAGCGGATGTCTCCAAGGCACTCCGCACGCTGAAGAACGGAAAGGCCCCGGGACCAGATCTCATTGAGGTCGAGGTGCTGAAGAGAGCCTTCTCCATTATCCCCGAGCAACTGGTACGGCTCTTCAACGGGTGCCTTCAGTGGGGCGTCTTTCCCTCTGCCTGGAAGGAGGGCTCCCTCAGAATACTCCTGAAGGGCGAGGACAAGGACGAGAAGGACCCGAAATCCTATAGGCCCATCTGTCTCCTTTCCGTTGTCGGAAAGATCTTCGAGAAACGCATCAAGCAGCGGCTTGCGTTGACTGCAACTGCTCCGGGTAAGATCTCCGATCGACAGTTCGGCTTTACGCCGTCCAAGTCGGCCGAGGACGCTGTTGTGGAGATGCGTCGCATGTTGAGTGTCTGCGAGGATGCTTATGCTGTGGCGCTTCTCTTCGACATCTCCGGGGCTTTTGACAACGTATGGTGGCCCTTGGTGCTCCTGAGTCTTCGCGAGAGAGTGCCCTAAGAACATTTTTGAGGTGCTCAAGAGCTACTTCGATGATCGAAGGGTTAAAATCTCGATTGGAAAAGAAGAGGTTACCAAGCAGGCAACGAGGGGTTGTCCCCAAGGCTCCGTCCTTGGCCCAGTCTGCTGGAACCTCATGTTCGACGGGCTCCTCCGGATCTTGGAGGACATAGCCCCGGACATCTTTGTCGCCTACGCGGACGATCTTCTCGTTCTTGTGTCAGGCGTCTCGAGTAAAAGCATAGAGGTCAGGGCCCAGTCCATCGTCGATAGGATAGCGGACTGGTGTGTGTCGGCTAAGCTTCAGCTATCAGAGCGGAAGACTGAGGCCATAGTTTTGAAGAGCGACTGGAAGCATCCCGTTTCAGCCGTCAGACACTCCCGTCCGGACCGAGCGCGCAAAAGACTTAGGAAGCCAAACATGGTGAACAGGCCCCCAGTGATTAGAATAGGTAACGCGTCGATAAAGTTTAAGGGTAGCGTCAGGTACCTGGGGGTACACTTCGACAGATGTCTGGGGGTGAGGGCTCACTGCAACTACCTCGGTGGCAAGGTGGGCTCCCTCTTTGACAAGATGGCGAAGATGGCGGGAAGCGGCTGGGGCCTGCGATTCGGATCCCTTTCCACGGTGTACAGGGGCGTCTTCCTCCCGACGGTGACGTACGCCGCCGCGGGGTGGTCGGACTTGTGCAACAGTGGGGGTCTGAAGGTGCTAAGGTTCCTGCAGCGTCGAGCGTTGATTGCGGTGACGGCCGCTTATCGGACGTCGTCGTATGATTCGCTCTGCGCTATTGCGGGCGCAACCCCGGTCGACCTTCTCCTCGCGGAGCGCAGGGCGCGCTAAAAGATTAGGATAGGTCGAGACGCTGTCATCAATGGCGTCCAGGTTGACGGTGGTGATGATAACGCCGTTAACCTGATAAAGGATCAGGTGATAAATATGTGGCAGGCCGCGTGGCAATTGTCACAGAGAGGCCGTACCACATTCGCCTTCTTCAGGGATATCCGAGAGAGATTGGCGGCGGGGTGGTTCCGGCCAAATCACTGGGTCTCTCAGGCCGTCACCGGTCACGGCGATTTCGTTCTTTCTCTAACTCACTCTCTAACTTTCTTACGAAAGTTAGATAGTGTACGACATTTTTTCGAAAAATTAAATATTTTATATATTCTGTATTCATGTATACATTTTTTCAAAAATCACAACACTTGAAGAGCAGTTACCACTCTACTACCACTACTTGCATGCCAAATTTGACGCACGCACTCAAATTTCGCGCACGCACGCACGCACGCACGCACACACACATACGGCCATTTTTTCTAAACCATTTTTCTGGGCGTTTTAGGTGATTCTGAACATATTGACATGAAAATCTGGAAAAAAAAAATTTCACGAAAACAAAGCTTCCTCAATGAGGAAGCAAAAATAATGTAAAAAAGTGCCTTTGCGTTAGAGGAATTTAGGAGTATGCAGCAAGTATCAGAATAATTGTTCTGACGACTGTAAAGATTGAGAACGTTACATACATTTCGGTCTGAAAATCTATATCGTGGTAGTTTAAAACTGTTTTTAAAAAATACCTCTGCGTTAAAGTAAATTAGGAGTACGCAGCAAGTTTCAGAATAATTGTTTTATCGACTGCGAAGATTGTGACCTGTGCATACATTTCAAGCTGAAAAAGTGTATCATGGTATGTTAACACTATTTAAAACAAAGTACCTCTGCGTTAAAGTAATTTAGGAGTACGCAGAAAGTTATAGGAAAATTGTTCTGTCCACTGCGAAGATTGTGACAAGTGCATACATTTCAACCTGAGAAATTGTATCGTGGTATGTTAACACTATTTTAAAAAGTACCTCTGCGTTCAATTAATTTAGGAGTACACAGCAAGTATAAGAAAAATGGTTCTGACGACTGCGAAGATTGATACCTGTACATACATTTCAACCTGAAAAACTATATCGTGGTAGGTTAAAACGATTTGATAAAAATACCTCTTCGTTAAAGTAAATTAGGAGTATGCAGCAAGTTTCAGAAAAATTGTTCTTGCGACTGCGAAGATTGAGACCTGTACATACATTTTGACCTGAAATACTGTATCGTGATAGGTTAACACTATTAAAAAATGATCTGAAAAATAATCTAAAAAAAAGTGTTTCAGAATTAAGGTAATTCAGAATTATTTAGCAATTTTCAGCCAAATTCATCTGTTGACTGCGAAGAATGTGAGCCGGACACAATTTTAGAATTCAAAATGCCAATTTTCTTAAAATAAACACCTCTATAAAAATAGAGAATAATTTTCATGGGCAACTTCACATGCTTCATGGGCATACTTCACAATGCTAGATTAAGAAATATTCCAAATTTCAACTTGTTCGGTCCATTCAGTCCAGACCCCCTGAGTGATACGCACGTCCGAATAACACAAAATCTAGTCTACACAGCCAATCATATTTAGTAATGAAATTTCTATATATTCTGTTACACCAAGATTGTGTATTTTACTATGTTTAAGAAATCTGCTGTAAAAAAAGTAAATAAATTGAAATTATAGTAACATTTTCTTATAAAAACTTAATTTAGTCGGTGAAGCGCAAATTCAATAGGCACTTCCTGCGTTTCTTCAAAACGTGAGTGCCTAAAAAAGGCTAATAGAAAATATACATGTTACGCTGTTAGTTCCGCAAGTACGGTGAAAGTGACTAATAATACGCTTTACAAACCTGTGTTTAGGTTATGTTCACACATTCCACTTTTTTTTAGATTAATAATAAACTATCATTATAATTAAATTGTACAAATATAATGGATGAATAACAAAATAAAAAATCACTTCGTCTAATTCAATTTTGTTTTGTGATATGTATAATATGTAGTATGTAATGAGTTTCCACAGTAAAAAGTACATGAACTATCGCAAGTGTTGAATTCATTTAAATTAAATATTTGAATTTATGCGTGGTATGTAATCACCACTTTAGAATTAACTAAGGGTAAAACAAAAAAAATGTATCTGAAAAATGTAAAATATGAGTACGCTGCAAGTTGTAGCCAAATTCTTTTATGCAGTACGAAGATAGTCACCCGTACACGTTTACACACCTGAAAAGTGCCACTTTTTTTTTAGGTGAATGCCTACATAAAGGAATGGCAAAATTCTTATAATATTTGTGCATACTACTCAATACTATAATAAGAGACATTGCAAATTTCAGTTGTTCGGTCTCTTCAGTCCAAAGATACCATGAGTTACGGACGTCTGGGTAGGACTAAATCTTGTTTCCACATTACAACATACTAAATAATGAAAATGTTGTGTTTTGTTACACCAAGAATATGTATTTCACTAAGTTTGAGAAACGTGCTGTAAAAAAATTGATAATTTCAAATTATATTAACTTTTTCGTGTAAAAAGGTAATTTAGGTGAAATCTGACCGAATTTAATAGGCACTTCTGTGCGTTTTTGCAAAACGTGAATGCCTAAAAATTAACTCTCCTCGAGTGTCAATCCTACGAACCCCAGAGGGTTGCTCTCCGGGAATACATCGGTGAGTGGGAGTGGCCTGAAGCGGCGCACCAGTTGGTATCGTCGTTGGGGGCATTCTCGGTCTTCGCTGGTAGGACCCGTGCAGTCAAGTGAGTGTGTAACCTTTGGACTTGAGGGGTTACGGGGAAGGGTAGAACAGGAGCCCATTCATGGAGTTGTCAGTTGGGAGCGGATCAAACCGTCTAGCTGGCAGCCTCATGATGTTGCGAGTCGTTAGCAACTCTGTCATCATACAGAATGAGCCACGGCAGCAGAGCCGGGCAGAAATGTTGGGGGCGGTGGTCACCTCCGTGGTTCTAGCTGAAGTCCACTTCTAAGGTGACCTGTTGCCGTAAACTCCTGTGATTCGGGGGATCTCTGCTCTAAACGAGAGACCGAGGGCAAGGTTATGGGACTGCGACCAAGTCCATCAGATATAAAACGCGAGCAGATCAGGGTCTTCGGGAGTGCGCGGAAGGCGCATCTCCACTTTTATTGTCACGCTGTAGCTTCGTCGGAAGCCCAGCGGGGCAGTCTGAGCCCAAAACCTTTTTCGGACTACCGTCTGCCTGATGATTAGTTTACGTAGGCCACATTTGCAGACACAATAAACAGATACACAAATACACACACACGAACACTACATAAATCCCACAAGCGTATTACCCCAACACAGAACCGGTTTCGCACATCAACAAATCCCAAAACGAAAACGTAGAGTCAAAACCCTTACACCCAACCCTTCATCCTTCCATTTCTGGGCTTGTGTCCGGGCGGGACACAGGGAGCAGGCCTTCCCGTGGTTCCCCGTGAGCACGGGGGTAAGTGGGAACCGATCTCGTGTGAAGCTTCGGCTCCGCGGGAGAGGGGGCCTAGTGCTCCCGTGGCCAAACAGCTCTCCGCGCTAGACGCCAGCAGAAGTCAAAGGTTTTTTCCGTGCCGTGCTGTCTTGGTCGGATTTGTCTGGATGATCGATGGTTGCTTGGTTGCGTGTACCCGTGAGGGCTAGGTAGCATAGGTCGAGTTGTCCTCGGACTTCCGGCCTCTACATTGAATGTGTTGCCGAGCCGTACCGGGAGTCAGTCAAGTACCTCGGGATCCGTGTTGGCGAGTGTCTCGATTTTGAGCCTCACCTTCACGACCTGAGTGAGAGGACCAACTCCCTAGTGTATGTGCTACGTCGCGTCATGCGGCGGGACTGGGGCCTCCGACGCAGGGCCATTTCGGTCTTGTATCGGGGTTGTTCCTCCCATGCGCGATGTATATTGCCTCCGTCTGGGGCAGTTTCGTGCGGGCAAGATCGACTTCGCGCGCTGTTCTCAACTGGGCGCAGCGCTCCGTCCTCCTAGCAGCACTGTCGGTGCATCCCGCCGTCTCGACGGATGCGATGACAACGCTGGTGGGGAGCTCCCGTGGGATCTTGAGGCCAAAAAGGCCGAGGCGGGGTACTTCATTAGGCGTCCTTGCCTATCCCGTGGGAGATTCCTCTGGCGATCATCGTGGAGGACGCCGCAACCCGATCTCGACTGATCCGGGATCACTTGTGGCACGCGTGGGGTCAGCGCTGGGAGAGGGGTACGAGCGGTGGGGTCACTCGCCGTCTCGTGCCCGACCCTGCCGTTCCCGTGAGGCTCCTGCGGTCGGTCGGCTTCGGCCTCGCCACAAGGTTGCTCTTGACAGGGCATGGGTCTCTGAATGAGTTTCTCCTTAGGAGGAGGGGGAGGAGACCCCCCTCCACGTCCTAACGGAGTGTCGGCTATACGCCGAACGCCGGGATTTACAGACTATTGGCGTCCGGCAGGACAAGGGGGGTGCCTGGCTTTGCCAAGGGGTTGTCGACTCCCTCGAAGCACACGAGGCCTTCCAGAACTTCGCGGGATAGGCCTTCGAGACGAGAGCCCAGGCAATTGCCGCCGTCGTAGAGTAGTGAGCGAGTTTACGCAGGGGAGAACGCCGGAGGTCGTCAGGCCACGGCCCTTTCGGGTACGGTGTACCCGCGAACCCGAGCTGGTTGACCAGTGCCGTGGCTGGTTTAGAGCCCAAACTGGTAGTGGGCCAAATTGACTCACGAACGTCCCAGCAGCGACGATGGCTGATACCGCGGGGGCCGGGGGGCCTCGGTGGCGGTTCGTGACACCACCGCCCCGGCGGTGGGTTGGACTCGCGGGGGGCAGTGGTTTACAGTCCGCATGCTGCACTAGGGCGCCGCGTTCGTCGTGACGCCCGGTGTGTGAGTTGCGTATCAACTCGGGCACGGTCCTGCTGAGACCTTAGGGAGTGTGGGTAGTGATCCCCTCCGTAACCAAGAGCTTCGCCCGGCCTAAACCGCCGAGTGGGGAATTAGTAGCCGCTCCGGAACGCTCGTGATCGGCCTATGGCCGGCCTTTGTGTTGCCGGAGCGGTGCGTTGGCCGAGCGTATCTCGGCCCACTCCCGTGGGTCGGTCGGCCCACAAGCGTATTTTGGGGGGCCGTTCGCAGGCTGAGAGGCAGAGCCGGTACGTTAATGACATAGGAGAATGTTCAATGTGGTTATCAAGGACAACAGATTGTTTCTCGCATCGAATTGAAGGCCGCGGCGGCAAAAGCTTGCGCTTCGAAGCTTTATTAACCGAAGTCGCAGTGAATGAATGACGACAAAATATGTCGTTGACGTAAGGACGAATATTTATTGTTTGCGGATGTGTACCAGCAATAATAGTCGTGACGCTGCACGTGTTGTTGTTATTGCATTTGTTGGACAACAAGCGCACGGCAGCGCCTGATCTACAAGTAAATTTATGACAAATATTTGCTAGATCGTCGAGTTCGGAATCTGAGGATGATCTTGAGATCACATCAACGCAACATCGTGAAGATCGTAAAGAGGATGAAACAAATGGTGCTCACAGCTCAAAAAGGAGTATTGTGTGGACCTATTTCGTCCCGGACGCTACTAACCACGATCGAACAGCACGCTGTAAGCTATGCTCAGCCATTCTGAAGTTACCGTAGTGTAGGTTTCTTGTTTGGGTGAACAATAATGGCAAGCGACGAATCTAGGGGAAGACGGGACGGAATGGGACGCATAGGCGAAGAATCATTTTATGACATGATCGAAGTGAATTTTTATCGCTTTTCACACAAAAATTCAATTCCAATTATCAATTTTGAGTGCCGACAAAAAAATAAAATGCGGGGCAAAATGAGACAAACCCCCAAAATCCAGCAATCATGTTTTTTTATATTCAACATCATCAGTATAATTATTAAATGAACAACTTTTTTTTTATTAGAACAAAAACAATTATCTTTTTAAACTGACCTGAATTTAAAAGCCAGATTGTTTGCAACACTCAAAATGGTGAAAGAACTTTCGGTTATAATTATAAAACTAATCGGTTATATTCCGATTAGATGCGTTCAAATGTGTCGTATAGACGCGACTTTTCCGAAATGGCGGTTTGCCCCATTTTAACCCGAAAAAAAAATTGAAACTGCAAAAAACGCTGTCCTATTCTGCACCGTTATTCCATTTTGCCAAACCTTCCCCTACTGTTTTAGCAACTTTCCGTTAGTCTTGGATATTGTCCAAATTATTCCATCTCCACTAACATGACAAACCGATTTTTACTTTGATTTGCGATAGGTACTACGACACCGATGTTTAATCGTCTCAAAGCAAAGCACACGGAAGAGTGGTATGCACTACACCAAAAAGCAAACAAAAGAACAAGTGATGAAACTAATCCGGGAGCAAAGCGTCGCAAAACAGAAATGTCGGCTGTAGAAAAAAAATCAGATGAGCTATTGATGGAGATGATAGCGATCGACATTTAGCCGTTCTCGTACGTTGAAGATCGCGGGGTTCTGAAAGTTTTAAGGTAACCCTTTCTTCAGTATTCATTTCACATAAATCCGAGCTAAAGTTAGAGACAATTGCAAACACTTCTCTATGGTATAAAAATCTGAAAAAATTCATGCATATTAAAGGTACTAAAAATTTAATTTTGCATAATAATATTTCTAAAATGTTATTAACAAATTGATGAAAAAAATAATTGTTTAACACATTTTTTCATCAATTGAACAAATTTCAAAGATTACTTAAAAATCTGAACAAATTCATACGTATCCAGAAAAACGAAAGAATCATTTTCATCCACAGAAAAACTTGGGTCACCGAAATATTTGTTGAACTATTTTTTTTAATCATGTGCAAGATTTTTTTTCCAGATTTTTATACCATCGAGAAGGGTTCGCAATTCTCTCTAACATCAGCTCGAATTTCTGCGAAACGAATACTAACGAAAGGACTGCCTTAAAGCGACTAGCACCGAATTACAAACCTCCCCATCGAACAACTTTCTCGCGAAGTCTTGCGCCGATTTTATTCCACAAAACGAAGGAAACGCTAACAAAATCGGTGAGTGAGGACATAGCAAATAGGATAATGAGCTTTTCCTTCACCACCATCGACGGTTGGAAATCACGATCCGACCATCACTATCTGTCGTTGATCCTGCAGTACATGAGCGAAATGTCTAAATGAAAAATATAACTTTGGGCATGGATCAACTGCAAGGCTCTCACACTAAAGGGCTATTACTAAGGGGATATCTAGAGAAAATGATGGCAGAATGAAATTTACTCGAGATCGAAGACGTCCCATTTTTTCATCGTGGATAACGCCAGCAATATTTCGTCTGCAGTAAACAACTGTTGCTGGTGCCACCTACCATGCTTCGTGCATAGACTCCAACCAGCGTTGACAGATGATAAAGAAAGATCCACCGGAGTGTCGGAACTAATAAAAAAAGGTAATTTTTCAGTACATTAGCACACGTAGGGGATGTGAGGGCAAAATGAAACGCATAAGCTTAAGGGGGGAAACCAGTTTAGACCGATAAAAAAATCGACTTTTTTTATTGCAGAAATTGTTAGTATAACTCCTCAAAAATATGTGGTAAAAATTTGAAACCAAAATTCGCATTATTTCCGATGTTATGAGCACTTGAGTGACCGCCCGTCGGTTCGGCGCCGAAGCGCGCGGTACACCGAGAGAAAAAGTTTCCTTGATTCAATAAAATTTCCTTGAAACCTCAACCTATGAAACATTTCTTTGAGGTCAATGAAATAATATCCTTAAGTTAATATTATATTTTCTTTGAATGATGTCATCAACCAAATTATAGGTTATGTTCACCAAGTTTTTGGTTACGTACCATAGTACTTAGATATGTTCACCAATAACTTCGATGGTTTAACCAATGATTATCTTCTTGATTTGACTTGACTTAACTATAACATAACAGATCAGCTTGCGCGAGAAACACCAATACGACTTATCGCGAATGAGCCAAACGTTGACAGACCGGGTGCCGTCAGGCATATCGTTTCTTTAAATCAAGGAGATCATGTCTTTGAAATTCAAATAAGAGGAGATGCAAGCCCGAAATGACGCGTACGAACAAGAAGAGGGACTGCTATATGGTGCTGGCATAGCCGATTAACCGCTGATCATTTTATATAATTAATTACTGCCATGAATGTCTTGTTTTCGCTTCATTTTATTTCAAACGCGTTTTTCTCGAAACGACTTTTTCTCAACTGGTGGGCGTTCTAGCTAAAAAAGTTATTGACCAATCGTTCTGAAATTTTTTGTGAATATTCTTTATTCGATTCCAATCGATATGAACCTAAATCTGAGATTATATTGTTATTAAACATTTTTTTTTATGCAAAAAAGGTGAAAAAATATGGTGTAAAACAATGATATCGTGTTCAAACTCTTCAAATACATGAATTTTTTTTTTTTTACCAGATTTAGGTTCATATTCTTAGAAAATATGTTGTTAACGAGAAAAAAAAATTTGGATGATTACAGATAAAAATTGCGATTTCAGGAGTTCCCGCCAGCAAAATACTTGGGTGGCAATCGTGCATGGACAGCACGTTCTAACGCCACTATTTCCGGGGGAAATTACTTGAAAAAATTCTAAAGTGTACTTCAAACCATAAATAAAATACCCTCCAAGTTTAAACAATTTCAGATTATTCCTTCCCTATTTAAAAAATTCACGAAAAACACCAAAATTTCGGCCTCCTAAACCGGTTTCCCCCCTTAAAATGGTTTCATGACGATGACCACAGTGTATTTCCATTGGTTTTCACCCAAAAATTCGATTCCAATGAATTTTGACCATCGGCAAAAAAAGTGCGGGCAAAATGGAAAAGACCCCCAAATTCGGAAATTCATGTATTTTTTTATACTCCACATCATCAGTAATGATTACAATGAGAAAAAAAGGATAAAAAAAACAAGATGTTTTTAAAGTGATTTTTTAAAAGCCAAATTGCTTGAAACACTGAAAATGGTTTACAAACCGTTATATTCCGCTTAGTTGCGTTGTAGTTTGTCGTATAGACGCGATATTCCCGAAACGGGGGTTTGTTCCACTTATATTTTATTTTTGATTCCTACGTACGCCTGCTTCTAGTTTTTACGTTTTATTCCACTCCCCTTGTTCCCCTTTCCTTCATTGATTTCCCCCCAGAGTGTAGCCCGCAGCCACTATTTCCTAATACACTACTGTATCTCATTTGCACGAGGGCTGCGAAATAAAAGCCAAGAATGCCGAACAAAACTGGGTAGCTCGTTAGGTTTTGGTCAGGTGTTCGACCTCCAAGATACTCAACAAATAAAATGAGAATCTGAGAATGTTGTAAATGCGTTAATTAATCAAATTAACGCGAGCGATGTGGCAAATATACAGAAGTCTAGCTATTCCAGCTTATACCAAGACATAATGCACACAAACAATGATTTGCAACTAAACCTAAGTATGGCTAAACTCGCCATAATAGGGTAATTGAGACTAGCGCACGGTACATAAGTCAGAATATCTTGGAACAGTAAAACCCACAAACTACACGCAGAATCAAGACGTACAAGCCAAGCGTGTACCACTAAGCTATTAGACCATCTACTACACCTTCTCTGCTCGTCTCCAGCATATTCTGACTTTAGAAACAGATACATAAAAAACAAAAACTCGGTACAAGACATTTTAAAGGTACAATAGATTCCCGAAATAAACAATTTATTTCATTTTATAATAAATGTACTACGAACCCGACTTTTCATTATTAGACTAGTGATAAGTATAACGATAAAGTTGCAATGGAAATGTAAATTGAGTTGTAAATACAGTGGAACCTCTCATAGCGTACGAAATGGGGAGAAAATCTACAATGTGTATTTATACAATAATCACACTGGCATTTGCATGAGGGCAGAGGGAAACTACAAAAAACTTGTACCGATACAGGCGGCTCTATTTTTACTGAGTTTTCGCTGTACGAGAATACATCAGAAACTCAGAAAAACTGCCTCTCGCTCAGCAGTTGACGCGCACACCAGTGCATGGCTAACCGGTCACCCATGCAAGTCCGACCGCGAGTCGAACTGCTTAAGGTACACGGAGAGAAGAGTCTGCGAGCAGATACGAGGGTTTCTGTTCTTAGTTCCTATAATTATAGTAGCGTGGTGACACATGGGGCTTATCGTTCTTGTTTTTATGCACATGGAAGCATTTGAAATGTGTATAGTAATCGTTCTGATTAGGCTTTTGTACTAAACTTATTATTCGTATAGTAATGTTACCTGCTGAGATTGTACTTATTCGTATATGTATGAAACTGTTCCCTTTTTATATAGGAATAATTAATTATTTTTTGGTACTATTTCCAATATGATACGGTAATCAGTTGCAGAAGGATTTTAATGCAATCTCATAAATGAAATAGTGTAATGCTTTGTCAGTTAATGTTCTTAAAAAGCAGTCGAAAAATATTTTTATGATTTCCATCATACATTTTTATTCTCTTTTACTGACTAGCATGTTGAGACTGCCAACACGCTAGCTGAAGTAGGTCGATATGTCAAAGTTATAAGTAAACTTATGACAAGTCGACCAAAAGTAAAAATTCCAGGCAGCATTACCGCCAAGTCTTTCATGTTGTTCCATGAAAGACAGTTTTGGTGAATCTTCTCCTCTTTATATGCAACGCCGTAAATCTTTTCGTTTATGAGAAAACTCTTGTTCATTCGCCATCTAACGGCAGCAAAGCAAACTAAATTTTCGTTTTTGGTAACAATTGATATACTACGTGTAGTGTTTTACATGTAGTATAGCATTCCTTAATACGTTCATAGAACCGCGTCAAAGCAATTCCTATGGTGTATAGTGATTACAGCTGCATCTATAAGAATGCACCGGATATGCAATGTGAACAATCCTTATACACCCTAAATTCACAGGTTTACTTATTTTTTCGCCGCTAGATGGCAATTTGATGCATCGATTCTCGTAAACGAAAGTATCTACGGAGGAACATATAAATCGGGAGGTTCAATGCCGATTTGCCATCAGGCATAACACCACAGGGACGCAGGGCAACACGGTCGCACGTTTTGTCGTCCTGTTCAGGTCGTTATTAAATAATAACGACTTAGCGATTTTTGGTGCAACCGAAACATCAAAAAATCTTGAACAGCAAACGTATGCTGCAAAAAATTCTCTGTTGTTCGCATAAATTCCCAACATAGCCCTCAATTATATTATTTTTTGCAAAATGCAAGAAACCAACACGTCATTTATTTCAAACCAGTATAGGAAATGAATACGAATTGATACTAATAAGTTCCATATAAATGACGATTACTTCAATATTTTTATCTTTCAAACAAATATTAAATACAAAGCATTACTATACTGTTAAGGTGGCTCATGCGCTTCACACTAGTCAAATCAGTGCTAAATTTTCAAAAGCGTTTTTACAATTCCTGGTTATTTAATAAATTGTTCCGAGGTGTTACTGACGTAGTAGCATTAGTTCTTAATAGACAAATACATTCACAGCCGGGATTTGAATAGAAAATCAACTGATATATGCAAATTCCCGATGTCATGATTTTTCGTGCAGTTTTTTCAAAGAATAAACCGTAATAATAGTTCCATTACGACGAGCAATATCTCATTTTTATCATTGGGAGATGCTTGATCGAATGACCGTTCGAATTTTTTATAACATCAGTAATTCAAAAGATACAGCGATTTGTATGTCGCCTTTTAG
Source organism: Pimpla rufipes (assembly GCA_963932165.1). Classification (NCBI taxonomy): domain Eukaryota; kingdom Metazoa; phylum Arthropoda; class Insecta; order Hymenoptera; family Ichneumonidae; genus Pimpla; species Pimpla rufipes. Next base: position 4,154,225 of record OZ010630.1, read on the forward strand.
GTTAGGATAGGATAATCAAACGGTTGTATCTTTTAAACTACTGATACTATCAAAAATCTGAACGGTCAATCGATGGAGCATCTTCCAATGATAAAAATGAGCTATTGCTCGTCGTAATATAACTATTATTACGGTTTATTCTTTTAAAAAACTGCGCGGAAAATCATGACATCGGGAATTTGCATATATCAGTTGATTTTTTATTCGAATCACGGATGCGGATGTATTTGTCTATTAAGAACTAATGCTACTACGTCAGTAACACCTCGGAACAATTTATTAAACAACCAGGCATTGTAAAAACGCTTTTGAAAATTTAGCACTGATTTGACTAGTGTGAAGCGCATGAACTACCTTAAGGAACAAGTCATTGCTATTATAAGGCGAATTCGGGGCGATTATTATACGTATCGTAACCTATGTATTGCTCATATGAGCTATTATAATAAGGCCCATGTGTCACCGCGGTACCATATTTTCTGAGAGAGGCACCTATATTCTCGGCTCCATTTCTCTCCGTGTAGTCCTTTCGTGGTACAGTAGAAACCTGCGTGAAATTCAGTCAAAGTTTTGAGTATCTTGATGGAAGGAAAATCTGAAGAAAAAAATGGAGCATATAAAAGGTGCTTCAAAGATTAATTCTGCATAATAAAAATTACAAAATGTTATAAACAAATTAATGAAAAATATACAACAAATTACCCGGTAATGCAATTTTTTTCTTCATGAAAATAATATATTCATTTTTCTGAATATGTATGATTTTTCTCCGATTTTTATGCAAATTTAAAAAATTGTGTTTCTTAAATCTGTTATCGTTGAAAAATGTGTTAAGAGGCAGTGGCACTTCCCCCACACCAGCTCGAATTTTTGAAAGCTAGTTTCCCCTAAAATATTCGACAGATACAGCTCAGATTTTGATAGAATGTGTGGAAGTACTGCAGAATTGGGCTGATCTTCTGGCTTCTCGATTCTTAAAGCCGTTTGGACAGGGGACTCGATAAATAAAAAGGTGCGAGAGAGACAGAGCTACGTGCGAGAAAGACAGCCCTATAGACGTTCAGCATTGAGCGAAGAAGTTCCGAGCGTAGTATCACTGCCTCTTAAGATTCACGAATTTTGGATATGTGTTTGGTATGAAACCACCCATTACACTCAAGACGTTTCCGGACAATTGATCGAGTAAATTCACAAATACAGCCTAAACATTTTGGATAAACTTCATTTTTTTAATTACATACATTTCTGGATTCATTTTTGAAGCGTCTTTTATATACTCGATTTTTTTTCAGATTTTCCTTCCACGAGATACTCGAAATTTTTTCTAAATTTCACGCAGGTTTCGACAGTACGACGAAAGGACTATCTTAACATGGGTGATCGCCGCAGCCATACATCGACCGCCCGTCTACTGCTTTCGCTGGGTTTGTTCCATTTTGCCCGCAAAAATATTCAGAACTGTAAAACACGCTGTTTCATTTTGCCTCCACATCCCCTATATATCAAATTATGTGATATTTTCATAATTTTGTGCTCATCCGTTCCAGGCACGGCGCATAGCCACACACTTCCACCATTCTGATCCGTCGAGACGGGAGTTCCAGGCTTCTCAGAAAGACTTCAGCGATCGCCAACTGTTAAAATTGATTCAGATGGTGGAAACCCGATGAAACTCGGAATACGAGATGCTAGAGCGGATACAAAAACGGAGGCCACCACTTACGCAAGTTTTGGCTAACTCTACCGTTCTCGGTCCTTTGACTAGAACCGAATGGAAAACTATTCGCGACTTGGTTGAAGTAATGAAGCCCTTTTACGACGCGACCGTAATTTCTTGCGGAATGAAGTATCATCGGACATAATCGGGTGGCGGACAGATGTCCGAAAAGCGTTTGCGTCTTATCATGAAGCTCTCCATCCGCAACACGTTTTCAAGCGTTTCTCTCTCAAGAAACTTGCACCGGCCAATCACGTATTCAGCATTCCGGTAGATCTGGACCGTGATTGGCCGGTGCAAGTTTCATAAGAGAGAAACACTTGAAAACATGTTGCGTATGGAGAGATTCATCGTAAGACGTAATCGCTTTTCGGTCACCTGTCCGCCACGCACAAAATCATGTCGATGTGTGAGTGTGGACAGAGAAACGAAAAGTTTTTGACAGAATGGAAATAATAATTGGTCAGATATTAGCGTTGCGGGCACCGATTTGATTAAAAGAGCGCTCATTGGAATGAAAAAATAAATAAAAAATATTAAACCTGACACATTTGGCGTCCGCGACGTGTTGACTGAGATTACTCCAGTTAGAAGTTCATAGCAAACGAAAAAGATCGAACGTGGTGTAAAGGAAGAGTGGCGCCATAGCGTCTCGTCGTGATAGTCGCGTGAGGCGGCATTATAAATTTCTTTTAACACTTGGTGTCAAGACGCTACCGCGTCTCTTGATCCAACGCTATTGATGGAAATACGGTTTTTGCAAGGGATAAAATACGCGTTGGAAAAACTCATCACGGGCTCTATCGACCTGAACGACATGGAAACCACCTGTCTGACAATATTTGCAAAGTTATCGATGTCAGGTTTAGCGAAATCGAGACGGAAGATCTGCACAACAAGGCGACCTTCCTGGATCCACGGTTTCACGGATACTTTCTCGACACAGACGCACTCACATCGATTCAATCGTCGTTATCGGGTGAAATCGTCGCCGAAAGCAATCGTCAAGACGACGATACCGAGTGTTCCACTTTCCCAAGAACGTAAATGAATTTGTTACATTTTACTGAGTATCTTTGAGTTCATTTAATGATTTGATATAACATTACAAACATTTTGTTTTAGCGGGTGTTAATAGAGACAAGAGCACGTTTTGGGACTTCATGCGACCGTCATCCAGTAATTCTAGTAAGGAATAATCGAATCTGTCGTTGACAATCAAGCAAGCGATGCTCGCTGACACCCATGAAACATTACTGGAGCATTCCAGGGATCGAATTTCGCGGCGGAAAACAGAGACTGCGAGGTTCACCAATCAATCGCTAATGGTAAGACAATATTTGACTTCGACTACAATTCTGAGGAAGGAAAATGGTAGATTCCCATTTAAGATAATAGAGTTAAGTCTAAGCGTGTCCTGGACCACACAGCATTTAATATGTAAACAAAGCAAAAATTAAATCGATTAAAAAATGTAGTTGATTCCACAATATACAATATTTCGCCCGCACTGCGTCCGGACCCATTATTACCACGAGAATCAAAACTCGTGGTACGCAAAGAAGGGAGGCAAAAAAAACTTCAAAAAGTACAACTGCTCGTTGGATCGGGAGTTTGCCTCGAGGTCTCGAGAGATTGGCCAAGTGGTTAGTTAATTTGTGGCGCTGTGTGCAAGAAAAAGGTGCGCGATTGTGCGGTGGAAACGGTTTATCGAAGAAGAAAAAGAAGTTGCAAAGTAGAACTTTGCACATCGCTTCCTCATTAATTTCCCTCTTTCACAAAGCCACCTCTAAGAAGAAGCTTATTTATTCAGTTTGGTTTCCTCATAGAGAAAGCTTTGTGAAAAAGGGAAATTAATGAGGAAGCAATGTGCAAAGTTGTACTTTGCAACTTTTTTTTATTTGATCAAAAGAAAATTCCATTACAAACATCGTTAACATCTAATTTTTATTAGATACAAAATTTTGTCTTACTTTCTTAACTTTTGCGGAAGTTATAACGAAAATCTACATTTTTTGAAAAATTCAAAATGGTGTAAAATCCGAACGACTTTATCGAATCATCACCAAATTTCGTACGTAGCAGCGCTGTATGTCATTTTTCGACTGTAGAACATTTCGGTTCATTTGTTGAGATTCGATTTTATTTCGACCGGAATGTATTTTTTTCAAAGAATTCAAAATTCAATCAAATCCGAACCGATTCACCGATTTTATAGAAATTCAATACCATATAACATTGAACGTATCTTCAGTTATGAAGAACTATTTAGCCAAATCGTCGAATTTTTACGAAAGTTAGAGCGACCACGCCCTTTTTTCAACAAATTAAAAAATGCGTAAAATCTTAATTACTATATCTATTTTTTCAAAAATCGTGCCATTCACAGAGGGGCAACTACTCTACTTGCGTGCCAAATTTGAGCCAGATCGCTCAAACGCGTACTGAGTGAGAGGCGATTGAATTTTCGAAGCCCAGCACATACATACATACGGACATGTTTTCTAAACCACTATTCTCGACGTTTTAGGTGATTCTAAGCATACTGGCATGAAAATCCCGAAAAAAATATTTCATAAAAACAAAGCTTCCTCTATGAGGAAGCAAAATAAACAAATGTATACGAGGTACAGTTTACATATTTCTGACGGCCAAAGGTGGAGTCGCAAAAAGACGGTTAATTTATGAAACCGTTAAATGACTGAAAAAATAACCGACAATTGACGGTCAATCGGCGTGTTTCATATTCTTCATGCAAATTCATCGAAACTTTGAGAAAAAAAAAAAACAACAATTAAAAAGCTCCCAACTGAAAAAGAAGCTTAATTAATACAAAAATTGGATAAATTGTGAAATAATCAAAAAACAAATGCAATGTGATATGCAAATGGTTATTTAATTATTTCACAATTTCCCCAATTTTGCTTCCTCATAGAAGAAGCTTTGTTTTCATGAAAAAAAAAATTTTCGAGATTTTCATGCCAGTATGCTTAGAATCACCTAAAACGTCGAGAAAAGTGATCTAGAAAAAATGTCCGTATGTATGTATGTGTGTGTGTGTGTGTTCTGGGCTTCGAAAATGCAATCGCCTCTCACTCAGTAACCGTTCGAACGATCCGGCTCAAATTTGGCATATAAGTAGAGTAGCCGCCCCTCTTTGAATGGCACGATTTTTGACAAAATGTATATAGTAATTAAGTTTTTATGTAGTTTTGAATTTGTTGAAAAAAGGGAGTGGTCGCTCTAACTTTCGTAAAACTTCGCCGATTTAGCTAAATAGTTCTTCATAACTGAAGATACGTTTAATGTTATATGGTATTGAATTTCGACGATATCGGTAAAGCGGTTCACATTTGATGGAATTTTGAATTTTTCGAAAAAAAAATATTTTGTAAATCACGTCGAATTTTAACAAATGAATCGAATTGTTGTATAGTGGAAAAACAACATACAGGCCTGCTACGTACGAAATTTGGTGATGATCGGTAAAGTCGTTCGGATTTTACACCATTTTTAATTTTTTTTAAATGTCGATTTTCGTTATAACTTCCGCAAAAGTTAAGAAAATAAGACAAAACTTTGTATCTAATCAAAATGAGATGTAACGGTGCTTGTAACAGAGCTTTCTTTAGTTCAAATTAAAGAAAGTTGCAAAGTCGAACTTTGCACATTGCTTCCTCATTAATTTTCGTTTTTCACAAAGCTTCCTCTATGAGGAAGCCAAAAATGATAAACAAGCTTCTTTTTTATTGACTAAGCTTCATTTTCAGTCAGGAGTTTTTTAATGTTTGTAAAAGTATTTTTTTGTAACACGTGCACGAATCGCGGCACTTTCCATGGCAGTCTTGCGAGCCGAAAGTGACCGTTTCCCTGTCAGTCGCGAACCTGTGGTGAAATGACAGAGTCACGCATGCGCAATTCGCATTTCGTTCACTTTCGTCCCTTGGGAGTTTCTGTCATTCACTTTCGTCCCTTCAATCACAACCTCACTTTTCAGTATTCGTCTCGCGCGACTGCCATTCCAAGTGCCGCAGATTCGTGCACTCGTTACAAAAAGTATGATGTGCAACACGGGTCGAATTGGCAATTGCGGCTCGTGTGATTGCAGCCCTCGTTTCGCTCGAGCAGCAAACCTCACACTCGCCGCAATTGCCAACTTTCGACCCTTGTTGCACAATATACTATTATTCCATCCTTTTCAAAGGAATTCAAACAGATATAAGCTACGAAGTCAGTAATCGAATACGCATCAATGGCAGCCGTCTTGTGATATTTCAATACATTCAAGCAGGCGTTCACACTTGCAAAATGCATCTATCTACGCGAATCAACAATTTATCACTTCAATTTACGGAAAAGACATGACTAACGCTCATGGACGCAACGTACAAAATTTGGTTAGGTAATTTTTTACCGTTTCCGAGAACATTGGCGACAAAGAAATCGCTGAAATCAGCTGATCGCCGTGAAACGTATAACTCCCGTCTTTTCGCCCCGGATGGGTAGTCGGGAGTTTTAAATCATGTTCGTCACATTTAATTAAGTAGTCCTTGCGTCTAGTATTTATTTTGCATAAATACGCGAAAAATGCGAGAGAATTGGAACATTTCTCAATGGTATAAAAATGTTTAAAAAAATCATGCACATTAAAGGTACTGAAAAGAGTAATTTTGCATAATAATAATTCGAAAATGTTATTAACGAACTGATGAAAATAAACATAGTTTAACAAATTTATCGATGACCCAATTTTTTTTTCATGGAAATGATTCATTCGTTTTTCCGAATATGTATGCATTTTTTCAGATTTTAGAGTTCACTTTGAAATTTGTGTGTTTTTTATAGGAAAAATATGTGAAATTACGAAGTGAAGTCTAAAATCGAAGAAAAATCATACATATTAAAAAAAATGAACGAATCATTTACAACAACAAAAACTTGGGTTATCAAAATATTTGTTAATTTTTGTTTTTTTCATGGATTTGTTAATAACATTTTCGACTTATTATTATGCAAAACTAATCTGTTCAGTTCCTTTAATGTGCATTTTTTCAGATGTTTAGACCATCGAGAAGTCTTTGCAATTCTCTCTCATTTTTCTCAAATTCCCTTAATTTTCAATTATGTTTCATTCATCTACGTAGATGCAAAAAGGCAGTCATTTCCATTCCGTTCAAAAGTGTTTATCATTTTGGCTTCCTGGTACAGGAGACGTCGTTTTGATGACATTTTTGCTACGCGGTTTTCATGTGAGCATACCCGGAATCACTTAAAACGTCGGGAAAAGAGATTTAGAAAAAATGTCTGAGAAAAAATCCGAACAATAAAGAAGCGAATCTCAGCCTACGATGGGTTTAGGCTGAAATTTTCTTATATCTGATATGGGCATTTTGAAAAATCGTAACTTAATCATAGTTGAAAAAAGAAAATCGGGAAAAAATGTCGAGCTCTTTTTAGAGTTGGGACAATAACACAAAAATCGTGGACGAAATTCGAGAGGTCGAGGGTCAGACCCAGGTCGAATCGGTAAAGAATACACCATATACAGATTTTATACATTTTTTATTTTTTGAAAAAAATGGCGTGATCGCTGTAACTTTAGCAAAAGTTCGACGATTTAGCTAAATAGTTCTTCATAACTGAAGATACATTCAATACCCCAAACAAATATTCACCTCTCTTAAAAAGGACATGGCACATCGAAAGTCGAATATATCGAAATATTACAGCCAGTATAACTCGTGCCGTGATTGATCGGCGATGGGTATGTCGCAGAGCCAACTTCAGACTTGTGATCGCTGCAAAGTATGACGTTGCAGTTTGCATCGTTGCAATGCAACGAAATGAAAAACAAAATATTAATTTCATACAAATTTAAATAATTCACCCCCATTTGGGGGTTACATAATGTTGTTTTGTCATGCTCTAAGTCGTTATAATACATTTTTATAGTCGGTACGATCATTTGGGTTCATTAATATGTTGCTGTTTTTAATTTCATTGCATTGCAACGATGCAAACTTCAACGCCATTGCAAAGTGACGTATGGCGCGCGTTTTAAGTGACTGTAGTCATCGCAGTTGTGGAATAGAATACTCTGAAGAGATGTCACATCGCAAGTCGATTATATCGAAAGACTGAAGCAGAAATAGAGTCATGCAATGCACGCGCATCGCGTGTGTTCGTTGGTCAGATTAAGGGGGTCTTCTACCCTGGAGCACCATTTTTACAATTTATTTGTTGTGGGGAAACGAATAAACGTAGACGACCCCGTTTTTTCTATTTGTTATTTACGTTTTAAAGTATACAATGGAATTTTTTTTAAGTTAGAAATCGTCGGCGTCCCAGGTCCACAAACTCGGTCATCCAAAATGGGATGGGAAAACGGCTACCTTTTCTTCTGGCACACCATTGATCTGAAACTAAAATTCAGAGCAGATAATAATCTGCTCTGAATTTTAGTTTCAGATTAATAAATCAGTATCACTTTGGTCATGGAATGGCGGAGATTTTTTCCGATTACCGCAAAATTAAGAAAATGGCGGCAATAAAATGGATGACTGTGTTTGTCGAACACAGGCACGCCGACGATTTTTAACTTTAAAGAAACTCCATTATTTTTAATTTAATTTAATTTAATTTATTTACGGATTTCTCCTTTTCAAGTATTTTACAATATGTGATTCGAAAACACGAGATCATAAATTCTTAATAAATATTCATATAGTCTTTCTTTTATAAATATTACATTCATCAGTCGCTTCGACAATTTTATGTGGTTGCTAAGCCTTCTACTCATATCTGAGGACCATTGCGTTCGCTTGCGTTCTGAACGCTTGTAGTGACACCCCAGAAAAGTGCAGAGATTCGTACAGATTCCCGAGCCTGGCAATTCGTGAGATCGCTGAGTTGTTCCCTACATTTGTTCTATTTTGACTTTCGTAGAACAGGCGAGACGTTGCAGAGCGTGCATTTTGCCTCGGCACTCTTAGAGCAACGCGGTTTAGGAGCGCCGGTGATTTTATAATTCCGTTTAACACCTTAAAGAGGAAACAAACGTCCCCCAACGATCTCACGGAGTTTAAGCTTGGTATATTTGCTAACTTGGAAATGTTCGTATAGTTGTGGTCTTCAATTGACATAGGGTTTCCCAATTTAAACGCAAGCAGCCTTAAAAATTTATGTTGGACAGTCTCCAGTTTGTTTGAATAAAATTGATAATGCGGGGACCAGACCGTGGAAGCATATAATAATTTTGAGCGCACTAAAGTTAGGTAGAGTAAACGGATTGTCGACGGATGCGCGAAGTCAGTTGTGAAACGCTTTACAAGGCCTAGCACTCTCATGGCTTGGTTTGTGCATGTCTCAATGTGCGGTCCAAAAGACATTTTCTCATCAAATATGACCCCGAGGTCTTGTATATCGGAGACTTTCTCAAGCACATGTCCCTTTAGATGATATTCATAAATTATCTTATTTCTCCCTCTCGAGAACGAGATGGATTTACATTTTTTCGGATTCAAGCTCATCCCATTGAGTTCACACCAAGTCACGATATTTCCGAGGTCTGACTGTAGCATCTCGCATTCCTCTCGTGACGATACCACACGGTACATTTTAAGATCGTCAGCGAACATGAGGCATCTGGACTGAATGCAGCACGCAACAATATCGTTGATAACGATGTTAAACAGAAGGGGCCCCAGGTGGGAGCCCTGGGAAACTCCTGATGATGCATAAATCGGTCTCGACACGAGTCCCTTGTACTTGACATATTGAAAACGATTTGCCAAGTACGATGCAATCCAATCCAGAAGCCTCCCTCGAACACCGTAATCGTTTAATTTCGTCAACAGTAACCCATGGTTAACCGAGTCGAAAGCTTTGCTGAAGTCCGTGTATATTGCATCCACTTGGAGCTTAGCATCCAGAGCCGAGGTGATATGGTTCTCATACAATACTAGGTTAGTAACCGTCGACCTTCCTGACATAAATCCGTGCTGCTCTTCCGCAATGACATTTTGAAAGTGGAACGTGAGCTTATCGCAAACCAGGCTGTCCAGTATCTTCGCCAGAGTCGGGATTTTTGAAATCGGACGGTAATTTTCTATAGCACGTCTTTCCCCTTTCTTAAAAATCGGAGTCAAATAACTTTTTTTCCACAATGTGGGGAATACTCCCTCTTTCAGCGATTTATTAAATAGTGCGCATATTGGTGCCAACAATGATTTGCAACAATTTCTGAGGATCTTTGCCGGGATGCCGTCCGGACCAGGGGACAGCTCAAGGTCAAGCGTGCGAATTTTGCTTTCAACCTCCTTCAGGGAGACACTTATCGACGAAAGATCAACCTGAGGGGGTTGTGCTGGCATTGTTGCTCGGAGCGGTTTATTCGGCTTGTAAACCGATTCGAAAAATGTCGCGAATAGTTCAACAATCTCTGGCCCCGTGTCTGCACATGTATCTGCTAGTGACATTGAGCTCGGTAACCCCTGGTCAGTGCGTCGCTCCCTGACAAACTTCCAAAAACTACTTGGATCCTTCGTGATGTTTTTTTCCATGCCTTGCATGTACGCGTCATAGCACTCCGCTCGACGTTCTTTGCATTGCATTCTAAGCTTTGAGAACTCACTATAGTCGCATTGACTGTTATAGTTTTTGTACCTCCAATGAGCTGCTTTTTTATGTTTCAGTAATTGCTTGAGTTCGCCTGAGTACCATGATGGGTATGTGCTCGGTTTTATCACCACTAGGGGTGTAAATTTTACAATCGCATCGGACATTACAGAATAAAATCTTTCCACACTACTATCTAAGTTTGCTCTGTCATTTAGAAACGACCAATCCACGTTTGCGAGGAATTCATCTAGCGCCAAGAAGTTGCATTTCGAAAAATTATAACGCGGTTCTTCACACTGTAGCTCTCTCAGCATTGACCAAAGAACTTTGACTGCAAGTGGCGGATGGTATAAATCTGGATCTATGTATTTTAAAATGTAAATAACAAATAGATAAAAACCAGAGTCGTCTACATTTATTCGTTTCGCCACAAAAAAATCAGATGTAACCACTTGAAAAAATTGTGCTCCAGGGTAGAATGTGTCTAACCTAAGACACCTATCTAACCTAAAAGAGCGCGAAGTCATATGAAATTGTATAAATATCCTATTTAGCCACAAGAAAAGACAAATGAGAAGAAAGGACTGGCAGCGAAGTGAGCACGTTGATGCTAGTCTTAGTAAAAAAAAAGAAAAAGACGAACGATAATACGGCTTAGATGTGCAAAATGTTTTGAAATAAACTGATGTTCCAATAAAATCAATGTGAAAAATACAATGTTTTGTTTTTTCTGACTGTTGTGACTGTTTTTCAACAATGTGAAAAGCATTCTTAAGCTATCATATCTTGAGCTATATAAAAACTGTGTACTTGAAAAAAAAAACGCACTGAGTAAAAAAGACTGGGGGAATCCCCCACATGCTGCGGATATTTTCCACCAGCGGGAATCCCGCTGATTTCAAACCGGGTTTGACCCTCGACCTCTGGGAATTCGTCGACAATTCTTTGTGTTATTGTCCTAACTCTAAAAGGAGATCGACATTTTTTCAAATTTTGTTGTTTAAGGAGGCATCAGCGCTGCATGCTAGTCAAATCAGTGCTAAATTTTAAAAAGCACTTTTATAATTCTCGGCTCTTTGATTAATTGTTCCGAGGTATTACGCACGTAGCAGCGTCAGTTCTTAATAGAAAAATACTTTCACAGCCGTGATTTGAATAGATAAACGACTGATATACGCGAATTTCCGATGTCATGTTTTTTCGTGCATTTTTTTTTAAGAATAAACCGTAATAATAGTTCAATTATGACGAACAATAGCTCATTTTTATTAGCGAAAGATTCTTGATCGATTGACCGTTCAGATTTTTTGCAGTATTAGTTCTTCGAAAATTACAGCCATTTGTGTGTCTCCTTTTAGGTTAGGGAAGGAATTTAAGCGGTCGTATCTTTTGAGCTACTGATACTATCAAAAATCGGAACGGTCAATCGATCAAGAATCTTTCAATAATAAAAATGAGCTATTGCTCGTCATAATTCAACTATTATTACGGTTTATTCTTCAAAAAAACTGCACGAAAAAACATGACATCGGGAATTTGCATATATCAGTCGTTTTCCTATTCGTATTACGGCTGCGAATGTATTTTTCTATTAAGAACTGTCACTGCTACGTGCGTAATACCTCGGAACAATTTATCAAACAGCCGGGAATTATAAAAATGCTTTTAAAAATTTAGCACTGATTTGACTAGCATGCAGCGCTGGTGCCTCCTTAAGTTTGAATTTCTTACAATTGATCAAAATGAAAATATTGTTTGCCACAACTTAAAAATCTGAAAAAAAAAAAATTCTCAAAAATTCGGTAGCAGATCTAAACGTTTTTAAGGATGTTATACAGTTTCACACTAGTCAAATCAGTGCTAAATTTTTAAAAGCGTTTTTACAATTCCTGATTGTTTAATAAATTGCTCCGAGGTGTTACTGACTTTATGGTATTAGTTCTTAATAGAAAAATACATTCAAAGCCATGATTCGAATAGAAAGACGACTAATATAAGCAAATTCCCAATGTCATGTTTTTTGCGCAGTTTTTTAAAAGAATAAACCGTAATAATAGTTCAATTGTGACGGGCAATAGCTCATTTTTATAACTGGAAGACCCTTTATCGATTAACCATCCATATTTTTTTATAGCATCAGTAGTTCAAAAGATACAGCAATTGGGATAAGGTTAGGATAAGATAACCAAACGGTTGTATTTTTTGAATTACTGATCCTATAAAAAATCTGGGCGGTCAATCGATAAAGGGTCTTTCAGTAATGAAAATGAGCCATTGCCCGTCATAATTGAACTATTCTTACGGTTTATTCTTTTAAAAGACTGCGCGAAAAAACATGACATTGGGAATTTGCTTATATTAGTTGTCTTTCTATTCGAATCATGGCTTTGAATGTATTTGCCTATTAAGAACTAATGCTGTAACGTCATTAACACCCCGGAACAATTTATTAAACAATCAGGAATTGTAAAAACGCTTTTAAAAATTTAGCACTGATTTGACTAGTGTGAAGCTGTATAACATCCTTAAGCTTAGAGTCGAAGTAGGCCGACTCTTGCTTCTATTTTTTTCGGACTTTTAAAAATATTATTTGACTTTTTCCAATAAAAAAGTCGTTAGTAGAAAGCTATTTGACTTTTTTCAATAAAAAAGTCAAATGACGGTTACTCGCATCTACATAGATGTAAAAAGTAGAACTTTGCACACTGCTTCCTCATTAATTCCCCTTTTCCACAAAGCCACCTCTATGAAGAAGCTTATTTATTAACTTTGGCTTCCTCATAGAGGAAGCTTTGTGAAAATGGGGAATTAATGAGGAAGCAGTGTGCAAAGTTCTACTTTGCAACTTTTTTTAAATTTGATCAAAAGAAAACTCCGTTACAAACACCGTTACATCTAATTTTGATTAGATACACAGTTTTGACTTACTTTAATAACTTTTCCATAAGTTACAACGAAAATCTTAATTTTTTAAAAAATTCATAACAGCGTAAAATCCGAACGACTTTACCGATCGTCACCAAATTTTATACATGGCAGCGCTGTATGTTATTTTTTGACTGTTGAATATTTTGGTACATTTGATGAGATTCGACGTGATTTAGAGCAAAATTTATTTTTTTCGAAAAATTCAAAATTCTATAAAACCGGAATCGCTTTACCGATTTCGCTGAAATACAATGCCAAACAACATTGAAGGTGTCTTTATTTATGATGAAGTATATAGCTGAATCGTCAAACTTTTACAAAAGTTAGAGCGATCACGCCATGGTTTTGAAAAATTTAAAATTCGATAAAATTTGTATACATGGATATATTTAATTTTAAAAATATATAAATTAGAGAGGATTTAATACTCTACTTGCGTGCTAATTTTTAGCTCGATCCATCATGCCATTCCTGAGGTATGAACAATTGAATGTTCGGTGCCTGGATCATACACACACACACACACACACACACACACACACACACACACACACACACACGCACACACGCACGCACCCACGCACACACCCACACACGCACGCACGCACGCACGCACGCACGCACGCACGCACGCACGCACGCACGCACGCACGCACGCACGCACGCACGCACGCACGCACGCACGCACGCACGCACGCACGCACGCACGCACGCACGCACGCACGCACGCACGCACGCACGCACGCACGCACGCACGCACGCACGCACGCACGCACGCACGCACGCACGCACGCACGCACGCACGCACGCACGCACGCACGCACGCACGCACGCACGCACGCACGCACGCACGCACGCACGCACGCACGCACGCACGCACGCACGCACGCACGCACGCACGCACGCACGCACGCACGCACGCACGCACGCACGCACGCACGCACGCACGCACGCACGCACGCACGCACGCACGCACGCACGCACGCACGCACGCACGCACGCACGCACGCACGCACGCACGCACGCACGCACGCACGCACGCACGCACGCACGCACGCACGCACGCACGCACGCACGCACGCACGCACGCACGCACGCACGCACGCACGCACGCACGCACGCACGCACGCACGCACGCACGCACGCACGCACGCACGCACGCACGCACGCACGCACGCACGCACGCACGCACGCACGCACGCACGCACGCACGCACGCACGCACGCACGCACGCACGCACGCACGCACGCACGCACGCACGCACGCACGCACGCACGCACGCACGCACGCACGCACGCACGCACGCACGCACGCACGCACGCACGCACGCACGCACGCACGCACGCACGCACGCACGCACGCACGCACGCACGCACGCACGCACGCACGCACGCACGCACGCACGCACGCACGCACGCACGCACGCACGCACGCACGCACGCACGCACGCACGCACGCACGCACGCACGCACGCACGCACGCACGCACGCACGCACGCACGCACGCACGCACGCACGCACGCACGCACGCACGCACGCACGCACGCACGCACGCACGCACGCACGCACGCACGCACGCACGCACGCACGCACGCACGCACGCACGCACGCACGCACGCACGCACGCACGCACGCACGCACGCACGCACGCACGCACGCACGCACGCACGCACGCACGCACGCACGCACGCACGCACGCACGCACGCACGCACGCACGCACGCACGCACGCACGCACGCACGCACGCACGCACGCACGCACGCACGCACGCACGCACGCACGCACGCACGCACGCACGCACGCACGCACGCACGCACGCACGCACGCACGCACGCACGCACGCACGCACGCACGCACGCACGCACGCACGCACGCACGCACGCACGCACGCACGCACGCACGCACGCACGCACGCACGCACGCACGCACACACACACAGACATATTTTCTAGACCACTTTTCTCGACGTTTTAGGTGATTCTGAGTATGTTAACATGAAAATATCGAAAACAAAAATTTTCACGAAAACAAAGCTTCCTCTATGAGGAAGCAAAAATGACCGTCACAACCTCATCTCTTATGACCGTCACATGACTGACCGTCATGTGACGGTCACTCACAACTCTGCCAGTGACGACATCGAAAGTATTAACCAACCCCAGGACGTAACATTCCCCCACCACGCGTCACGCACGCACGCAGGCCGGCTAACGAGCCGGCTTTGTCAAATCACTTGTTACGCCGGTCTCTCCGGCGTAGAAAGCTACAAGTCAGCCCTCGAGAAGCGTCGCCGTAAAGCCCGTTTAACGTAACGGAAGTAAATTGCCAAAAGTACATCACAATAATTTGTCGAACATCGCCGAAGTAGACGCCACAAAGGTGAGTGAAGCCCCCAGTTATCGTCAAATAAATCTTCGTAGCTTTGCCTGATGACTGCCAGAATGTTTTGCGTCCCTGAAATCCCGATCATCCAACTATCCACCCTGAAAAATTAGCCGGATAAGGAATAAAGAAGTAATAACAGAAAGTGTCGTTTATTAGCTTTCTCGAAACGAGTTGGCGCCTAACGTCAACAATAACAAATACACATTTTCGTTGAAGAAGACAAAAAGTAAGATTCTTACTCAACAAAATACGACGTTTTTCGAAGTTTGAAGCAAAACTTTCGAACAGAAGACAACATCTTTGTCTCAAGTATCTGTCGTACTAAATTCGCCGTGACATAACCTTCGCCGCGCCGCCGCGGAGATTTTTTGTTTGCCAATGTTCGCCAGTCGTGAGTTTCAAAGAATATCTCGAACACTTCTCGATGGGATAAAAATCTCAAGAAAATCAAGCACGTTGATGGTGCTGAAAAGATGTATTTCGCGTAATAATAATTTCAAAATGTTATTAACAAATTACTGAAAAAATGAATTGTTCAACAATTTATCCAGCAACCCAACATTTTTTTTCTGATGAAGATTATTCATTAATTTTTCTGAATATGTATGAAATTTTTCAAAATTTTGTCTAAATTTTTTTAAACGCGTTTTTAGCCCTTCATTTTTCGTGAAAGAACGCAGTTTTGAAAAATCAAACAAAATTGTGAAAAAATTCATACGTATTCAGAAAACCAAATGAATAATTTTCATCAAAAAAAAAAGTTGGGTTACCGGGTAAATTGTTGAACAATTCATTTTTCCATATATTTGTTAATAACATTTTGGAATTATTATTATGATGCGAAATCAATCCTTTCGGCACCTTCAATATGCTTGATTTTTTTTCAGATTTTTATTCCATCGAGAAGTGTTTGAAATATTCTTTGAAACTCACGTTTGGCGGAACTGTACCTCTCATACTATCTTAAGGTGGTTATCAAGCCGAAGTGGGCCAGAGAATCTTTCTATTTTTTCAGCCTTTTGAAAAAGATAAAACTTGACAAAATTAAGGAAAAGTAGAAAGACTAATAATTTGACAATGGGCAGTAGCTAGAAAATCTTTGTGTGCAGCACATGACTTTTCAGAATTTCTTCAGATTTTTGCCGATGGATATATATGTATTCTTTGGAAAAAATCTGAAAAAAACTGTAAAAATTCTGAAAATTCATGGGTTGCACACAAAGATTTTCTGGGTTCTGTTCATCGTCAAGTTACTATTTTGTTATGTCAATCATATAAAAAAGATGTGGACCTAGTCGGACGGGTCGAGGGTCAGACTGGGGTTGAAACCAGGTGGAATGCCTTATATGAAGCATTCTCGTTCGATTCAATCACTTTTTTCTTTGACCCTCTCTGATCTGCTCCATAATTGGTAATATCAAAATAACAGTAAAGGGCACTCTGTCCGAATTTTTTCAAGTTTTTAAAACCATGTTTCAGAAAATACCGTTTTCCTTTCAAACGCAAATATCTCGGATACTTGAAGTTAATTTAAAAACAGTCTGCACAAAAATTGTCGTTTTCTGTTAGCTTTCGAGCAGTATATTATAAATAATTTTTGCGTTCCGGTTAGAATGATTTTTAACCAAAAAACGGAGGAATAATTTTTTTTATGAAAAAACGGATAATTTTTTTGGACTTAAAAAATTACAGAGTATGTGTGTATGACTTCTGATATTGTAAAAAAATCCCCAGAGTGGCACCGATATATCTTCTGGTATAAAAAATGTATTAATAAAAAGAATTCGCCTATTTTCCGGAACTTATACACAAATACATTTTTTTATACCAGAAGATCTACTGGGGCCACACTGGGGATTTTTTTGCAATATCAGTAGTCATGCACGAAAACTGTGTAATTTTTTCAGTCCAAAAAATTATCCGTTTCTTAATAAATAATAACAATTCCTCCAATTTTCATTAAAAAATTATTCTAATCGGAACGTGAAAATTATTTGAAATATACCGCTCGAAAGCTAACAGAAAACAACTTTTATGTGGTAACATTTTTTTAAGTAACTTCAAGTTACCGAGATATTTGCGTTTGAAAGAAAAACGGTATTTTCTGAAATACGGTTTTAAAAATCTGAAAAGAATTCACATAGAGTGTCCTTTACTGGTACTTTCATATTGCCAATTATGGAGCACATCGGATAAGGTCGAAGAAAAAAGTGGCTGAATCGACGGAAAATGCTTCATAACTTTTCAATTAAATATTTGTTTGTATGAAGTAAAGAATTCACAAATTACAAATTACTTGTAACACCGGCCTAAAAAGCAGTGCCTTTCGTGACAACATTGCAGGGCACAAATGTCAGGGCTGTGTCGGTCAGAAATGTGTATTTTCATTATAAGGGCTACTTTTTTCCTCACCAATGAAAAAATTTGAAATAATTCTATTCTTTTAGAACTGCGGAGAAGGATTTTTTGTCAACGATTTTTTGTCATGAAATTGGATCAACCGGTTGCTTCGAACCAGAAATATGGGTTTTTCATACTGCGTGTAGTTCAGAAAAAACCAATCATACGATTGGACTCCACTAGAGCTCAATCTCTTCGCAATCACATTTCCTATAGATCAAGTGCAGGGATTTTCTTTAAGTTAATAATTTAAAACATCCATTCCGGTTAAGCCAAATTTATCATCATTTTTATAAGTTACAAGCAACAATGCGCTCGCTTCGCTCGCACTCCTTGCTTTTCATTTCTTTTCTTGTAGCCAATACAGCCATTCAAAACGCGCCCGATGCGTTATTCTGCAGCGGCCATGACAGTCTGAAATCGACTTTATATCGAAGCCACCGCCGACCAATCAGAACGCCTGAAAAGTGGCTTCAGTATTTCGATATATTCGACTTTCGCTGTGTCATGTTCTTTTTAAAAGGGGATTCTGTAATTTGGTTTTAAGAACTGTAAAGAAAAATCTCAACAATCAATCTGTAGAAGATGGGATTTCAAAGAGACAGAGTTGTAAAACTCTAATTTTTATAAAAGTAAAATTGACGGTACAAAATAAAATGTATGACTTTGTAATTATGTTTTTGTAATAATAACTCGTAATGATTATAATATGATGTGTAAACTTTTAAATAGATACTAGGAATATTAATATCCCATAAAACTTCATGGTAATCTTATTGAAAAAATGGAGAAATGCTGTTAATGCATTGCGAAAATATTGGAGTACAGTGGTTGTTCATTTTTCTCATGATTTCTCCCAAAATTTAATCAAGAATTCGATTTTTCTTACGGTTATTCAAAAGTTTACATATAATTTTATAACTGGTACAGGTCATCATTATAAAATCATCATTTCAATATAAATTGTAGTGTAAACTTTAATTTTTAAAGTTCGAAAATATTCGAGATTTTCGAATATTCGTGATCGTCGAAAATTCGATTCGATTCAATCGGAAAGACAAATTAGTGTGTACTCTCTTATATAATAATCTTCCTACATTTTTCGTTTCAGAGCTCCTTCCTCCGCGTTGGTGGAATCTCCCGCCCCACGCCAATGCAACCCAACTAATTGGGGTCCAAAAAATAGAATAATTTCGTAGACCGAGTAACCTCACGAAAATGTCGGGAGATCCGAACCACGATCTCATTCTGGCGGTTCGTAACGGTGACGTAAAAACCGCGGAGAGACTGATCGATATCTACGGTCTCTCTTATTCAGCAGGATGGTCGGGCGGCTACGAATTGGTTCGGCAAGCTCTGCTGGAAAATCGCGAGAACATGGCAAAACTGCTGTTAAACAAGGGTTCTCGAGTAAACAACGAGAGTGAAAAATCAGCCTACACACTGCTCCATTTGGCCGCAAGAAAGAGTTGCACGAAGATCGTCGCTATGCTACTCGACAGACAGGCGATCGTGAACGCAGTTGATACTCACGGCCAGACACCGTTGTTCTGCGCCATCTGCGGCGGCTCTTTGAAAACGGTCGAGTTGCTGTTAGACGGAGGGGCCAATGTCGACGCGTTGACGAACGACAGAAGTTCCCCGCTTTTGTGCGCAGTGGATAACGACGAATTATGCATGGTTGAGGAGCTTTTGCGTCGTGGAGCTCGTGTCAACTTGCGCGGCTCAACGAATTCTCGTGCATTCGACGGTCCGACGCCTCTGTACTTGGCCGCAGTGAGGAACAAGTTTCCGATGGCCAAATTGCTCGTGACGATGGGCGCCGATGTCAACGGAACTTCCGGATCAGTGTTGTAAGTCTCCATATCCCCTTATCGCTATTGAAAAGTTTACACGTTATATTACAATCGTTACGAGTTTTTATTGAGGTAGTTCTAGCGCCTAGAGTCCATTTCGCATAAATTCGAGAAAAGTGAGAGAGAATTGCAAAGACTTCTCGATGGTCTAAAAATCTGAAAAAATTCATACGTATTCAGAAAAATGAAGGAATCATTTTCATCAACAAAAAACTTGGGTCATCGAAATATTTGTTAAACTATTTTTTTTCATCAATTTGTTAATAACATTTTAGAAATATTATTATGCAAAATTAATCTTTTCAGTACCTTTAATGTGCATGCATTTTTTCAGATTTTTAAACCATCGAGAAGTCTTTGCAATTCTCTCCCATTTTCCTCAAATTTATGCGAAATGAATATTTGGCACTAGAACGACCTTAAGGATGTGCGAATAGTAAAAAATTTGAACAATTCATTGCGAATTGAATATGAATAATTCAATTCACATTTTGAATTGAATTTTCGAATCAATCGAATAATTCAAAAATTCACGAATATTCACAAATGATCAGAAAGTTACGAATATTCATGAATAATCAGAAAGTTTCGAATATTCATGTATAATCAGAAATTTACGAATAGTCATGAATAATCAGAAATTTACGAATATTCATGAATAATCAGAAATTTACGAATATTCATAAATAATCAGAAATTTACGAATATTCATGAGTACTCAGAAATTTACGAATATTCATAAATAATGAGAAGTCATAATAATTAGACCAGCATAACCGAGCATTCGGATCATATCCAAACGCCGGCCATTACATTTTTCTATTAATGTTGATTTCGCGAGTTATTCCTGTTCTTGTGAATTATTAATAAATATGCATACGAATATTCATAAAATTATGAATATTCGAGCTACTTTCTGAATATTCAATTCAAATGTTCAATCGAATATCATTATTCAATTCAATTCAATTCAAATGCTATTCGCACATCCCCAGTAACCGTTATTAAAAATATTAGAAAGTCAATCGTATGCATTAATTTTATTTGTACAAAAACTAGGAATTCACAGATCCCTCCCGGATCGGACGAAACGCCGCTTCACGCTGCGGCAAGACACAGCGAAGGGGTCCTTCTGGCCAAGTTGCTCCTGACCAAGGGCGCGAACGTGAACACGACTGGTCGAGACGACGAAACGCCGCTTCACGTTGCAATAAAATGCCACGACAACGACAAGATCGGCAAGTTGCTTCTGGCCAAGAGCGCGGACGTGAACGCCACCGATCGGAGCGGCGAAACGCCGCTTCACGCCGCGATAAAGTAGGGTAACAAGAACAAGATCGCTAGGTTGCTTCTGAAGTCAGGCGCGAACGTGAACGCCGCCGACAGGGACGGGAAAACGCCGCTTCACAAAGCGATAGCGAGTGGCCTGAGAGACAAGGTCGAGCTGCTCTTGAACATGGGCGCCGATGTCGACGCGAGTACGAAAAACGGCGCGACTGCCCTGCGCGCGGCGGTCGACAACGCCGACGGAGCCTCGTCGAGGAGATTTTGCGACATGGTCCTGACGTGAAAAACGAGGCGAACCGCATCAGCCTCTGCGTCGCTATCAAAGCTCGTGTGGGCGACAAACGGGTGAAGATCGTCGACGCGCTTCTGCGTCACGGTTTTAACGTTCGCGCGGAGGACGCCGGCGACATTGAGCTCTTCCACGCGGCGGTGAGACGAGGATATCGCGGGATAGTCGAGAGCCTGTTGAGACTCGGGGCCGACGCGAATGCGCCGCGCAACCGCCAACGGACCCCGCTGTACATCGCGATTCTGCATCGTCGGCTCGAGCTCGTCGAGTTGCTCCTGAGTCACGGCGCGAGCATGAATGTCGACACGGACATGTTTTTCGCTGTCGTGAGGAAGGGAGATCCCGAGAGCGTGAAAACGCTGCTACGGTTGGCGCCGTATGTTGACGTCGACGCGCGCGATAATACAGGCGAAACGGCTTTGATCCATTCGCTCCAGCCGGACAGGTGTGTATACGCAGAAGGAACTGAACTGTCCATCGCAAAGCAATGCAAAATAGCGGAAATGCTGGTGAACCGGGGCGCAAGTGTCAACGCTGTGGCGACGGACGGCACAACGGCGCTTCACGTTGCTGCCGAAGACGGCCACGTTGAGCTAGTGAAGCTGCTGCTGGATCAGGGCGCCGACCCGGACTACCTAGATCTGGAAAAACGGTCACCACTTGATTACGCCGTCGTGAATTACCACGCGGACGCCGTTGATGTGCTCCTCAGCTACGGCACTGACGTCACTTCCAAAAACTTTATGACAATAACGAGACTGTTGGAACTGGCGAGATGCAAGATGAAAGAAGCTAACGATCGACGCAACAGCGACGACTACCACGAGAATTATGGGTACGAAGAATTGCCTGGCGACGACAGCATCGGCGAGATTGATATCTGGCCGTTGATCGTAAAAAGACTGGAGCTGCACATCCTCGCATTAAAGGCGCTCGACCTCCACGCAAACGACTGGAATCCTCCGGATTTCGATATGGATGACGAGCACGACTGGTATTTTCGAAATTGCCAAGGGGAAATCGAAAAAATGAAGAGGAAATTGATCGGCGATAGTAACGTCAGTTTTCACGATGTCCTCGTCGCCAGATATTGGAATCAATTGGCGGCTTACGCGCGAAACGAGAGCATCGCTCGGGCTCTCGCGTGCGGGGAACTTGAAGATGATTTTCCGATGTATCACGGAATGATCGCGCGGCGCTTCAAGCAGGGACAGAAGAGGAGGCTGCTGATCTTGGGTGCGAAGAGTTTGATCGCCCTCGCCGGCTACGCGATACCGGAGTTCTCGGCCATCGAGATTCTCAAGTATTTGAGTTACAGCGATCTCGGGAAACTAATTGAAGCCTGTCCCATCGGCGACGATTGCGGTGACTAGAGCGAGTATCGCGCGATCATTTATCGCAATATTACAGACGTACTTTGCAACAGAGAATTTGCGGTGTTTTACTTATGGGTTATTCCCGCTGAAATTTTCATGTCCTGACCACGACACCCGTCAATAATTATGGCAACTTTTTTGTGTTTTTAAGTATACGAAAAAAGCGAAGACACGTGTTTTTTTTGTTTTTTGTTGTATGTCCTTTTGTGGTACAGTAGAAACCTGCGTGAAATTCAGTCAAAATTTTGAGTATCATGATGGAAGAAAAATATGAAAAATATCGAACACGTAAGAGGTGCTTCAAAGATTAATTCTGCATTAAAAAATTACAAAATGTTATAAACTAATTAATGAAAAAGTATATCGTTCAACAAAAATTATCTGGTAACGTAACTTTTTTTCTGGATGAAAATAATTTATTCATCTTTCTGAATACGTTGGATTTTTTTGAGATTTTAATGTAAATTAAAAAAAATGCGTTTCTTACATTTTTTTACTTTGAAAAATGTGTTAAAATTCACGAATTTTGGATATGTGTTTGGTATGAAACCATTCATTACACGCAAGAATTTTCCGGACGATTAATCGAGTAAATTCGCAAATACAGCTTAAACATTTTGAATAAATGTAATTTCTTTTAAATACATAAAATATTGAAAATATTCATACAGATTCAGAAAAATCAATAAACCGTTTTCACGAAGAAAAAAAGTTACGTTACAATATATTTACAATATACCCAAAGTTGAACAATACATTTTTTCATTAATGTGTTTATAACATGTTATAAATATTGTTATGCAGAACTAATCTTTGAAGCGCCTTTTACATACTCAATTTTTTCAGATTTTTCTTCCATCAAGATACTCCAAATTTTGACTGAATTTCGCGGGGATATCCACTGTAAGACGAAAGAACTACCTTAAGGGCTATGATCAATATTGTCGTGGGTATGATATTTATTTAAAAAATGCATTTTTTCATAACATTATTTATTTAATCTTGAGTACGTTGGAAATGTATAATCCTATCGGAAAATGGCTCGGATAACATTTCTTCAGTTTGAAATAATTTAAACGACGTACATTTTTGCAAAATGTTCTGTGCAGTCTGAAGTTGTTTTATTCAATGTTAAAGACAAAAAAAAAACGTTTTTCATCCAGTTCACCAACATTTAACGGAAAACAAGAAAGTGTAAAAATGCTGTGCGGAATTACAACATTTTTGAGACTTGGTTGGGAATGGCATCTTTCGATTTAACAAAGTTATAGCTAATTGAAGTTTCCGTAAATAGATAAATTCAGCAGAACGCAAACTAAAATAGTCAAACGCGTCGGTTAACAACAGATTTATATTATGTACTTGAAATTGGATTATCGTGAATGAGAAAAAGACATGTTTTTTATATCATATTTTATTGGCCATAGCAAATTGTTTACTGTAATATTCGATACTGTATAATACTGTAGTATTCGACAAAATTGGCCCACTTTCAAGTACGTAATATAAATCTGCTATTAACCGATGCATTTGAATATTTTATTCTGCGTAATGCTGAATTTATGTATTTACGGAAATGTCAATTAGCTATAATTTCGTAAAATCGAAACTTGCCATTCCCAATCAAGTCTCAAAAATCTTGTAATTTCTCACAGAATTTTTACTGTTTTTTTTGTTTTCTGTTAAAAAGTGTCGAACTGGATGAAAAACGGATTCTTTGTATTTAACATTGAATAAAACAACTTTAGACTGCTGAGACAATGTTGAAAAAAGTATATCATTTGAGTAATTTCAAACTGAAGAAATGTTGTCTGAATGATTTTTCGATAGGATTCGAAATTTCCAAGATATTCAAGATTAACAAAATAAAGTTACCAAAAAATGCATTTTTAAAAATAAAAATCACTGATGACAATGTTGATCATAGCTCTTAAGAAAAATATGTCTTCTCATGTTCCGAACACAATTCGAAAAAAATTGCCATAATTATTGACGGGGGTCAGGTTCAGAGCATGAAAATTTCAGCGGGAATCCTGTAGTTTTTTACAGAAAAAGGCAACCCTGCTTTCAGGCTACATCCCGAACATCGTTGATATCTAACAAAAAAGTCGTAACTCTCAACCAAAGCTACGATTTAACAGTTTATTTAAAGAGTTATACCAATATATATTATTATATGTAGATATCATTATCGGTTACAATATATATATTGTAGCTCCTTAATCGCACAATTGTCAAAGATACATAATTACAATAATAACTTTAATACAGATATACATATGGACTCTGAATACTCGCATCCAATCTTCAAACGTATGAAATAACTCAATGTACTAAAATCTGAAAAACAACTGCTAAAAGTAAGACCTCCAAGGTAGTTATGTCGCTTACAGCTCATTTCGCATAAATTCACGAAAAGTGAAAGAGTATTGCCAATACTTCCCGATGGTATAAAAATCTAAAGAAATTCATGCACATTAAAGGTACTGATAAGATTAAATTTGCATAATAATAATTCTAAAATGTTATTAACAAATTGATGAAAAAAAATGGTTTATCGAATTTCCCGGTGACCCAAATTTTTTTGTGAATGAAAATGATTCGTTCGTTTTTCTGAATACGTATGATCTTTTTCAGATTTTTTATTTGACTGAAATTTGTGTTTTTGCGTACAGATTTTCCAGATAAAAAACACACAAGATTCAAAGTCAACATAAAAAGCGGAAAAAATTCATATGTATTCAGAAAAATGAACCATTTTGATCAGAATCATTTTGATAAAAAAAAATGTTGGACACGGAGCGATTTGTTAAACAATTTTTTTCATGAATTTCTTAATAACATTTCAAAATTATTATTATGCAAAATTCATATTTTCAGTACCTTTAATGTGCATACATTTTTTCAGATTGTTATACCATCGAGAAGTCTTTGCAATTCTCTCTTATTTCTCTCGAATTTATGCGAAATGAGCGGGAAGCGACATAACTACACCTCAACCGTTCTAAAAGTTGCCGCACGATGCCGTTTCTAAATGAAACAATATTTTTATATCGGTTTAAAAGGGAAACGAAATATGTGTAATCTGTGTAACCAACGTGTGAACGAGAGCCTACAACATTGTCTATGCGATTGCGCTACATACACAGATGTAAAGAAATCAGTTTTAGATTTATAAGAACTTCGACATTCCGGGAAGTCATTGAAGTTGCGAGTAACAATGAATCCTGAAATTTATTTCTGTGTGTCAAAGCTGGATGCATTTTGTGAGTCTTTGCGCTAAACGAATAACAAGCCATGTCTTTAACTATTTGTTGAGATAGGTTAACGTGTGTTAATAAGCGAGAGAACGAATGTGCCTGCGCGCGACGTTGAAAAGTGTGTAGTGCTGATTCGGCACTTGAACTGCAGCCATTATCTTGAGCAGAAGGAGAATGAATAAACGACAGTATTCTTGGTTAAAAGTGGTTGATCTGATTTCCCGAAAAAGAAATCCTCACTCCTCTTCTCGTATCGTAATCTTGCTACAAATACTATATGTGGGGCATTGTACGCCGACCGGACCACCTTTTACCATCACCATCGTCGACTTGTTTCATTATTTTTCAGAGATTCATCCCAATGAATGGAGCATACTCCATTTTTTCAAAAAATTTGCAGCATTTTTCACGCACTTGTGAATTTTTCATTTTGTTTTTAAAAAATTGCTTTTTAAAAATGTCTTGTGCACTGTTGAAAATCTAAGTTCAACTGGAACATCTGCATCTTAGAGCTTCACGACTTCGTTAATTTGTTATACTATACGATCCTGCTTTTGTATTTTTGTTAGCTCGCCTTCATTCGTTGTGAAACTGTCATCGAGGAGTGACGTGAATAAATCTCCTGAAACTATTTTCGTCGTCTTGTGCAATTATATTCGATATTTCTACGTACAAGATCATCTCAGGTTTCCACAGATTATTGGCCCAGGACGAAAACCAGATCGCGAAAACGAGAATTTACGACGAACGCAGAGAATAAGTGAATAGATTTTGAACGATTTATATGAGATGACACAATCGAATATGTCGGGGTCGTCCAAAATAAAGCAGCTCACGAAAAAAACAATAATTTTACAAAAATTAAAAAGTCCCAACTGAAAAGGAATCTTAATAAACAAACAAATTGGGTAGACAAAAAATGGCGAAACAATGACATAACCATTCGCATATCATAGTCGGGAGATTTTTTCGTCATGAGATGGTGTGCGCATATATGTCGTGAATTGTGTTCATATATGTTGTGTATATGTCCGCAGATATGTCGTATATAAGAAACGCGCCAAAACGTAGCATATACGACATATATGTTACGTGTATTATTAATATACGGTATATATGTCAAATATATGCAACTTATAATCTGTATATATTTTTAGCGTATATTTCACATCTTTTTTTTTCCATACGAGTGCACCCTCGACCGTCCGACGGGCACTTGAAGACGACGCTGCGCCGAGTAATTGCACGCGAAAAAATACGAGATGATTTACCTTCTTGGCGTGGAAACCGTTCGCACTATCTCGGTCCGCTCCGGGGATCGTCTGATTGCCAGAGTAATGTAAAACGCTCGGACAGAAAAAAACGTCGTTTCCATGTAATCCAAGCAATTTTGCAAACTGGTTTCGAAAAATTGTGACGTCAGAACGCAGCCGGCAGGAAAGTCATCTGAATGGTATTAAATCAAACTTCGAATTTGGTTGTTTTTCATGTTGTGCAAACGCTTTTTTGTAATCGGAAGGACATCATAAGGATAAAAAAAACGTCGTTTCCATGATAGAGTTGCTTGGATCCTTCGAATCTTCCAATCGCTGTTGCTAAGTATAATAATGTCCACTCTCTTATATCGAAAAGGACTGGTTTTTTTCCGTACGTAGTATCATTGCTTCTTTTTTGGGTATAATATTACTAGAATAGGTGTGCATAAACTTACAAAATACAGCAGAATAATCAATATTAAAGTACAAAATTACGTATTGGTTATGGATGTCGTTGATATAAATTAGTATCTAACTAAAAAAAAGAATTTATGACTTAAACGTCATACTCCTAGTGGAATATCTGCCACCCTTTTCGTGACTCGTGGGTCTGCAGCTCGAATCATTCGGTCATGTGGACAAAGGCCATGTTCATCGAAATAATCACAGTGATGTCTTCGTTGACTACCTAAAATTGTAACGCTCTTTACTTATGTTCGTCTGTTTTATGCAGACATTGGATACATTTGGGGCGTTCTATCAAGTTTCGACCTGCGTCCGAGACAGGTTGAAACTTGAATCGAAATTGCGGGCCCAATCGGACGGGTGAAGGGTCAGGCCCAGGCCGTCCTAGCAATCTTGACGACCGTCGTTTTCGGCTGATTTACCGTAAAAACTACCGTCAAACCACCGGGTAGTTTTTTGCAAAAAAAACGAAAATTGGTCGAAATCACCGTAAAAACGACCGCTCTAAAAAATGTTATTTGGTCGTTTTTTCGGTCACCGATGCATCAAAATGACTGTTGAAACGACTGGTCATCAAATTTATATTCGGTCGTTCTTTCGGTAAATACTTAAAAAAAAGCACTATCAAATGGACTTACCTTTGAAGATTATGCTCCGTCATTTTCACAGTAATCGATGACGAGAAACCACCCTGAACACGACCGTCTGTCGAATGTTAAGCTCGGTCTTAAAAAAAGATTATCGTTTTTTAACGGTCGAAAAAAACGACTATTAAAAACGGTCGAAAAAAAACGACTATCGAAACGACCAACTACATAATCAAACTTCAAATAGACAATCAAAAAGTATACCTTTAAAGGTTTGAATAGCCGAGTGGTCTAAGGCGCAACGCAACAGTCGGAAGGTCCCAGGTTCGAATCCAAGTCGTGACATTTTTCTTTTTTTTTCCGAAATTCGATAAAAAAGGGATTGTTTCGACAGTTGTTTCTCGGTCTTCACGGAAAAAACGACCGGTTAGAAGTTTTTGAATTGGTCATTTCGACGGTCGTTTTCACGGTGATTTCTCGTTATCGACTACCGCGAAAACGACCGAGCTAAACATTCGAAAGACGGTCATTTTCACGGTGGTTTCGACCAATTTTCGGTTTTTTTTTGTTGCAAAAAACTACCCGGTGGTTTTTACGGTGAATTGGCGGTGGTTAAGGTAGTCGGACTGCTACAGCCTCTATTAGATGAAACGTCAGATTCAGTATATTATATTATAACATGCTATCAGCTATCCACCAGATTTTTTTGGTGGCTTCTTACCGACCATTAAGGCGAGAAAATTAGTTTCGAAAATCGCAAATTTAGTACGGGAGTGCATGGAAAACCAACGAATAATGCTTCGGTCACTGTTTCAGTTGAAAAATTTATGCTCTTTTCGGTTAGATACAGCAAAAAAAAACATACCTTCTTGTAGATTAAATTCCCACGATTCTAATGCGACCATAAAACATATTGACAACCGGTAATTCCATTGAGAATTATTCATTTAAAACTTGTGAAAATGAGGCGGACGAGCAGACATGTTTATCGTCGAGAAGCAGTCGGATAGACTTGGCAACGTCGCTGCATAATGACTAGTAGTTATAGGTTATTCGGTGCGCCTCGGGACCGTGTAACTACAGAATTTTTAGTGCAATTAATTTTGCCCATTTTTATCGAGAGGACTATCGTGGCCCAAGAAATTACGTTAATATTTTATCGGGTGGTGCCCGCGCGCCGTGCGCGATATTTTGCGGCAAGTGGCCAGGCACGAACGCGCGTGGCTTTCCTATGGGACTCGTCGGGTTTACTTCTCGTGGCTCGGAGTAATCGCTGACAAATAATTATTCCAATATTTAATTTATGTGAGGAAGGGTAAATAAGAGTAAGAGTTTCTTATTAATAAGAGTAAGAGACGTGATCTCAACAATGCCATATTTTTATTGTTACACGCACACAGCATTTAAACAAAAAACTCCCCCCATCGCGGTTTTTGCCCCCCGAAATTAGCCCCGTCTGTCCGCGAATTTCCGACCGTAAAAGAATTTAAATCCGCCTATAAATACGCTCGTGAGAAATATCCGCGTAAAACCAAGTGGGCCGCGCCGCGCCCGAGCGCCCGGCTACCGCGCTAGACCGGGTACCGCCGCGCGCGAAGTCCCTCTTGGTTCCGCCGCGGCCGATAGATGGCTACGGCGCGGAGCGTTTCTCGCAAGCGAAAGCTCCCAGCTCGGGGATATAAGAGGCGAGGGAAAACATCTCCGGAGTTAGTCGCGCCGAATAGGCACCTCGAGTGGAAACCCGAGGCCGACAAAAACCCATCGAGACTGAAAAGACTCGCTCCAAAAATCCCGATCTTCTGCAAAGAAGTCAGTCCAAGTAATACATCCCTGCAAAAAATCCACCAAGGTAAAAAATCCACCGCTTTCATCCCTGAACGTTTTTTTTCCCCTTTTTTCTTCGATTAACATTTATTTTTTCTTTTCTTCATTTAAATTAATTCTTTTCTTCATTTAAATTAATTCTTTCCTTCATTAAAATTAATTCTTTCGTTCATTTAAATTAATTCGTTTCTTCATTAAAATTAATTCTTTCGTTCATTTAAATTAATTCTTTTCTTCATTAAAATTCATTCTTTTACTGCTGCTTCATATTAATTACCTAGTCTATAATTCCTCTTCATTTCAATATATATCTTTCATGTACATTTTTTTCGAAAAATCATTTCCTCAAATATCTTTCTCCCAAACAAGCGCTAATATTTCTGTTTCTCCCCTCGAATGGGCTGAAAAGCCGCTCGCTCCCAAGAATATTATTTATTTCCCCCCCCCCCCCCCCCCCCCCCCCCGAGTGTGCTGACAAAGCTGCTCGCACCAGAGGAAAAAAAAACCCCCCCTCTGATAAAGAGGGTCGCCCGATTCCACTATGTTGTAGATGCCGCAAAAACGCAGTACGAGCTATCTTCGCCGACAAATTCGACGCGCCCAAGCACGCGTCACGGGGCCAATTATAAGCGTCACGCGACAGATCGCCCCCGACCCTCGCGGTTTCCGGCCAGCCTCCTGTTTTGACTCGCGGCCCTATCAACTCTTCCCCGTGGAAGTACCTCCGCCACCTAAGATTCGCGCTCAACCCTTTGTTGCCCCCTACACTTCTTATCACACTAACACAGACAAACAGCAATCTTTCACCCCGCTATCACTCCCCCTCATACCCACCTCAGCTCACACCACTACCCACACACCAGCCATTCCATCTATCACACCTATCACACCAGCCATTCCATCTATCACACCAATCACTTCTTCACACTCAACCACCGTCACTCATACACCTACGCTTACTGCGCCCCCACACGCCCCCCCGACCCCTCTACAAGATTCCGCCACGAAGGCAAAAGATCCCGAGCCACCAGAACCGGAGGAGGACTGGACCCACGTTTTGGAGGAGCCGATCGCCGATGACGAGGCTTTCGAGGCGTGCTACGCTCGCCTAGCTCGCGAACTCGAGGCGACGCAGGCAAAGGACACCGAGTACGTGCCCACCAGGAAGGCCACGAGACCGTCACGCCCCAGCGCACCACCGAGAGGACGCAACTGCCTCCGTGGTACCCCGGAAAAGGAGAATCCGACAGTCTCCCCTCAATCGACCATCTCAAGCTCCAGCCCGAAGATACCGATCGCGGTCTCGACCCCGCAACCCCGCTCAAGGCGTGCGCGACGAGCCCTGGCCGAACTATTCTAAACGCCAATTTCCTTGAATAAATATCTACTACTATTTTTCATACATTCTAATCAATCGCTCCCACTTTTATTTCTGACTACTCTATCACTCCCCCTCTTTACCTGCGATGGTACAGCGTCAAAGTCTTTCTCTCCTCGACGCATTCCTCCTCCCATCGCCAGACTATCCGCTTCGCTAATCTCCACCTCGCTAACCCCCCTAGGACTTGACGGAACTCCACCCCCCGTGCTTTCGTTATTATTTT
Organism: Pimpla rufipes; assembly: GCA_963932165.1. Taxonomy (NCBI): domain Eukaryota; kingdom Metazoa; phylum Arthropoda; class Insecta; order Hymenoptera; family Ichneumonidae; genus Pimpla; species Pimpla rufipes. Next base: position 4,186,077 of record OZ010630.1, read on the forward strand.
GATAAAAAAATGAAACTTGAACAGATACATAAATCGTATTTTATTATATATTATAACACGTTACGCATATCGCTCTTATTCATTTTATTCCGCAGTTATTAGCCGTTCTATCATTTGGACAATTCCCTTTATCACTCTTGGTGTCTTCGAGACGCGCGGTCGACCGCCTATATCTTCGCCGAGTAACATGGTCACCGCATTTTCGCCTCCATCTGTGAACGATTTTTTCAGTATTCCTAGTGAAATTCCAGTTTTCGCCATTTTAGCGATCATCCCAACGGACACCGTTGGCCTCAGGCACTGCAAGCCAGCTTTGATCGTGTGTTCGACACTTAGTTTTTCTTGATCTCGCAGTATATCTCGCGTCGTCTTCGTCGCTGCTCTGATCGATTCGTCCGCAATTCCCGTGGCATCTATCAATTGACGCAGGACACGAACATCATTTTCAGCGTTATGTGCTCCTTCGATTGCGCTTGGGCCTAAAAAGTCTAGTGCCAGTGCTTCTTGGCTGAACTTTTTTCCCGACTTTTGGCGCCCTACGAGATGATCTCGGAAAATAGGCAACGTGTCCGCGAATCCTGTAACAACAGCGATGAAATCATGCAGCAATCCAAACTGTCGCATAGCTCGTAGTATCCTGGGTGCGTCGAATCTGCAAATCATACGTAGGTTAATCGGGAAAGAACATTTATAAATATTATAATTATAACCTTGGCCTAAGCAGTCTGTCAATCTGATAATCGAGTATTACCTGAATCCATTGTGAGCCACCAAAACGACACTGACTCCACTATTCTTCAGGAAGTCGATAAAGCTGAGCAAGCCTACGCGCGGTGGAACAGTATCCAGCTGCTTGTCGTTCAAGTACATTTCACCAGCGCGTACTTGCAGCCCGGTTGTTGCAGCAGCTCCAGGGGTCATATTCTTCGGGACCATATAAACGTTGAATCTTTCACTTTCTGTCGCCGCCGAAATCTGTATAAAAACGGATGTTTTTTAACATGTAAAAAATGTGTAATTGGCGTAAGTTGTTAGTAAAAAAAACCAACTTGGCATATTTCAGCCGATTGGGAGAGACCGCTCGTTTCTAGATCGAATAATACGATTTTGCTTTCAGCCCAGTCATCTTTATTGTGGAAGAATGTGCCATTTTTTTTAGTAAATGTATATGATTTAGAAAAATGATATAAGAAAAATGGTTTTTCAGAACGTACGTGGAACGTCTTGATCTGGCTGATCCCATAACAGCTCCGACACTCCATCCAATCCACAATTCGACTGATATGTGATTCCCTCGCGTCTCTGGTTCGTAGCGTTTTTGGCGGATCTTTTTTTGGCAACGAACAGTCTTCTTCGCTTGCAGTCAATCGTCTTTGCCTTTTCGGATTTCTTAGATCGCGCTTCGTCTTTCTTTCCTCTAAATTCCATCGTTTCCTTCCCGGGAGACAGCGACAGATTTTCGCACACTCGAGCAGTGTACTGCGTACCAAGATTTTTCTGGCAGACTGCGGCTGCGACTCGGAAAGCCATAGACTCGGAAGCTCCGTAGAACTGCGTCTTTGGGTGTTTGCTGCACACGATCCGGTTGAAGTTTTCGTTCGCTTGAGACGTCTGGCGCAATCGCATCTCTCGATCAGCTGTTCGCGAGTCGGCTTACTAACAGTTCATAAACGTCCATGTTGCCTTTGTGAAGGGCGTGTTGCACTGGCGTCACACCGTCTTCGTCAACAGCGTCAATGCGAGCACCCCGGTTCACCAGTGCTTTAGCGGTATACAAGCAGCCTTGTCTTGCTGCAACGTGCAACGGCGTTCGCTTCTTCTTGTCGATGGAATTCGCGTTCGCACCCGCCTCCAAAAGGATATCAATAATATCGCGTTCGTTTTGGATACACGCGAACAGTAACGGTGTGCTTCCGACGGTAATTTTGCGATTAGGGTCAGCACGGTGCTTCAATAAAATCTTGACGATTGTTTTGAAGCCGAACATAGCTGCAAACTGCAGCGGCGTAAAATCAGGATTGTTCTTGGCATCCACGTCAGCTCCGTGTTCCAGTAAAATTTCCACCAAACTCGCGTGACACTGGAAGACGGCGAAGTACAATGGTGTTCTACGCAAATCATCGTAAGTATCAATAAAGCTTTCGTCGTTTCTTGTTTCCAACAACGTTTTTACAATTTGCGTGTGTCCCAGGACAACAGCAGTTTCTAGCACATTTCGACCAACGTCATTCGTAGCTTCGAGTATCTCGTTAACCTTTTCACCCATTTTTTCAATGAGATATTTTACTAACTGCAAATTACGACGTTGAACGGCGTAGTGTAAGAGCGTCGAGCCATCGTTGTTACGCACGTCGACCCGAGCGTTTCTCTTATCCACGAAATATTCGACAGTGCTAAACGTGCCCTTGCGAACAGCATAGACTAGCGGTGTACAGCCGTTTTCTGCACGACCATTGATATCAAGTTTCAGGTCATCTATTAGGAAGTCAGCTACTGCAAAATCGTTGTTTCCGTGGTATGCCCAATAATGTAGAAGCGATCTGCCGGTGTCGTCGAGAGGATTATCATGAGCTCCTTTTGTTACAAGATATTTCGCGATGTTCAGGTGATTGCGAGAAATAGCGAAATGCAGAGCTGTTTTTTTCTCGCTCGCCCGAATATTGACGTCAGTTTTTCCGTCCTCAACGAGAACCTTGACTGTTTCGAAGTAGCCGCTCACAGCGGCGCGATGCAGAGGAACGGAACCATCACGACATTTCAGGTCAACTTCTGCTTTTTTTTCTATCAAAAACTTTGCAAGAAGACTATGACCATGCCCAGACGCAATGTGCAGCGCTGTCTCTCCATCCGAGAGCACGTCGTTCACATTTCCTCCATTGTTCAGTAGCGCCTCAACAATTTTTACGTTACCTCCGATCACGGCCCTCTCTAGCAGAAATTTAATATCACGTTTGCAGAGTTTACTCGCTGTTCTCCTTTTTAATAGAGTCTCAATAACGTTATGGTTGGCGGTAGATACAGCGAGAATTAATAGTGCGTTCGCTGCAAGGCTATTCTCACAACTGGGACTGTAACAAGCGTTGCTTAGTAAGTATTCAAAAACTTCAACGTTATTATGTATTCCCTTAACTGCCATGTGTAATGGTGTGTTGTTTGGATTTTCCGCAACGGCGTTATTGGCTTTGTAGACCTCGACAAGAAGTTTGATGACATCCAAATTGCCACTCCACGCAGCTACGTGCAGTGCTGTTAAACCCGAGTCACACTTAGCATTGCAATTCGCATCGGATTTCAACAAAATACGAGCAACTTCCGCAGTGTTCTGCAATAATGCCGCATGATGCAATGGTGTGCGTCCACTTGCATCTACAGCATCGACCATGGCCCCTTTCTTCAGAAGAGTCTCCACTACAGAACAATGACCCTTGCTGGCTGCTAAATGTAAGGACGTGCGTCCGTGCTTGTCAGTCGCGTCAATGCTGATTCCATTGTCTAGAAGAGTTTCAACAATGTGCCCATGACCTTCGTTTGCAGCGACATGCAACAAACTGCGCATTTTATTGTCTCTAATACGAACGTCTTCGCCACGTTTCAAATGAATCTCGAGATCCTGCTCATTGCCGGCGGCTGCAGCTGTAACTAGCGGATTTGGATTGTAACATTGCCTCAAGTATTCCTCACACGAAGTGTAAAAATCAATTCTTGCAGCGGCAGATTTGCGTATTCTTTTAAGATAATATTTCCAATAATCCGATCTTCGAAGTATCTTCAAGGACTTAACGTTGAATCGTCGTTCCAAGTGTAATCGATCCAGAGTATTACTTTCTTGGTTAAATAGATATTTAGACATTTTGTCGTCCGCGACGAGGTCCCTCAGTGCTATTAACGATTCACCTTCCTTGCAAAAAAGTATGGCACACGAAATGACCGCTATCAGTGGTTCAAAGCAGGGTAATGCGTCAATCAAAGCATCCCCGTGGGCCAGATAATTGCGAAAAGAGTTTTCGGTCAGAAACGCCAAACTTCCGTCCAAATATGAAAACCCTTTTTCCAGAACTTTCAGTGGAATTTCATTACTTGCAGCCACAAATTTAAGAGAAAGTGCATCCGCTACTTTAGAAATGTTGCATAGATCCAGTAAAAGCATCTCTACTACCGCTTGCAATTTTACATCACTTCTGTAGCGCGTTATCATCGCACATTTTGCTTCAATCGTCTTAACGTTTCCCAATATTTCCTTGAGCCAGTTCAGTTTTTGGGAGAATTGTTCTTCGAGAGTTGTGAGTGTTTTGTTTCTGATTATTGTTCTGCTTAACAATGTCTTTGTTTCAGAATCCAATTTCAATGATCTGATCAAATTAACTTAAGAATTACAAATCTGTTCCGCTGTCGAGCCTTTGTTTTTGACGGTATTCACTAGTGCTCCATAAGAATCGTTTAACGACTCCACTATGTAGACTTTGCTCATAGATTTATAGAGCTTCTGGAGATCCGTTTTTGCTTTAGCATTCGCATTTAAAACGGCAACCAATTGTTCGTATTCCTCTTTCTCCAAATCGGTGTTACAATCGAAGAAGCTTGCGAGATTTAGCCTCGCCTCGTGATCTTGTTTGATAACTCTGAATTTATTCGTCAAATAGTCATATTCTTCCTTTGGCCATAGTTTCTTGTCTTCAATCTCTTGAATGGTTTTATTAATTGCGGATTCGGGAGTGCAATCACCAAGATGTGATTTAATTTCGTTAAAAATGTCGATGAACTTTGAACGTACATCTTTATGTTCTGACAAAAATGATCCTGCGAATTTTTTGATTTCTCGTTTCGCCGCCAAAAATTCTCCGTAGTAATCTGGTGTTTTACTCAACAACTTTTTACCTTCAGAACGTTTTGCGAACAGCGCCTCGTGCAATACACAGAGTTCAGGTTGCGTCAGCTGATGCTGGTTATCATCGCTAGAACCACTAACTTTTAATTTTATTTGATGAATTGTTTTTCTTTTCTCCAGCAATGATTGAATTTGCCGAACTTTTTCTTTGCTCTTCAAAACCCTTATAGCTGTCGCAAAAGCATCGTCGAGTTCTTCCTCCGTATTGCAATCCGGGGAAATGATCGCCGGTCCTAATATTTTGATTTTTTCTTTGAATTCCTCAATTGCTGTAAATATTAGCCAATATGGTTTCGTAAAAAGTGTCATGTTCACGTTAGTAAGTATGTTATATATTTTTCGACAAGCCCTAATTCCCCCGGCGCTTTCCTGGATCCTATCAAGTAGTACAGCAATTTCGGTCAATCTCGCCAGTACTCTATCGTTTGAAGACTGTCGAAAACAGTGAGAAAGGTTCTTGACGAAGATTTTACTTTTCTCTGTGACTCTGTTTGTATTATATATATCGCTGCTACATTTGTTTAATCGACATTCGTACAGATGATCGGTAATCTCATGTTTTATGGATTTCAAAGTTGCGTTGAAATCGATTATCGTATTTGATATATCTTTCCTTTGTAATGCAATAATTCCTTTAATCTCAGCAATTTGTGCTTCCATGATGATTCCTATGGAATTTTTTTCGTTTTCGTTCATTTCATTCCGTATCGATGTCAACAGAATCTCCGCCTTGTTTAGTGCATTTATTTCCGGAGCTTCAACGCTTGGTAATTCACATTCTGTTAAATACTCAAGAAGCTCCTCGCATAGATCTTGAAATTCATGAGTATCATTCACGCGAACAATATCCTCGCACCATCTTTTGAAACGCTTCATCTTCGCGGAGCAAGACACATGGACAACGACTTCGTGAGCTCTTTTGAGATCCTCCTGAAGCTGTGTAAAAAAACCTTGTTGATTTTCTATGCTGTTTCTCAAGAATAATACATGCAGTTCCTTGGCATGGGGCAAGGTGTCACGGAGCGATGGCGCAACTTCGATACCGCCACCCATCCTGTTAGAAATGAAAGTTTCTTGTGCACTCGTGGACAGGTTTGGCGATGCCGAACTGTTCTTAACGTATTCGCCAATGACGTGCAACGTTCTTTGAATTATCAACTTCCCCGTTTGACTTTCAGGATTCTTCACAGACAAGGATGATTCAATGTAACGCAACATTTTATTCAACGAATATTCATCTTTCATCAACTCGTAGTCGTTACGAAAACCCTCATAGTCGTCGACGTTCTCCCAATCGACCGTCAAGTCTCCGTTGACATATTCTTTTATTTTCTGTAGCACCTCATCGTTGTTGCGGGATGTGTCGGTAATACCAAAAACATTTTTCGTCTGATTAATCAAGTTCACCAAATGACGATGTAATTGTTTCTTCTCGGCGATGGAAAGACAGGAATAACGCGACAAGCAAAACTCGATTTCTGTCCAGGGACGTTGGTTGACCGTTGATTTTAATTGACCCCTCAATACTCGAATGTTCCGTGCGATAAAGAGTGCGACAGATGCACTTTGATTGTCAAATGACGCAATTGTGGGCAATCTGTTTACAGCATCGATTATAAAGTTTATTATTCTGCAGACATTAACTTCCGGCGCTGTAGTGTCCGCAGTGTTTTTGAGCCCAGATATCGACGCATCGCATGCAACGACGATATCGCGTAAGAAACATTCTCGTATTAATCTGTCCTCGACAAAGATTTTCATACTCTCTTGTATGTACACATTCTTCGATCTTAACAATTCGTAACATTTAGCTAAGGTGTCGTACAAAAACGGTGACGCCGAATTGGTTGATTCTATCAGTGTTTCTAGAAGATCAACATTGTTTGATCTTATGGCATAATAGAAAGCTTCATCAAAATCAAACGTTTTGTTCTGGGCTTCTTCACGCGCAACACAAGCAGATGTATTATCCAACATTGCCGCGTTTTTCTTCAAAAAGTGTTTCAGAATTTCATGCTGATTGTGTCTGCACGCTAATGAAATTATACTATTGGCATATTTCAGCGATGCCTTGTCATTCAGTGCTTTGTTCATGTGACTTATCATGTCATTGAAGACTTTGAATCTACCGATGTCATTTTTCCGCAACGTTTCTTCAATTTTCAATAACATTCCGTGATAAATATCCAATTTTCGAACATCGTTAAGGGCGCGGTACGTCGGAATCCATTCGGCGGATCCATCGACAATTAATAAGAATTCGTCAACTGTTCTTGTTTCCTGAGATTTCACGTGCCGATCATCGTCCACCTCGTCATCATGACTGTGCCCGCCGATATTCATTGCTAGAATGATATCTGTAGTTAGTACTTTTATCCACAAAATCGAACAAACGTAAATATTAGCAAAGAAAATCGAGGCACTGTATCTCAAGGAAACTCCGAATTTCAAGAAAATTATTTCACTCACCACATTAAGTTCCGTTTTTCCCGAGAAAGATCATGAGACTTGCTCTTCCTTCTTATCTGTCCGCACTAGAATATCTTATACATTAAGGTAGTCCTTGCGGATAATATTCATTTCTCCTAAATTCGAGGAATTTGGGAGAGAATTGCAAACACTTCTCGGTGTTATAAAAATCTGAAAAAATTCATGCACATTGAAGGTACTGAAAACATTAATTTTGCATAATAATAATTCAAAAATGTTATTAACAAATTAATGAAAAAAACAATTGTTTAACAAATATTTCGATGACCCAAGATTTTTTTTTCATGAAAATGATTCCTTCGTTTTTCCGAATACGTATGAATTTTTTCAGATTTTGGAGTTCACATTGAATTTTCAGATATTTTCCCTATAAAAAACGCACAAAATTCAATGTGAACTCTAAAATCTGAAAAAATTCATACGTATTCGGAAAAATGAAGGAATCATTTTCATGAAAAAAAATCTTCGGTCATCGAAATATTTGTTAAACAATTGTTTTTTTCATCAATTTTTTAATAACATTTTCGAATTATTATTATGCAAAATTAATCTTCTCAGTACCTTTAATGTGCATGAATTTTTTCAGATTTTTATACCACCGAGAAGTGTTTGCAATTCTCTCCCAAATTCCTCGAACTTATGCGAAACGAATATTATCCGCAACGACTACCTTAAAGGATCTAACTACCTCCAAGTCCAGTCAACAACTGAGTGCACCATGGATCGTGGTCGCTACATTATTAGAAGGTTCTTATCAGAACTGCAATAAATATTTGTCCTTTTTTATATTACGTATCTTTAGAAGAGATGAACTGATGCGCAATTGACCGTGAATGCTACATAGTCAGGATGCTCTTATCAGGTCTGCAATACATTTTTGTCCTGTTGCAGATTACTGATGTTTGGATTAAGTAAACCGAAGCGCAATCGATCTCCAGCGCTTCATGCCAGAAGGCTCTTATCAGGACAGCAATGCGTTTGTCCTGCTTCAGGTTATTTATCTGGGGATTAATTGAACCTTCTTTTTATACCGTCTCCAACGTAAATAGAGAAACGACAGTTAGTAACAGTGGAAAACCTTGATTTAGTGCTTTAAACACAAACTTATTCCTGCCTAAAGGTTGTCGTCTATTATAATCCAACCAATTTTGCAAACTGGTTTTGAAAAATTGTGACGTCAGAAAGCAGCCGGCAGGAAAGCATCTGAATCGTATTAAAACAAACTTCAAATTTTGTTATTTTTTACACTCTGCAATCGCAATTTGTTTCAATGTTAAGGTAGTCTTCCTGCAGTAGCTAGTCAAATGACAGTCCATTATGGAATCATTCAAAATAGAGATATTGCAACATCTCAATAATAATAAAAATACAACTTATGATTTTACACGCATGAAGTAATCATATTTTATTATTTACCGATCCTGAGACCATTGCGAAAGTTGTGCAGTTGAACTCAATGTATTCGCCCGTTTGTTTACATGTTTCGGGAAACCTAACCAATGAAGCGACATAAGATTCGCGTTGTTTATAATAAATGAAACAGTTTGATAGAGGATACTGATATAGATGGCAAATGCGTATTTCGCGAAATAGCAGGCTCATATGGGACTACGGAAAAGCTGGCTGCAGACAATGTTGCCGAGTCCGCCAAGTCTATCTTGCCGCCATGTCAGTGAAGGGTTATTTCTATCAGATCGAATCCACACTTTCTTTAACTTCAGATATAAAATCGAAATGTCCGGTAAGAGGTGATTTTCGAGAAGTTTACAGAATCTAGAAATTCCAGGGAATATTTCAAGCTTTTGTGTATATACCTATCTAACCGATAAGTACATAAATTATTTATTCAAAGTACGACCGTCGCGATTTCCCATAAGAGATACGAAGAAATATAGTAAAATCGCCAATTTTTAAGTGCGTTTATTTCGCATAAAATGTCGGTAATCGCACTAGATTTTTTGCATGCCTGTCTCTCATTGCAGTACCTTTCACATATTTTTAATTTAGGTGCCCATCTAATAATCGCCCTCGCGGGAGGACTACCTTAAGGACATCATAAGGACAGAAAGTCGGTGTTTCCATGTAATCCACCCAATTTTTCAAATTCGTTAAAAAAATCGTGACATCCAACCGGACCCTCAGAAAACCATCTGAAAGCCACGAATTCAAACCTCGAGTTTCGTTGTTTCTCACGCAATGCATTTTTCCGCAACCCGCCGAGGACATCATATATGTTTCCTGCCAAATTTACGATCCCGCTCGCTCGCGAAATAAAATATTTCTCACGCTCTGGCGGGCACAAAGCCCCGCGTGCGGCGGGCTGAATCACGCGGACGCGGGGTGTAATAGTACTTTGCGATACAAGGGCGAGAAAGCGACCATTATATGCAGGTTGGGAAGTTGATCGCACGAGCCCCACGTATCGTATCACAGACAGCACTCGCCTTTGGCTCGTGTAGTGCGGCGAGTTTTCTTATATTACCTACGTAATATTCTTATATTCTACGTTTCTTATTTATTCTTATTTCTACGTTTTTCTTGTATTTCCTTCTCGTTCGTTGTAATGGCTTGACTGCTTGTTGCAGGTACTGCCGGTTGCGTGGGCTCTCATGAGTCGAAAAACGGAAGACGGTTATGAAAAGGTATTACGAGTGATGGTCGACAAGCTGCTGCCCAATTTCCGACCGTCATTCGTAATGACTGACTTCGAAGATGCGCTTCAAAATGCCGTGGCGAGGGTGTTTCTAAGTACCACAGTTAAGGTGGTGCTACTTCCACTACTGCCAAGGTTATGGTACTTCCACTACTGCCAAGGTAATGGTACCTCCACTACTGCCATGTGAGTAAATTTACCTTCGTGGTGTGTATGTGTGGGTTGGAGAAACATTTGTTTTTGTTTTGTTTTTGTTTTGTTTTTGTTTTGTTTTTGTTTTGTTTTTGTTTTGTTTTTGTTTTGTTTTTGTTTTGTTTTTGTTTTGTTTTTGTTTTGTTTTTGTTTTGTTTTTGTTTTGTTTTTGTTTTGTTTTTGTTTTGTTTTTGTTTTGTTTTTGTTTTGTTTTTGTTTTGTTTTTGTTTTGTTTTTGTTTTGTTTTTGTTTTGTTTTTGTTTTGTTTTTGTTTTGTTTTTGTTTTGTTTTTGTTTTGTTTTTGTTTTGTTTTTGTTTTGTTTTTGTTTTGTTTTTGTTTTGTTTTTGTTTTGTTTTTGTTTTGTTTTTGTTTTGTTTTTGTTTTGTTTTTGTTTTGTTTTTGTTTTGTTTTTGTTTTGTTTTTGTTTTGTTTTTGTTTTGTTTTTGTTTTGTTTTTGTTTTGTTTTTGTTTTGTTTTTGTTTTGTTTTTGTTTTGTTTTTGTTTTGTTTTTGTTTTGTTTTTGTTTTGTTTTTGTTTTGTTTTTGTTTTGTTTTTGTTTTGTTTTTGTTTTGTTTTTGTTTTGTTTTTGTTTTTGTTTTGTTTTTGTTTTGTTTTTGTTTTGTTTTTGTTTTGTTTTTGTTTTGTTTTTGTTTTGTTTTTGTTTTGTTTTTGTTTTGTTTTTGTTTTGTTTTTGTTTTGTTTTTGTTTTGTTTTTGTTTTGTTTTTGTTTTGTTTTTGTTTTGTTTTTGTTTTGTTTTTGTTTTGTTTTTGTTTTGTTTTTGTTTTGTTTTTGTTTTGTTTTTGTTTTGTTTTTGTTTTGTTTTTGTTTTGTTTTTGTTTTGTTTTTGTTTTGTTTTGTTTTTGTTTTGTTTTTGTTTTGTTTTTGTTTTGTTTTTGTTTTGTTTTTTTGTTTTTGTTTTGTTTTTGTTTTGTTTTTGTTTTGTTTTTGTTTTGTTTTTGTTGTTTTCTTATATACAGGCCGTATCCCATTTGTTGTTTCGTTGCATCCATAAATATCAGCCATCACGCGCGAAATTTTTCCCAGAATTGCATGAAGAGATGCAAGATGGTGGTACCATATTTGATAGGGCTCCAAAATTTTTGTGGGCCCTTCGAAAAAATCGGCAACGATTTTCGATCGTCACGAGAGTGAAAAAACACCATCCCGAACTGGTGTAAACGGCGTGCTCTGTGGAGCGCGACTTAATGAATTTGGCACTCCTTCCGCCCAGCCTGAAAACTGCGTTTTTTCTTGAAAAAACGCAGTTTTAAAAAATTAGACAAAATTGTGAAAAAATTCATACGTATTCAGAAAAATGAATGAATAATTTTCATCAGAAAAAAGTTGGGTTACCGAGTAAATTGTTGAACAATTCATTTTTTAATTAATTTGTTAATAACATTTTGCAATTACTATTATGCAAAATAAATCTTTCAACACCTTCAACATGCTTGATTTTTTTCAGGTTTTTATCCGATCGAGAAGCGTTCGAAATATTCTCCGAAACTCACGTTTGGCGGGACTGTACCGCTCGTACTACCTTCAAATCGCGAGTTATATGACGTGTATACGCCACCTTTACCAAATGCTTAATAATAAACCAATTATACGATAAATAAAAATAAGTGCGCATTCAAAAGTAACGAACGCTTGATATCTTTGCGCTCGCTCTAGTCACAGCAATCGTCGCCGATAGGACAGGCTTCAATTAGTTTCTCGATATCGTTGTAACTCAAATACTTGAGAATCTCGATGGCCGCGAGCTCCGGTATCGCGTAGCCGACGAGGGCTATCAAACTCTTCGCACCCAAGATCAGCAGCCTCCACTTCTGTCCCTGCTGGAAGCGCCGCGCGATCATTCCGTGATATATCAGAAAATCATCGGCAAATTCCTCGCATGCGAAAGCCCGAGCGATGCTCTCGTTTCGCGCGTAAGCCGCCAATTGATTCCCGTATCTCGCGACGAGGACATCGTGAAAACTGACGTTGCTATCGCCGATCAATTTCCTCTTCATTTCTTCGATTTCCCGCTGGCAATTTCGAAGGTACCAGTCGGGCACGTGATCCATATCGAAATCCGGGGAATTCCAGTCGTTTGCGTGAAGTTCTAGCGCCTTCATTGCGACGATGTGCAGCTCCAGTTTTTTCACGATGAACGGCAAGGGATGAAGGTCGCCGGGGAATTCATCGTATCCCTCATACTGGTAGAAGTCGTCGCCGGGGAATTCTTCGTATCCCTCATACGGGTAGTAGTCGTCGCTGTTCACGTATGGAAAGAAATAGATTTTATAAAAAATAAAAATAAATGAAAAACACGATAAAACAATGCACATGCATGCCCCAACCACTTCAAACAAAATATGAGCTTATTCGACACATATAGCAGGATGTTCTGTAATTTTTTTTAGAAAATTTAATCCTGACGTATTGGTCGAAAAAAATATATTTCTGTGTATTTTGCTTAAAAACGAGGTTTTCTTGGTTCCGAAAAATAAAATACATTTTTTTATTCAAGTTCATTTCAATCTGACACTTTTTTGTCCCAAAGATTTTTCTGTGCAATTCCATATTTTAAAGATGCAGACGATTTTTGAAAAAAGTCAATTTTCCAACAACTTAACAAATGCGCGCCAACAATGTAAAAAAAATCCCATGTATTCTAAGAAGGCAATTATGAAGTATGTTAAAATTACAAGTTTTTTTCGGAGTTACGAACTTTTTGACCGTGCGAAACGGGATGGAATGCCTCATATGCAAAATGTTGGCGGAATATACGTCACCCATATAGCATATATGAATATGTCGCATACATTTTTAGCGTATATTTCAGATGCATATATATTTACATACGTGTTGCGTAGATCAATAATTTCTTGCATTTTGCGTCTCGCGTATTCCAATAGCCTCATTATTGCCATTGAGTTTTTGGACGTGACGTCAGTGCCGTAGCGTAGGAGCTTCTCAACGGCGTTCAATTTGTAATTCACGACGGCGCAATCAAGTGGCGACCGTTTTTCCAGATCTTGGTCGTCCGGATCGGCGCCCCGATCTATCAGCAGCTTCACTACATCAGCGCAATCGTCCTCGCCGGCAACGTGAAGCGCCGTACTTCCACGATTCGTTCGGGCGTTGACGTTCGCTCCGCAGTCCAACAACATCTCCACCACCGTCGCTTCGTTCTGGCGTACCGCCATGTGGAGTGGCGTTTCGCCCTCGTTCGATAGGCAGTTGACGCGCGCTTTCTTCTCCAAAAGAAGCTTCACCGTGTCGGCGTAACCTTCGTAAGGGAAAAATAATGTTATCGACACTGTTAAGGTAGTCCTTGCGACCGATATTCATTTCGCATAAATTCGAGTAATTTGAGAGAGAATTACGAACATTTCTCGATGGTATAAAAATCGGAAATAATTCATGCACATTAAAGGTACTGAAAAGATTAATTTTGTATAATAATAATTCTAAAATGTTATTAACAAATTGATGAAAAAAATATTGTTTAACAAATTTGTCGATGACCCAACTTTTTTGTTTAACGAAAATGATTCGTTCATTTTTCTGAATACGTATGAATTTTTTCAGGTTTTAGAGTTCACTTTCAAATTCGTGTGTTTTTATAGGGAAAATATGTGAAAATTCAAAGTGAACTCTAAAATCTGAAAAAATTCATACGTATTCAGAAAAACGAAGGAATCATTTTTATCCATAAAAAAAACTTGGGTCATCGAAATATAGTATTTATTTAGCCATTCTTGCCATTACAGCTTTAGAATTTCACAATGGTTCAACATAGTTTCGTAATACAGATCTTAATTTCTTAACTTAACATTTGTTTCTTCTTTCCGCATATTCTTTGGTTCCGCCTCCATCATGCTCCGCATTCATTCTTTCCATGTTCCTTACATCCACTCACTCAATCTTCTTCGTAAACTATATTCCGCTTATCTTAATTTCGTTCTCGTTATACCTTCTTTGGTTTAAAGTTCCACATTCTTTCCATACATAGTTCGCCCATTCCCACCTTCCACATTTGTTATCTACTCGTCTTATTTCTTCCCTTCTTTCTCTCGTACAACTCTTTCAAATTCCCCACAGTATTCGCATAGGCTTCGGTCCACCATTCCCTTCAAAATTCTGTTCCAGTCATTCTGTCCCCGGCTATTTCCAAAAAGCAACTCAACTTTATTTTTTAATTCTTCTGGTACTATCTTCTTGAACTCCGGGCATTGAGGTATATGCTCGAGGTTTTCCTTCCCCGGGTCATCGAAATATTTGTTAAACAATGATTTTTTTTCATCAATTTGTTAATAACATTTTCGAATTATTATTATGCAAAATTAATCTTTTCAGTGCCTTTAATTTGCATAATTTTTTTCAGATTTTTATATTATCGAGAAATGGTTGCAATTGTCTCTCAATTTTCGAAAACTTATGCGAACTCGACACCAGGCGCAAGGACTACCTTAAAGACGAATTGTAAAATGTTATAGACAAATTGATGAAAAAAAAAATTGTACAACAAATTTCTCGGGAAACCAATTTTTTTTTCTTCACATTATTCATAAATATTCATATTGTTCATAAATATGTATATTATTCATGAATATTCATATTGTTCATAAATATTCATATTATTCATGAATATTCATATTGTTCATAAATATTCATATTATTCATAACTATTTATATTATTCATGAATATTCGTACTATCCACATTTCTGAATATTCAATTGATATTTCCAATCGAATATCATTATTCAATTAAATTCAATTCAAATGCTATTCGCACAGCCGTAAAAAAATACCGTGAAATTGAATGAGGGGAAAAAAGCCATTTTCACCTTGTCGAGCGGCCAAATGTAGCGCCGTTGTGCCGTCCCTCGTCTCAGCGTTGACACTTGCGCCTCGGTTCACCAGTATTTCCGCTATGTTTCGCTTTGCGATGGACTGTTCAGCTTCTCTTCCAAATACAAGGTAGCACTTTCTACCGAGCAAGTGGAGCAAAGCCGTTTCGCCTATATTATTGCGCGCATCGACGTCAAAATACGGCGCCAACCGTAGCAGCGTGTTCACGCTCTCGGGATGTCCCTTCTCCACGACAGCGAAAAACATGTCCGTGTCGACATTCATGCTCGCGCCGTGACTCAGGAGCAACTCGACGAGCTCGAGCCGACGATGCAGAATCGCGATGTACAGCGGGGTCAGTTGGCGGTTGCGCGGCGCATTCGCGTCGGCCCCGAGTCTCAACAGGCTCTCGACTATCCCGCGATATCCTCGTCTCACCGCCGTGTGGAAGAGCTCAATGTCGCCGGCGTCCTCCGCGCGAACGTTAAAACCGTGACGCAGAAGCGCCCCGACGATATCCGCCGGTTCGTCGCCCACAAGAGCTTTTATAGCGACGCAGAGGCTGCTGCGGTTCGCCTCGTTTTTCACGTCAGGACCACGACGCAAAATCTCCTCGACGAAGCTCCAGTCGGCCTTGTCGACCGCCGCGCGCAGGGCAGTCGCGCCGTTTTTCGTACTCGCGTCGACATCGGCGCCCGTGTTCAAGAGCAGCTCGACATTGTCTCTCAGGCCACTCGCTATCGCAATGTGAAGCGGCGTTTTCCCGTCCCTGTCGGCGGCGTTCACGTTCGCGCCTGACTTCAGAAGCAACTTAAGGACCCCTTGGCTGTGTCTGGCTGCAGCGTGAAGCGGCGTATCGTCCGATCCCGACGGGATCCGTGAATCCCTAATTTTTACAGAAATGAAATTCATGCGTACGATTGACTTTGTAATATTTGTTATAATACTAACTAGGAATGTGCGAATGGCGTTTGCATTGAATTGAATTGAATAACGATATTCGATTGGAAATTTCAATTGAATATTCAGAAATTTGAATAGCACGAATATTTGATATGAATATTCATGAATAATACGAACATTTGAATATTCAAAATATTCATAAACTTATGAATAATCGTATTCATATTTATTAATGATTCACAAGAACAGGAATAACTCGCGA
This sequence comes from Pimpla rufipes, assembly GCA_963932165.1. Taxonomy (NCBI): domain Eukaryota; kingdom Metazoa; phylum Arthropoda; class Insecta; order Hymenoptera; family Ichneumonidae; genus Pimpla; species Pimpla rufipes. Next base: position 4,202,307 of record OZ010630.1, read on the forward strand.
AATCAACATTAAAAGAAAAATTTAACGGCTGACGTTTGGATATGATCCGAATGCTTGATTATGCTGGTCTGATTATTCTGACTTCTGATTATTCATAAATATTCGCAAATTTCTTATTATTCATGAATATTCGTAACTTTCTGATCATTCATGAATATTCGTGAATTTCCAATTATTCATGAATATTCGTAACTTTCTGATTATTCATAAATATTCGTAAACTTCAGAATTATTCGATTGATTCGAATATTCAATTCAAAATGTGAATTGAATTATGCAAATTTTATAGTATTCGTACATCCCTAATAATAACTCGTAATGATTGTAAAACAACATGTAAACTTGTAAATAGCTTCAAAAAATATTAATTTCCTATGAAACTCCATGGTAATCTTATCGACAAAAATGGATAAATACTGTCAATGCATTGCAATAATAATGGGGGACTGTGATTGTCCATTTTTCTCACGATTTTCCCGAAAATTTAATTAAAAATTCAGATATTTTTTTATGGCTGTTCAAAAGTTCACGTATAATTTTATAATTGCTACAGATTATCGTTTTTAAATCGTAAGTAGAAACTAAACTGTTGTGTGAACTTTATTTCTTAAGGTATCTCTACCGCCTAATATTCATTTAGCATAAAAACCTGAAAAAATGCATGCACATTAAAGGTACTGAAAAGATTAATTTTCCATAATAATAATAATTCCAAAAAGTTATTGACAAATTCATGAAGAAAAAAAAATGTTTAACAAATCTCCCGGCGACCCACTTTTTTTTTTATGAAAATGTTTCGTTCATTTTTCTGAATACGTATGAATTTTTTCAGATTTTTCAACTGACTTTGAAATGTGTTTTTCCACACACATTTTGCAAATAAAAAGACACAAAATTCGAAGTCAATTTAAAAATCTGAAAAAATTCATACGTATTCAGAAAAATCAACGAAAAATGTTCATTAAAAAAAAATTTGGGCCACCGGGAGATTTGTTGAAACCAGTTTTTTCCGACAATTCATTAATAATATTTCAGAATTATTATTATGGAAAATTAATCTTTTCAGTACCTTTATGAGCATGAATTTGTTCAGATTGTTATACTATCGAGAAGTGTCTGCAATTATCTCTTATTTTTCTCGAATTTAAAGGGGGGTGGGGGGGTGTAGGGTCTGTACGGTGAAAAAAATGACCCTTTTTACCCATTTTTTACAAGATATGGGCAGTGTATTCTAAATTTAATGATTACAGTATTGTAGAGTAACATTTCAAGAACATCTTCTGAAAATTTGAGCGAAAATTATTAATAACTAAGTCGTTGACAACAAATCTCCGGAGAGGCCTCCGAAAAAAATGGTTTTGCGGTGACGGTCATAACTGGTCACTCGATTATCCGAATTCAAAAAATCAAATTGTTTTCATTAGTTTACCAGTTTCCCCAGGTAACGCTGTCGAGTTGTTATTTTTATTTTTATTTTTTTCGATTTTTGGTAACGCTTGAAAGTAAAAAATGCGATTTTCGCCGAAAAAATCGGACAATTTGTTATTGTAAAAAAAAAATAACAAATAAAGAAAAACTCGACAGCATTACCTAATGAATTATACAGAGAAAGAGAGTACCAAGTTTCAAAAGGATCGGTGCAATAGATTGTACGGTACAACCGTCACCGACTTTTAAAACACGAAGGATGGGAAAATCGCTTTAAAGCTTGAACACTTATATACAAAACGACACACAGTCTCGGATGGTAAAAAGTTCATATCTCCGTCAGTTTTGCTCCGATTGCTCTAAAAATTTGATACAACATTCTTGAGATGTTGAGCATTAATTAAAAAAACGAAAAGAAAAAAAACTCAAGACCCCCCCCCCCAGGCAGTACGTGCGGTACAGTCCCGCCAAACGTGAGTTTCAAAGAATATTTTAAACACTTTTGGATGGGATAAAAATCTGAAAAAAATCAAGCACGTTGAAGGTACTGAAAAGTTTTATTTTGCATAATAATAATTACAAAATGTTATTAACAAATTAATGAAAAAATGAATTGATCAACAATTGACCCGGCAAATCAACTTGTTTTTCTCATGAAAATTACTTATTAATTTTTCTGAATACGCTTGCATTTTTTTAGAATTTTGTCTACATTTTTTAAAATGCGGTTTTCGTTCCTCATTTTTCTTGAAAAAACGCAATTTTGAAAAATTAGACAAAATTTTGAAAAAATTCATACGTATTCAGAAAAATGAATGAATAATTTTCATCAGAAAAAGATGTTGAGTTACATGGTAAGTTGTTGAACAATTTATTTTTACATTTATTTGTTAATAAGTTTTGGAATTATTATTATGCAAAATCAATCTTTTCGGTACGTTCAACGTGGTTGATTTTTTGAAGATTTTTATCCCATTGAGAGATGTTTGAAATATACTCTGAAACTCACGTTTGGCGGGACTGTACTGCTCGTACTACCTTAAGCGAGATGTAGAGCTACCTTAAAGTAATGGGGACTTACAACAATGATCCGGAAGATCCGTTGACATCGGCGCCCATCGTCACGAGCAATTTGGCAATCGGCAACTTGTCCCTCATTGCGGCCAAGTACAGAGGCGTTGGACCGTCGGATGCACGAGAATTCGTTGTGCCGCGCAAGTTGACGTCAGCTCCACGACGCAAAAGCTCCTCGACCATGCCTAATTCGTCGTTCTCCACTGCACACAAAAGCGGGGAACTTCGGTCGTTCGTCAACGCGTCGACATTGGCTCCGCCGTCTAACAGCAACTTGACCGTTTCCAGAGAACCACCGCAAACAGCGCAGAACAACGGTGTCTGGCCGTGAGTATCAACTGCGTTCACGATCGCCTGTCTGTCGAGTAGCATAGCGACGATCTTCGTGCAACTCTTTCTCGCGGCCAAATGGAGCAGTGTGTAGGCGGATTTTTCACTCTCGTTGTTTACTCGAGAACCCTTGTTTAACAGCAGTTTTGCCATGTTCTCACGATTTTCCAGCAGAGCTTGCCGAACCAATTCGTAACCGCCCGACCATCCTGCTGAATAAGAGAGACCGTAGATGTCGATGAGTCTCTCCGCGGTTTCCACGTTACCGTTGCGAACCGCCAGGATGAGATCGTGGTTCGGATCTCCCGACATTTTCGTCAGGTTACTCAGTCTACAAAATGATTCTATTTTTTGGACGCCAATTCGTTGGGCTGCATTGACGTGGGGCGGGAGATTCCACCAACGCGGAGGAAGAAGCTCTGAAACGAAAGATTGAGGAAGATTAGTGTATAGCAGAGTAGAGACTAATTTGTCTTTGCGATTGAATCGAATCGAATATTCGTAAAATTATCGAATATTCGCAACAGTATCGAATATTCGTAAAATTATCGAAAATTCGTAAAATTATCGAATATTCGGTAAATTCAATAATTGGAGTCCAAATAAAACTGGAAATTAACTCTTTAACGGCCGGTGGGACACATACATCCCGCCCGTTCTCGTAACTTGGCTGTTAAAGGGTTAAATAATTACATGGGACATGCAAAGAAAATCAACATTTAGAGACAATGACCTTGATTTAGGGTTTTGAACAAGAAAATGAAGTTCTCGACGTTTTAGGGAAGCAATATTGTGGAATATTGTGCTTTCGTCACAATATCGTCGGTAGAAGAAAACCGTTCGAGATTTCGTCGAACAGTGGATTATTTTCCGAATATTCGCTAGCTTTCCGAATATTCGATAATTTTCCGAATATTCAGTAATTTTCCGAATATTCGATAATTTTACGAACATTCGCTGATTTTACGAATATTCATATTCGTCAAATATTCGATTCGAGCACTATTCGCGCACCCCTAGTTATCACTGTATTACAAATTGAATTATAATAATCTCTTAACATTTGGCACTTAGGAGGGCCGAGGCAGTCAAAAAGGGTTATTTTTATTATTCCTTTCCTCACCAATGAACAAATTTGATATAATTCTATTCTTTTTTGTTGTTGGGTCAAACGGTTGCTTATTGTAAGCCAGAAATATGGGTTTTTCAATCTGTGTATCATCCAGAGAAAACCAATTATACGATTGGCCTCTGCTAGGGTTCAATCTCTTTGCAGTGTTATAAGTCCCTATTACCTTAATAATTAAAGTTGACACAACAATTTATTTTCCAATTATGATTTTGTAATGATGACCTGTACCGGTTATAAAATTATATTCAAACTTTTGAATAGCCGTAAGAAAAACCAAATTCTTAATTAAATTTTGGGAGAAATCGTGAGAAAAATGGACAAGCACAGTCCTTCATTATTTTCGCAATGCATTAACAGTATTTCTCCATTTTTTTCAATAATATTACCACAAAGTTTTACAGGAAATTAATATTCCTTGCATCTGTTTAGATGTTTACACACCATATTATAATCATTACGAGTTGTTATTACAAAAACATAATGACAAAGCCAATTGTACCATCAATTTTATTTCTATAAAAATTGGGGTTTTACAACTCTGTCTCTTTGAAATCCCATCTTCTACAGATTAATTGTCGAGATTTGTCTTTGCAGTTCTTAAACCGAAATTACAGAATCCTCTTTTAAAAAGGACATGACACATCGAAAGTCGAATATATCGAAATACTGAGGCCACATTTCAAGCGTTCTGATTGGTCGGCGGCGGCTTTGATATAAAGTCGATTTCAGACTGTCGTGGGCGCTGCAGAATAACACATCGCGCACGTTTTGAATGCCTGTATTGGCTACAAGAAAAGATAAATGAAAAAGCAAGCAAAAGGGTGCGAGCCAAGCTAGCGCATTGCTGCTAGTAACTTATAAAAATGATGATAAAATTGGCTTCTCCGGAATGGATGCTTTAAATTATTAACTTAAAAAAAATCCCTGCACTTGATCTGTAGGAAATGTGTTTGCGAAGAGATTGAGCCCTAGTGGAGTCCAATCGTACGATTGATTTTTTCTGAACTACACGCAGTATGAATAACCCATATTTCTGGTTCGAAACAACGGGTTGTCCCAATTGGTGAGAAAAAATCGTTGACAAGAATCCTTCGCTGCAATTCTAAAAGAATACATTTTTTTTCATTGGTAAGGAAAAAAGTAGCACTTATAATGAAAATAAACATTTCTGACCGACTCGCCCTGACATTTTTACCCTGCAATGATATCACGAAACGCACTGCTTTTTAGGCCGGTGTTACAAGAAGTAATTAGTAATTTGTAAAGTTTTTACTTGACACAAACAAATATTTAGTTGAAAAGTAATGTTGTATATGAAGCATTCTCTGTCGATTCAGCCACTTTCTTCTTCGACTCTCTCCGATCTGCTCCATAATTGGTAATATCAAAGTACCAGTAAAGGACACTCTATGTGAATTTTTTCAGATTTTTACAACCATATTTCACAAAATACCGTTTTTCTTTCAAACGCAAATATCTCGGAAACTTAAAGTTCCTTAAAAAAATGTCACCACTTAAAAGTTTCTGTTTTCTGTTAGCATTCGAGCGGTATATTTCAAATAATTTTCACGTTCCGATTAGAATGATGTTTTACCGAACTATGGAGGAATTATTGCTTTTATTGAAAAACGAATAATTTTTTTGGACTGAAAAAGTTACAGAGTATTCGTGCATGACTACTGGTATTGCAAAAAGATCTTCAGAGTGAGATTCAGAGATAGATCTTCTGGTATAAAAAATTGAATTTGTATAAAAGTTCTGGAAAATAGGGGAATTCTTTTTATTAATATATTTTTTATACCAGAAGACATATCGGTGACACTCTGGGGATTTTTTTGCAATATCAGAGGTTATGCACGAATACTCTGTAATTTTTACAGTCTAAAAAAATTATCCGTTTTTTTATTAAAAAATTATTCCTCCGTATTTCCGTAAAATATCATTCTGATCGGAACGCAAAAATGATTTGAAATATACTGCTCAAAAGCTAACAGAAAACGACAATTTGTATGTGCAGCCATTTTTTTTAAGTAACTTCGAGTTTCCGAGATTTTTGCGTTTGAAAGGAAAACGATATTTTCTGAAATATGGTTTTTAAAATCTGAACAAATTCGCATAGAATGCCCTTTACTGGTACTTTGACATTACCAATTATGAAGCAGATCAGAGAGGATCAAAGAAAAAAGTGGCTGAACAGAGAATGCTTCATATAAGGCGTTCCAGTCTTATTCCGTTCCATATTCCGTTCGAGTCTGATCCTCAGCCCCTCTGACTAGGTCCGCAATTTTTTATATGATTGACATAACGAAATAGTAACTTGCCGATTTTCAGTAGGTAGAAAATCTTTGAATGCAACACATGACTTTTCAGAATTTTTACCAATTTTGTTCACATTTTTGCCAATGAATATATATATATATATATATATATATCCATCGGCAAAAATCTGAAGAAATTCTGAAAAGCCATGTGTGGCATACTAAAATTTTCTAGGTACTGCCCATCGTCAAATTACAATTTTTTCCATTTTTTTACCAATTTTGTCCGTTTTTATCTTTTTCAAAAGGCCGAAAAAAATAGAAAGATTCTCTGACCCACTTCGGCTTGATATCCCCCTTAAGGATGTTATACAGTTTCACACTAGTCAAATCAGTGCTAAATTTTTAAAAGCGTTTTCACAATTCCTGATTGTTTAATAAATTGTTCCGAGGTGTTACTGACTTTATGGTATTAGTTCTTAATAGATAAATACATTCAAAGCCATGATTCGAATAGAAAGACGACTAATATAAGCAAATTCCCAATGTCATGTTTTTTTGCGCAGTTTTTTTTTAAGAATAAACCATAATAATAGTTCAATTGTGACGGGCAACAGCTCATTTTTATTACTGGAAGACCCTTTATCGATTAACCATCCATATTTTTTTATAGCATCAGTAGTTCGAAAGATACAGCAATTGGGATAAGATTAGGATAAGATAATCAAACGGTTGTATTTTTTGAATTACTGATCCTATACAAAATCTGGGCGGTCAATCGATAAAGGGTCTTTCAGTAATAAAAATGAGCCATTGCCCGTCATAATTGAACTATTATTACGGTTTATTCTTTTAAAAGACTGCGCGAAAAAACATGACATTGGGAATTTGCTTATATTAGTCGTCTTTCTATTCGAATCACGGCTTTGAATGTATTTGCCTATTAAGAACTAATGCTGTAACGTCACTAACACCCCGGAACAATTTATTAAACAATCAGGAATTGTAAAAACGCTTTTAAAAATTTTGCACTGATTTGACTAGTGTGAAACTGTATAACATCCTTAAGGAGGTCGTCTGACGGAGTATTCAATTCATATAAATTCGAGAAAAGTGCGAGAAAATTGCGAACACTTCTCGATGGTACAAAAATATGAAAAAATTCATGCACATTAAAGGTACCGAAAAGATTAATTTTGAATAATAATAATTCTAAAATGTTATTAACAAATTGATTAAAACAAAATTGTTTAACGAATATTTCGGTGACCCAAGTTTTTTTGTGGATGAAAATGATTCCTTCGTTTTTCTGAATACGTATGTATTTTTTCAGATTTTTATCTAATCTTTGAAATTTGTGTTATTTTAGATAGAAAATAACATAATTTTAGATGGAAAATAACATAAATTTCAAACATTAGATAAAAATCTGAAAAAATACATACGTATTCAGAAAAACGAAGGAATCATTTTCATCCACAAAAAAACTTGGGTCACCGAAATATTTGTTAAACAATTTTGTTTTAATCAATTTGTTAATAACATTTTAGAATTATTATTATTCAAAATTAATCTTTTCAGTACCTTTAATGTGCATGAATTTTTTCATATTTTTATACTATCGAGAAGTGTTCGCAATTCTCTCGCACTTTTCTCGAATTTATACGAATTGAATACTCCGCCAGACGACCTCCTTAATGCGCAAACGAAAAATCTCCGCGGCGGCGCGGCGAAGGTTATATCACAGCGAATTTGGTACGACAGATATTTGAGACAAAGATGTTGTCTTCTGATCGAAAGTTTTGCTTCAAACTTCGAAAAACGTCGTATTTTGTTGAGAAAGAATCTTACTTTTTGTCTTCCTCAACGAAAATGTGTCTTTTATATTGTTGACGTTAGGCGCCAACTAGTTTTGAGGAAGTTAATAAACGATGCTTTCTGTAATTACTTCTTTATTCCTTATCCGGCTAATTTTTCCGGGTGAATAGTTGGATCATCGGGATTTCAGGGACGCAAAACATTCGGGCAGTTACCAGGCAAAGCTAGGAAGATTTATTTGACGATATCTGGGGGCTTCACTCACCTTCGTGGCGTCTACTTCAGCGATGTTCGACAATTATTGTGATGTACTTTTGGCAAATTTACTTCCGTTACGTTAAACGGTTTTACGACGATGCGTCTCGAGGGCTGACTTGTGGCTCTCTACGACGGAGAGACCGGCGTCGTAACAAGTGATTTGACAAAACCGGCTCGTTAGCCGGCCTGGGTGTGTGCGTGACGCGTGGGGGAATGTTACGTCCTGGGGTTGGTTACTTTCGATGTCGCCACTGGTTGGTGACCCACGACCAGTGATGGGAAATGACCGTCATTTCGAGTTCACGTCAGTAACGCGTCACCTGACCGTCACGTGACGTCATTTTAATTTCACATAAATTAATTTTAATTTAATTTTCTATGTTAAAATGACGGTCACTTTTATTTTCGTCACCTGACCATGACTAGCGTGACAGGGACGTTTATATAGATGTAAAAATAACCGTCAAAATTGTTTCTGTCATTTTTATTCGGTCACGATATTTTTTGAAAAATCAAATTTATTGGCAAAAATGTCAATTGGAAAAATTAATCCTTCTTTTTCAACATTGTAATGAAGAAAGACAAACATTTTCAAATTTCAAATTTGTTTTAATCACAAATATCACAATGCGTTCAGGTACGGTACAATTGTCAACACGTTTACAATTATTAACACGCTCAATACTGGTAATAAATTTACGAAATTAACTTTTTATATTAATCAACATTGTTTAGAATGCATAACGTATTTTTATAACTTTTTATAATTCGTCAACGATGACTTAATAACACTTCAAAATAAACAGTGATGAACGTTAATCTTATAACTTAAATTAGAACTTAAATTTATTTTCGACATATATAGTTTTTTCTTAATTTACTTCCTTCGATTCTTCTACTGTTCAACAGTTTAACTCCGGCTCGGATTCTCGAAATGGCGGCAGTGTTTACAGTCCGTGTCATTTTCGTCATTTGCGTAATTATTGCATCTGTCACATGACGCTTTTATGACGGTCACATAACGATCATACGATGGTCACGTTATAGCTTCACATCACTGATCGTACCTACATAAAGTTAGCCGGAAGTTTGCATGAATATAATTTTCAATTAGTGCTATCGATTGGTGGTCGATTGGTGGTCATTGGTGGCCTAATTAGAGCATTTGGTGGTTAACCGTTGTTTTTTAATTAATTAATCAAAATTAGCCCGTGAAGTTAGCCGATTTTTTTTTACGATTTTGATTTGGTAGGTGATTAATTGATGCGTAATCGTTTGGTGGTCAAGAATATAATAATTAAAACATTTGGTGGTCTCTAGTTTAAGCAAAAAGCTAAAGTCTTGAACTTCTGTTAGTCCGGACTGGACACAGTGATATGGACTAGCGTTTATGGTCGATAAAACAGATAATTTGTAATCGATTTTGCTGTACAAGGTCTTAATCGAAGTGGAAACTCTCGCTGATCATTGCTACTTGAATCAAAACATTTGATGGCCCTTCATTAACGTACACGGTACAATGAATCGAACCCGTGCATTGAGATCAGCAGCGGCGGCTGGGATTGGCTGAAAATGCATACAGCGGTATACCACGCACGTTCTGCCTGATAAAACGGATAATTCTTAACCGATTTTGCTGAGCAAGGTATTAATCGATGCGGAAACTGTCGCTACTCATTGGTACCGCAATCAAAAGATTTGGTGGTCCTTCATTAACGTACACGCTATAATAAATTGGACCCGCGCATTCAGGTCCTCACCGGCGGCTGGGATTGGCTGAAAATGCATACAGCGGTATACCACGCACGTTCTGCCTGATAAAACGGATAATTGTTAACCGATTTTACTGAATAAGGTCTTAATCGATGCGGGAACTTTCGTTAATCAATGGTACTCCAATCAAAAGATTTGATGGTCCTTCATTAATTCCGGTGTACCCATTTTCAAAAATTATTTATTATAAGGTGTACGTTAATGAAGGACCACTAAATGCTTTGATTGGAGTACCAATGGTTAGCGAAAGATTCCGCATCGATTAAGACCTTGTTCGGCAAAATCGGGTAAGAATTATCTGTTTTATCAGGCAGAATGTACGTAGTATACCGCTGTATCCATTTTCAGCCAATCCCAGCCGCCGGTGAGGACCTGAATGCGCGGTTTCAATTTATTATAGCGTGTACGTTAAACATTTCTTGGTTGAATCCAAACCACCAAATGTTTTAATTAGAGTACCAATGATTAGCGAGAGTTTCCGTATCGATTAAGACCTTGTTCAGCAAAAGCGATTAAGAATTATCTGTTTTATCGACCATAAACGCTAGTTCGTATCACGGTATCCAGTCCGGACTACCGGAAGTTCGAGATTTTAGGTTTTTGCGGAAACTAGAGCCCACAAAATGTTTTAATTATGATATTCTTGACCACCAAACGATTACGCATCGATTAATCACCAAATGAATCAAAATCGTAAAAAAAATCGGCTAACTTCACGGGCTAATTTTGATTAATTAATTAAAAAAGAACGGTTAACCACCAAATGCTCTAATTAGGCCACCAATGACCACCAATCGACCACCAATCGATAGCACAAATTGAAAATTAAATTCATGCAAACTTCCGGCTAACTTTATGTAGGTCGCGAGGAAGGCCAGGCGACGCGGGTCCGTCAGGAGGGAGACCAGCCAGTCCCATTTCGCGTGCGTCTTCACCCAGGTTTTCGCCGTTTTCAAGGCTTTGCGGTAGATCGAGGCCGAGGCGGCGGGAGCCGCGCGGGCCTCCCGGCGCGGTCCCTTTTTTTTGAGGTTATGAAAGTTCACCGAAAATGAACATACCGCAGGCGCCGGTCAGCTGTAGCGGGGCTTTAAGGGCATGTGAAATACCGACTGCGATAATAAAAACTGTAATGAACGTTTTTTACGCATATTTGCGTTTACAACTAAAAGAAGAAATTCATTCCCTCCACTGGTGCATTCCGCAGGGAATGAATTTCTTCTTTTAGCTGTAAATGCGAATATGCGTTAAAAACGTTCATTACAGTTTTTGATACCGACTGGGCTCGACGTGGGTTTCACATCGCCTTAAATATCGTCGTGGTGGTCTTTGGCTGCGTTCGCATGACGCGCTTTTTTATTTTTTATTTCTAATTCACGTTAAAAGTCATTGGCCAGTGACCTGCGTTGCGACCAATCGGATCGTCGCAGGAGGATTTGCGATGCGATGCGATTGGTCGGCGTGAGTTGCGCGTAGATGTAATCCATACGTAAACATGTTTTCAAGTGTTTCCCTCTCATGAAACTTGCAACGGCCAATCACGGATCCAGCATTCCGTTAGATCTGGACCGTGATTGGCCGTTGCAAGTTTCATGAGAGAGAAACGCTCAAAAACGAATTTGCGTATGGCGAACTTCATCTGTCCGTCACCCGTCTTTTTGCCCCAGCGGGGTAGTCGAGGGTTAAAGAATAGGGAAATACCGTAAAATCATTCGGTAATCCTAGAGATGCGCAAGAAATTTGTGACCGGTCATTTATTGGTCTTGTAACTGTCCCATGACCGTCACATGACCAGCCAAAAAATGACTTCCTCGTGACCATTTGTGACCATAAAAAAATGACTTCCTCGTGACCATTTGTGACCATAAAAAAATGACGGTCATTGTGCAACTAAACAGCGGTTTTTACGTAATTTGACCGTATTTGTGACGCTCAGGAAAAATGACCGTCATAGCACATCACAGAATTTTCCCTTAAAAAAATGACGATATTTGTGACCATAAAAACAATGACGGTCATTGTGCAACTAAATAGCGGTTTTGACGTAATTTGACTATATTTGTGATGCTCAGCAAAGATGACCGTCATAGCACATCACAGAATCTTCCCTTAAAAAAATGACGATATTTGTGACCATAAAAAAATGACGGTCATTGTGCAACTAAATCGCGGTTTTGACGTAATTTGACCATATTTGTGACGCTCAGCAAAAATGACCGTCATTGCACATCGCAGAATTCGGAAACACAAAAATTACGGTCACGTGACGGTCATTTTTGTGTCAATTGACGATATCGAAGAGTGACGGTCATTGCACATCTCTATTCGTAATGGGCCGGTGCAAGTTTCATGAGAGAGAAACGCTTGAAAACGTAAGCCTCTCTTAGAAAGGACATGGCCCATCGAAGTCGAAATACAGAAGCCACCTTTCGAGCGTTCCGATTGGACATGGCGGTTCGATATTCGATATGAAATCGATCAGACTGTCGGCAGATGGGTAACGGACAGGTGTCTGAAAAGCGATTGCTTCTTACCAAGGAACTCTCCATACCGACAGTCGTTCTCCGAGCGATTCACTCTCCTGAAACTTGTACCGGCCAATCATGATGCAGCATTCCATTAGATCATGAAAATTTGAAGGAATGCTCGATCTGTGATTGGCCTATTCAAGTTTCAGGAGAGTGAAACGCTCGGAGAACGACTGTCGGTATGGAGAGTTTCTTGGTAAGAAGCAATCGCTTTTCGGACACCTGTCCGTTACCCACGATCGCGAGGGGGCATTTCGTGAGAGGCAGTAATGAGAAATACCTAAAACAGCATTCGGGCACTTCATAGTCTGTCGAGGTAACGGTCAGGTGCCCGAAAAGCTATTGTTTCTTAACAAGAAACTCTCCATACCGACAGTCGTTCTCCGAGCGTTTCACTCTCCTGAAACTTGTACCAGCCAATCATGATACAGCATTCCATTAGATCATGAAAATTTGAAGAAATGCTCGAACTGTGATTGGCCGGTGCAAATTTCAGGAGAGTGAAACGTTCGGAGAACGACTGTCGGTATGGAGAGTTCCTTGGTAAGAAGCAATCGCTTTTCGGACATCTGTCCGTTACCCGTCTGCCGACAGTCTGATCGATTTCATATCGAATATCGAACCGCCATGTCCAATCGGAACGCTCGAAAGGTGGCTTCTGTATTTCGACTTCGATGGGCCATGTCCTTTCTAAGAGAGGCTTACGTTTTCAAGCGTTTCTCTCTCATGAAACTTGCACCGGCCCATTACGAATAGAGATGTGCAATGACCGTCACTCTTCGATATCGTCAATTGACACAAAAATGACCGTCACGTGACCGTCATTTTTGTGTTTCCGAATTCTGCGATGTGCAATGACGGTCATTTTTGCTGAGCGTCACAAATATGGTCAAATTACGTCAAAACCGCGATTTAGTTGCACAATGACCGTCATTTTTTTATGGTCACAAATATCGTCATTTTTTTAAGGGAAGATTCTGTGATGTGCTATGACGGTCATTTTTACGTTTTCAAGCGTTTCCCTCTCATGAAACTTGCACCGGCCCATTACGAATTCAGCATTCCGTCCGATCTGGACCGTGATTGGCCGGTGCAAGTTTCATGAGAGAGAAACGATTGAAAACGTGTTTCCGTATGGAGAGCTGCTTCATCGTAAGATGCAATCGCTTTTCGGACATCTGTCCGTTACCCAGCCAATATGCTTCCTTCCACCAGCTGAGTGCGCGTGAGTACGAATTATGGGAAAGTGTGGTTATGTTGGCGCGCTCGTGCGGTGGAAAAATTCAGCAAGATATTCTTACAGTTTTTGTTACCGACTTAGTAGGTTCGCATTTACAGCTCCAAGAAAAAATGCATGGAATACTCTGGTGATATTCGCCATGGTTGATTTTTCGAAAAAAAAAGGCGAGAAGTACTGACTGCAGAATCCTTAGACGCAGTTAGTACTTCTCTTTTAATCGAGTTTTTGTTACCGACTGAGCACTATAGCATTAAGAGCATGTGAAATACCGACTGCGGTAAGAAAAGCTGTAATGAACGTTTTTTACGCATATTTGCATTTACAGCTAAGATTCACTGCATTAGTGATACCCGCAGTGAATGATTTTTTTTTCTTTTCGCCGTCAATGCAATATGCGTAAAAAAACGTTCATTACAGATTTTGATACCGACTGGGCTCGGCACGGATGTTTCACACGCTTTTAAGGCGATGTGAAACATCCACGTCGAGCCCAGTCGGTATCAAAAACTGTAATGAACGTTTTTGACGGGTATTTGCGTTTACAGCTAAAAGAAAAAATTCATTCCCTGCGGATTTCACCAGTGCAGGGAATGAATTTCTTCTCTTAGCTGTAAATTTGCCGTTTTTGACGGCAAATATCCGTCAAAAACGTTCATTACAGTTTTTGATACCGACTGGGCTCGACGTGGATGTTTTACATCGCCTTAAGGGCATGTGAAATATGTACCACGGGACACGTGAGTGCGAGAGAGATAGCCGCAATTTTTGAATAAACACCATTCCAAGACTATTCTTTTCTGGATGAAAACGTTGATGTTTTTCTTTGTCTCAGAATATTTTCGGTATCTCCATAGGATTGATTACAGTTTTTGTTACCGACTGAGTAGGTTTCACATCGCCTTAAGGCGAGGCGAATCCTACTCAGCCGGTAATAAAAACTGTAACCAATTATTCCGACGATGCTGAACGTTCCTGGAAAAAAGAAAAGTTTTACACCATTCCTCTTTCGATTCTGGTTGGTGTAAAACTTTTATTTTTCCTGGCATGTGTCTAGTTTTCGTGTATTGTTGGTCCGAAATTTATTTTCTATCTCTCTCGCACTCATGGTGGGGCATGTGAAATGCCGATTGTGGTAATAAACACTGTAATGAACGTTTTTTACGCATATTTGCATTTACAGCTAAAAGAAGAAATCCATTCTCTGCACTGATAAAATCCGCAGGGAATGAATTTCTTCTTTTACCTGTAAACGCAAATATCCGTTAAAAATGTTCATTATAGTTTTTGATACCGACGATGTCGGTAATAAAAACTGTAATGAAGTTTTTTTCTTCGCTTACTGCCATTGTATACTTTCAAGAATAAAAACATCCTCTGCACTGTTGATTCCTGCATTGAATGAATTTCTTCTTGAAGCTGTAAATGCAAATATACACTTCTCGTCCCTACAATTTCGTATGATATTGATCCGATGACTCCAAAATAGGGAAAACAATATTTTATTGTTTCAATGTTAAAGCGGATTGTGGCAACAATAACTAAAGTCAATTTAAAAACATTGTTTTTGGCAGCCCGTAAGCGAACGTTTTATTAAATGAATTATATTTTTTTCTTGTTTAATAAAGCTGATTAGGCACATAGTTTATAATGTTTGAAAACTTACTAAAATTATCGTTAAGGTAGTATGAGCGTACAGATGAACGTCGCGTAAATTCGAGGGAGCTTGAGAGAGAATTACGAAGAGTTCTCGATGGGATAAAAATCTGAAAAAAATCAAGCATATGAAAGACGGCAAAGAGATTAATTTAGACAATAATAATTTAAAAAATGTTATTAACAAATTACTTAAATAAATAATTGTTCAACTAAATATCCGGCAACCCAACTCTTTTTTGTTATTAAAGTGATCTTCTTATTTTTCTACATACGTATGAATTTTTTCCGAATTTTGTGTGACGTTTGAAAATTACGTTTTTTTATTATGTTAAAATAAAAAATCAGAGAAAATTCTGAAAAAATTCATACGTATGTAGAAAAATAAGAAGATGACTTTAATAACAAAAAAAAGTTAGGTTGCCGGATATTTAGTTGAACAATTATTTATTTAAGTAATTTGTTAATAACATTTTTTAAATTATTATTGTCTAAAATAATCTCTTTACCGCCTTTCATATGCTTGATTTTTTCAGATTTTTATCTCATCGAGAACTCTTCGTAATTCTCTCTCAAACTCCCTCGAATTTACGCGACGTTCATCTGTACGCTCATACTACCTTAATCCGGCCTCAGCCATGTGGAGCGGCAGACACGTCGGACGAGACAGAAGCCGCGAGCCGTCCTGCGTCGAGTTGCATCACGGCCACGGTTGCCACTTTCAGCTGTCCATCGGCGGGAAAATCTTTCCGATTTTGACGATTGGCTCGGTCCTCCGCATCAATATCAGCATGCATCGCGGTTGTTCATCTGAAAAAAATAATGGTTATTGTGAACGAAATGATTAATGTCTATATAAGGTGACGAAAAATTCAACGTCTTCCGCGGCTCATTTGGAGAATACATAATCATTGCCAGGGTATCAACGATCTCCAGGTTCAAATCGTTGATACCCTGTTAAAAGTAACTAAATGATATTAAGAGGGCCGAGTCAGTCAAAAAAGTTTATTTTTATAATAAGGATGGACGTTGAAATTTCCATTGATGCAATGCAACAAAATTAAAAACAACAAAATATTAGTGAACACAAATGATAATACCGGCTATAAAAAGTTATTATAACGATTAAGAGCATGACAAAACAAAATTATTTCACCCCCAAGGGGGGTGAATTCTTTAAACTTTATGGAATTAATATTTTGTTTTTAATTTTGTTAAGGTAGTCCTTGCGCCTGGTGTCGAGTTCGCATAAGTTTTCGAAAATTGAGAGACAATTGCAACCATTTCTCAATAATATAAAAATCTGAAAAAAATCATGCAAATTAAAGGCACTGAAAACATTAATTTTGCATAATAATAATTCGAAAATGTTATTAACAAATTGGTGAAAAAAAACATTGTTTCACAAATATTTCGATGACCCAAGTTTTTTTTTGTGATAATGATTCCTTCGTTTTTCCGAATACGTATAAATTTTTTCAGATTTTAGAGTTCACTTTGAAATTCGTGTGTTTTTATAGGGAAAATATGTGAAAATTCAAAGTGAACTCTAAAATCTGAAAAAATGCATACGTATTCAGAAAAACAAAGGAATCATTTTCATCCACAAAAAAACTTGGGTCATCGAAATATTTGTTAAACAATGTTTTTTTTCATCAATTTGTTAATAACATTTTCGAATTATTATTATGTAAAATTAATCTTTTCAGTGCCTTTCATTTGCATGATTTTTTCAGATTTTTATATTATCGAGAAATGGTTGCAATTGTCTCTCAATTTTCGAAAACTTTTGCAAACTCGACACCGGGCGCAAGGACTACCTTAAATTGCAATGATGCAAACTTGAACGTCATAATGGGGGCTGTTTTTCTCCTCACCAATTTAAAAAATTTGAAATCATTTTGTTCTTTTAGGTTCGCAATAAGGAATTTTTGTGTCACTAGGCCCTCGGGTTGGTTCAATGAGTTGCTTCAACACCACAAATACGAGTTTTTCCTTTTTCACATAGTCTACACAGAAAACCAACCATAGGATTGGCCTCTGTTAGGGCTCAATCTCTTTGCAATCACTTTTCCTATGAATTAATTGTAGGAATTTAAAAAAAATGAATAATGCCAAAGATCTTTATTCATTTTTTAAAAATTAATAATTTCAACGATCTATGTCGCTGATGCCAACTTTATTATCGCTTGTTATAAATCATTCTGTGACCAGGGTTTAAGTACCATGAAAAAAAATCTGTACAATCAGTCGATAGGAAATATGATCGCGAAAAGATTGAGCCCTAACAGAGGCCAATCTCATGTTTGTTTGTCTGCGAACTATGTGCAAAATTAGGTCCTAACGACAAAAAAATACCTCGTTGCGAACCTAAAAGAATGAAATTATTACAAATTACTATATAGATAAACATTTCTGACTGACTCGGCCCCTTTAATGGATTTGCATCAACAAACAATATAACTTAAGTTTAGTAACACCCCCGCTTAGTAATTCCTATTGACACCGATGGAAACCAGCCAAATGGACGAAATTCCCATTGAAAAATTAAACAGTTTAACAGGTTTAAACAGGTTTCAATCGGATTTTTTTGCCCGTTCCATTGGTTCTAATCGGATCTTTTAACCAGGGACTTGACGAAGTTGTCGTTCACCGGTCCGTTCGAGGTTAACCCGTTTCGAACAATAATGTTTTGTTTCGCGTGATTGAGTGCTGGCTCTGGATGCTACTCTAGCTAGACGAACAATAATGATGATGATGATAAAGAAACGGATACGCATGCGTCAAGCGGAAGAGCGGGTGATCCTGACTCAGGGCAGGCTCAAGGGGCGCCCCGAGGGGGGCCGAAGTAAAATTAAATTACGAAGTAAAATTACGAAGTAAAATTACGAAGTAAAAATAAAAAAAACAGCATCTCCCGCTCAGGCCACTGGCACATGGCGTACCGGCTGACGTATAAGTGCCCGAAAAGCGATTGCGTCTTACGATGAAGCTACCCACCCGGAATCTCGTTTTCAAGCGTTTCTCTCCCACAAAATTCCCACCGGCCAATCACGGTTCAGATCTAACAGAAAGCCGAATCCGTGATTGGCCGGCGCGAGTTTTGCGGAAGAGAAACGCTCGAAATCGAGATTCCGTATGGATAGCTTCATCGTAAGACGTAGTCGCTTTTCGGGAACCCACATGTTGGCCGGCGTACCAGCCATCATTCTAAATGTCGCCTCCCGCTACGTGGCGCTAGTAGTCTTCTGTCCGATCATCGTCTGCGCCATGCTCACGCACTTTCAATTATACAAAATTATATATTATATTTATATTCGCAAAGAAGGCAAAACAAAGATATGTTTATTGATTATGTTGTTGGCCTTTCGTTATTAGATTAGAGCGTTGAGAGCACTTCAAGTGTTTCCATTATGGCATATATATATTGGACAGACGACAGTCAGCGCCACACGTCGGAATAGTTTGCTTGGCGACATTCAGCGTGCATATTGTTCGTATTAGAAGTATGCTGTGTGTCAGGGGCCTGAGCTAGACGAACAATAATGCTGATTCAGTTCAGTTCATTTGATTGGGTGCTGGCTCTGGATTCTGCTCAGGGCAGGTTTGTCCATACGGCCATGGACTTAATAATGCTGATTCGTTCGTTCGTTTGGTTGGGTGCTGGCTCTGGACTTAGCTCGAAGCTGATTTGTCCATACGGCCATAGACTCATAATAATGCTGATGATGATAAAGAAACGGATACGCATGCGTCAAGCAAAAGAGCGGGTGATCCGACTCAGGGCAGGCTCAAGGGGTGCCCCGAGGGGTGGGGGGGGGGGCGAAGTAAAATTCAACTGTAGAGGGACACCGCTTGAGCCAGCCCTGACGCAGCATCTCCCGCTCTTCCGCCAGACTCCCGTGTTTCCGTTTCAACCACGGCTACTATTGTTTGAAGCAATTTCACAGCGAACGGACGTCATGGCGAACGACATCTTCGTAAGTGTTGCTCAAGACTCAAGTTGTTTCAATTGATTATGAAACGTAAATCCATTGGTACAATCATTTCTTTCTTAAACAGCTTCGTCGCGATAACGTTGGCCCGGAGCTCGAAATGTGTAGGTATTCTCCAAAGTTGCCGCGAAAGACGTTTATTATTTTTTTTCGACGCCATGTTTGTTTATCCGTACGACCTGTCGTTTAGTCGTCGTTGTTCGTAACAACGCCGTATTTTCAGGCGGACTGCAAGCCTGGGCTGCCGCGCAGGCGGTGGCGGAGGGTCCGCCGGAAAACGAGCCTCCCGCGGACAGGGCTGAAGATCTGGAGATGCCGGTTGCCGGTAATCGCGGCCCGGCAGCCGGGGAAGAGCCGAGCGCGCGAGCCGAACAACAGCCCCCACGCGGAGAGAACGCGAATCAAGGTAAGATCGTTTTAAAACATTATTATATATAAACATTATTATAATAATAAAACATTATTATTATTTTGAAATTATTAGTATTTTGTATAATAATAATTTCGAAATGTTATTAACAAGTTAATGAAAAAATCAATTGTTCAACAATTTACCCGGCAAACCAACTTTTTTTCTGATGAAAATTATTCATTCATTTTTCTGAATATGTATGCATTTTTTCAGAATTTTGTCTAAATTTGTTTAAATGCGGTTTTTGCCCCTCATTTTTCTTGAAAAAAATACCATTATGAAAAATTAAACAAAATTCTTAAAGTTTGTCTTGTTTTATTTAAAACATTATTATTATTTTGAAATTATTATTATTTTGCATAATAATAATTTCAAAATGTTATTAACAAGTTAATGAAAAAATGAATTGTTCAACAATTTACCCGGCAAACCAACTTTTTTTTCTGATGAAAATTATTCATTCATTTTTCTGAATACGTATGCATTTTTTCAGAATTTTGTCTAAATTTGTTTAAATGCGGTTTTTGCCCCTCAATTTTTTCTTGAGAAAAAAATACCATTATGAAAAACTAAACAAAATTCTGAAAAAATTCATATGTATTCAGAAAACGGAATAAATAATTTTCATGACAAAAAAAAGTTGGGTTACCGGGTAAATTGTTGAACAATACATTTTTACATTTATTTGTTAATAACATTTTGGAATTATTATTACCCAAAATCAATCTTTTTGTTTGTCTTGTTAGCTGTGTTGCACATTTATAGTATTGTGAATGCAGCAGTAATTGAACAGTCACCTACCCTAGTGGGTTAGCGCAGTTTCGTTTTTTGTCGTAGTATTTTTTCGATTTTTTATGACGTTGAAGTTTGCATCATTGCAATGCAACGAAAATAAAAACAAAATCTGAAGGTAGTATGCGCGGTACAGGCCCGCCAAACGTGAGTTCCAATGAAAATTTTGTATCCTTCTCAGTTGGATAAAAATCTGAAAAAATCAAGCATGTTGAAGGTGTTGAGAAGATATATTTTGCATAATAATCATTTCAAAATGTTATTAACAAATTAATGAAAAAGTGAATTGTTCAACAATTTACCCGGTAACCCAACTTTTGAATAATTAGACAATTTTGCAATTTTTAATAATTAGACAAAATTCTGAAAAAATTCATACGTATTAAGAAAAATGAATGAGTAGTTTTCATCAGAAAAAAAAGTTGGGTTACCTGGTAAATTGTTGAACGTTTCATGTTTACATTTATTTGTTAATAATATTTTGATATTATTATTATGCAAAATCAATCTTTTCGGTACCTTGACATGCTTGATTTTTATCAGATTTTTATCCCATTGAGAAGTGTTCGAAATATTCTCTGAAACTCACGTTTGGCAAAGACTTCTCGATGGTATCAAAATCGGGAAAAATGCATGCATATTAAAGGTACTGATAAGATAAATTTTGCATAATAATAATTCTAAAATGTTATTAACAAATTGATGAAAAAAAAAGTTTAACAAATCTTCCGGTGACCAAAATTTATGTTTTAATGAAAATGATTCGTTCATTTTGCTGAATACGTATGAATTTTTTTTAGATTTTTAAGTTGATTTTGAATTTTGTATTTTTTATATGGAAAATATGTGTGCAAAAACACACAAATTTCAAAGTCAATTTAAAAATCTGAAAAGATTTATACGCGTTCAGAAAAACAAATGAATCATTTTCATAAAAAAAAAATATATGTCACTGGGAGATTTATTAAAAGATATTTTTTCGTCAATTTGTTAATAATATTTTAGAACTATTATTATGCAAAATTTACTTTTTCGGTACCTTTAGGGGGGGGGGGGGGGGGGGGGTAAGGTTAATTCGGTGAAAACAAGGCATGTTTTTAAGCTTTTTTTTGGCGGTACAGATGGTGTTAGTTTATTCAGTCAATCTCCATATAACAATGCACCATTTGAACAATATTTTCCTAAATTTTCATTGCAAAATATTGAAAGTTGAGTGAGTGACAGTGAATCTCCGGAGGCGCCTCCAAAAAAACGTTGTTTTGCGGTGTACATCATAATTCGCTACAGAATCATCTGAAAAAAAAAAGAAAAAAAAATTCATTTGTTAAAGGAGATGTTTCTCGAGGTAATGGTAGAAGGATTTTTTTTATTTCAATTTTTCAATTTTTCGTAGCACTTGGAATCCAAAAAACCGATTTTTGTTGTTGTTGCGAAAATCGGTTTTTTGGTTTCCAAGTGCTACGAAAAATTTAAAAATCGAAATAAAAAAGATCCTCCCAGCGTTACCTTGAGAGACATTTCCTTTAACAAATGCATTTTGATTTTCTTGTTTCGGATGATGCTGTTGCGAGTTATGATGTACACCGCAAAACTTTCGACGCACTTCCGAAGATTCACTGTGACTCGCTCAATTTTCAGTATTTTGCAATGAAAATTTAGGCAAATATTGTCCAAATGCTGCATTATTAAATGGAAAATGACTGAATAAAATAACACTATCTCTATTGCCAAAAAAAATCTTAACATGCCTTGTTTTCACCGAATTAAACTTACCCTGCCCCTTCCTTAACGTGCATGGATTTTGTCAATTTTTTATACCATCGAGAAGTGTTTGCAATTCTCTCACTTTTCTTGAATTTATGCGAAATGAGCTGTAAGCGACTACCTTAAACGCAATCATTTATGCACAGTTATCGCAATTACATATATTAAACTTTTGAATGTTTTATCTGTTTTAAGGGCAACAAAGGCCAGCTCGCTGGATGCGGGCTGGGTGCCAAGTCCATGAACGGCAGGCGCAGCGCGAAACAATCACACAAGGTGAAAATTACGTATCTTCCCTCGTAGCATTGTGATAATTTTCGGAATTTTACTTTAAAAAATGCCACATTTTTGGCGTGTAATAATGGACGAACAATCGTTTATTAATAACCGATAACCGGTACGCTTACGTACTGCGGCCTTCGGTATTCCTGCAGGCAGTAGTGAATTGTTTTCCTCCCTAGTAATGAAATCGGACTGCATATACGTATTAGCGATAGAGGGTGAAAATCAGCTGCTTTTTGCCTGTATTGCATTCACGGAATGTGACTACTTAAGGTAGTATGAGCGTATAGATGAACGTCGCGTAAATTCGAGGGAGTTTGAGAGAGAATTATGAAGAGTTCTCGATCAGATAAAAATCTGAAAAAAATCAAGCATATGAAAGGCGGTAAAGAGATTATTTTAGATAATAATAATTTAAAAAATGTTATTAACAAATTACTTAAATAAATAATTGTTCAACTAATATCCGGGAACATAACTTTTTTGTTATTAAAGTGATCTAATTATTTTTCTACATACGTATGATTTTTTTCAGAATTTTCTCTGATTTTTAATTTTAACATAATAAAAAAACGTAATTTTCAAACGTCACACAAAATTCGGAAAAAATTCATACGTATGTAGAAAAATAAGAAGATCACTTTAATAACAAAAAAGAGTTAGGTTGCCGAATATTTAGTTGAACAATTATTTATTTAAGTAATTTGTTAATAACATGTTTTAAATTATTATTGTCTAAATTAATCTCTTTACCGCCTTTCATATGCTTGATTTTTTTCAGATTTTTATCTCATCGAGAACTCTTCGTAATTCTCTCTCAAACTCCCTCGAATTTACGCGACGTTCATCTGTACGCTCATACTACCTTAAGTATGTAGGAGCGTGAAGTATTCAATTCATATAAATTCGAGAAAAGTGCGAGAGAATTGCAAACACTTCTCGACGGTCTGAAAATCTGAAAAAATGCATGGATACTAAAGGTACTGAAGAGATTAATTTTGTATAATAATAATTCCAAAATGTTATTAACAAATTCGTTTAAAAAAATTGTTTAACAATTATTTCGGTGACCCAAGTTTTTTTTGTATGAAAATGATTTCTTCATTTTTCTGTATACGTATGAATTCTTTCAGGTCTTTATTTAATCTATGAAATTTGTACTTATTTTCCATACAAAAAACACAAATTTCACCGAAATATTTGTTAAACTATTTTTTAAATGAATTTGTTAACAACATTTTGGAATTATTATTATGCAAAATTAATATTTTCCGTACCTTTAGTGTGCGTGAATTTTTGCAGATTTTCAGACCATCGAGAAGTGTTGGCAATTCTCTCGCACTTTTCTCGAATTTATGTGAATTGAATACTTCGCGCTCCGACATCCTTAAGGTAGATAGTGCGTGTAGTATTCATTTCGCCTAAATTTGAGAAATTCGGTCAAGAATTGCAAACACTTCCCGATGTTAAAAAAATGTGAAAAAATTCATACTTATTATAGGCCCTGGAAAGACTAATTTTGCATAATAATAATTTCAAAATGTTATTAACAAATTGTTGAAAAGAAAATTGTTCATAAAAATATGCGGTAACTTAACTTTTTTTTTTATGAAAATGATTCGTTCATTTTTCGGGGTACCTATGAATTGTTTCAGATTTTTATCTTTATTATTATTTTTGCACATTTTTCCATGTAAAAAACAAGAAAAATCAAAATAAAGATAAAAATCTGAAAAAATTCATACGTATTCCGAAAAATGAACGAATAATTTTCATAAAAAAAAAGTTGAGTTACCGCATATTTTGATGAGCAATTTTCTTTTCAACATTTTGTCAATAACATTTTGAAATTGTTATTATGCAAAATTAGACTTTTCAGTGCCTATAATACGTATGAATTTTTTCACATTTTTTTAACATCGGGAAGTGTTTGCAGCTCTTGCCCGAATTTCTCGAATTTAGGCGAAATGAATACTACACGCACTATCTACCTTAAGTGCAATCATGTAAGTATGTGCAGTTATCGAAAATACTTATATTAAACTTTCCAATGTTTTGTCTGCTTTAAGGGCAATACAAAACACCTCGTGGGGTGCGGGCTGGGCGCCAAGTCCGTCAACGTCAGGCTGAGGCGCAGCGGGAAATAATGACACAAGGTGAAAATTACGCACCTTCTCTCGTAGCATTGTGATAATTTTCAGGATTTTATTTAAAAAAAAAACAGCTACATTTTTTGCGTGTAATAATGGGCGAAGAATCGTTTATTATTAACCGGTGACTGGTATGCTTGCGTACTGCAGCCTTTGTTATTCCTACAGGCAGTGATGAATCGTATTCCTCTCTAGTATTAAAATCGGACTGCATATGCGTATTACGCAAGGAGGATGAAAATCAGCCGTTTTTGCCTGTATTGCATGCACGGAATGTGACTATTTGAGCGCAATCATGTATGCGCAGTTATCGCAATTACTTATATTAAACTTTTGAATGTTTTGTTTGTTTTAAGGGCAACAAAGGCCAGCTCGCTGGATGCGGGCTGGGCGCCAAGTTCGTCAGCGGGAGGCTGAGGCGCAGCTGGTAACAATCACACAAGGTGAAAATTACGCACCTTCCCTCATAGCATTGCGATAATCTTCGCAATTTTACTGGAAAATAGTCATATTTTTTGTGTGTAATAAGGTTGAGAAATCGTTTATTATTAACCGATCACCGGTATGCTTAATGACTTTGATGTTTGGATCGTTGTAATGCAACGAAATTGAGGTAGTACCAGCGGTACAATCCCGCCAAACGTGAGTTTTAGAGAATATATCGAACACTTCTCAATGGGATAAAAATCTGAAAACAGTCAAGCACATTGAAGGTGCTGAAAAGATTTATTTTGCATAATAATAATTTCAAAATGTTACTAACAAGTTAATGAAAAAATGAATTGTTCAACAATTTACCCGGCAAACCAACTTTTTTTTCTGATGAAAATGATTAATTCATTTTTCTGAATACGTATGCATTTTTTCAGAATTTTGTCTAAATTTGTTTAAATGCGGTTTTTGCCCCTCATGTTTCTTGAAAAAAATACCATTTTGAAAAATTAAACAAAATTCTGAAAAAATTCATATGTATTCAGAAAACTGAATAAATAATTTTCATGAGAAAAAAAGTTGGGTTACCGGGTAAATTGTTGAACAATACATTTTACATTTATTTGTTAATAACATTTTGGAATTATTATTACCCAAAATCAATCTTTTCGGTACCTTCAACGTGCTTGATTCTTTCAGATTTGCATCCCATTGAGACGTGTTCGAAATATTCTCCGAAACTCACGTTTGGCGGGACTGTACCGCTCGTACTACCTTAAAAGCAACCAAATATTAATGCCACAAAACTTCAAGTATTTCATCATTAGGGGGTGAAATAATATCTTTTTCTCATACTCTTTATCGTTATAATAACTTTTCATAGCCGGTAGGTATAATCATTGGGGTTCATTAATATTTTCTTGTTCTTAATTTCGTCGCATTGCAACGATGCAAACTTCAACGTCATTATGCTTGCGTACTGCGGCCTTTGTTATTCCTGCAGTAATGAATCGTTT
Source organism: Pimpla rufipes (assembly GCA_963932165.1). Lineage (NCBI taxonomy): Eukaryota > Metazoa > Arthropoda > Insecta > Hymenoptera > Ichneumonidae > Pimpla > Pimpla rufipes. Next base: position 4,228,639 of record OZ010630.1, read on the forward strand.
TCGTCTCTAGTAATGAAATCGGACTGCATATGCGTATTACCGATAGAGGGTGAAAATCAGCTGTCTTTGCCTGTACTGCATGCACGGAATGTGACTATTTAAGCACAATCATGTATGAACGTTATCGCAATAAGTTATATTTACTTATATTAAACTTTCCAATGTTTTGTCTGTTTCAAGGGCAATACAAAACACCTCGTGGGGTGCGGGCTGGGCGCCAAGTCCGTCAACGACAGGCTGAGGCGCAACGGGAAATAATCACACAAGGTGAAAACTACGCACCTTCCCTTGTAGCATTGTGATCATTATCGGGATTTCACTAAAAACAAAATAGCCACATTTTTTGCGTGTAATACGGACAAAAAATCGTTTATTACTAACCGATGATCGGTACGCTTGCGTAACAATACATTTTACATTTATTTGTTAATAACATTTTGGAATTATTATTACCCAAAATCAATCTTTTCGGTACCTTCAACGTGCTTGATTCTTTCAGATTTGCATCCCATTGAGACGTGTTCGAAATATTCTCCGAAACTCACGTTTGGCGGGACTGTACCGCTCGTACTACCTTAAAAGCAACCAAATATTAATGCCACAAAACTTCAAGTATTTCATCATTAGAGGGTGAAATAATATCTTTTTCTCATACTCTTTATCGTTATAATAACTTTTCATAGCCGGTAGGTATAATCATTGGGGTTCATTAATATTTTCTTGTTCTTAATTTCGTCGCATTGCAACGATGCAAACTTCAACGTCATTATGCTTGCGTACTGCGGCCTTTGTTATTCCTGCAGTAATGAATCGTTTTCGTCTTTAGTAATGACATCGGACTGCATATGCGTATTACCGATAGAGAGTGAAAATCAGCTGTCTTTGCCTGTACTGCATGCACGGAATGTGACTATTTAAGCACAATCATGTATGAACGTTATCGCAATAAGTTATATTTACTTATATTAAACTTTCCAATGTTTTGTCTGTTTCAAGGGCAATACAAAACACCTCGTGGGGTGCGGGCTGGGCGCCAAGTCCGTCAACGACAGGCTGAGGCGCAACGGGAAATAATCACACAAGGTGAAAACTACGCACCTTCCCTCGTAGCATTGTGATCATTATCGGGATTTCACTAAAAACAAAATAGCCACATTTTTTGCGTGTAATACGGACAAAAAATCGTTTATTACTAACCGATGATCGGTACGCTTGCGTACTGCAGCCTTTGGTATTCCTGCAGGCAGTAATGAATCGTTTTCCTCCCTAGTAATGAAAACTGACTGCATGCGTATTACCGATAGAGGGTGAATATCAGCTGTTTTTTTGCCTGTATTGCGCGCACGCAATGTGACTATTTAAGTATGTAGGAGCGTAGAGTATTAAATTCGCATAAATGCGAGAAAAGTGTTAGAGAATTGCAAACACTTTTCGATGGTCTGAAAATCTGAAAAAAATCATGCACACTAAAGGTACTGAAAAGATTAATTTGGTATAATAATAATTTCAAAATGTTATTAACAAATTGATTTTAAAAAAATTGTTTAATAAATATTTCGGTGAACCAAGTTTTTTTTGCATAAAAATGATTCCTTCATTTTTCTGTATACGTATGAATTTTTTCAGATCTTTATCTAATCTTTGAAATTTGTAGATATTTTCCATACAAAAACACAAATTTCAAAGATTAGATAAAAATCTGAAAAAATCCATACGTATACAGAAAAACGAAGGAATCATTTTTATGCAAAAAAAAACTTGGTTCACCGAAATATTTGTTAAACTTTTTTTTTATCAGTTTGTTAATAACATTTTGGAATTATTATTATGCAAAATTAATCTTTTCAGTACCTTTAGTGCGCATGAATTTTTTCAGATTTTCAGACCATCGAAAAGTGTTTGCAATTCTCTAACACTTTTCTCGAATTTATGCGAATTTAATACTTCGCGCTCTTACATCCTTAAGGCGATGTGAAACATCCACGTCGAGCCCAGTCGGTATCAAAAACTGTAATGAACGTTTTTTTACGGATATTTGCGTTTACATCTAAAAGAACAAATTCATTCCCTGCGGATTTCACTATTGCAGGGAATGAATTTCTTATTTTAGCTGTATATGCAAATATGCGCAAAAAACGTTCATTACAGTTTTTCTTACCGCTGTCGGTATTTCACATCGCCTTAAGGTAGTTCAAGCGGTATAGCCCAAACGTAAGTTTCACAGAAAACTTCGAATACTTCTCGATGGGATAAAAATCTAAAAAAAATCAAACACGTCGAAGATTGTGAAAAGATTGATTTTGCGTAATAATATGTAATTCCAAAATGTTATTGACAAATTAACGAAAAAAGTTGTTAATCAAATCACCCGTCAAGCTAACTTTTTGTTATATAAATATTATTTCTCATTTTTGCTGAATATGTACGAATTTTTGTCATAATTTTGACTAATTTTTAAAAGTCATGTTTTCTAATTTTTTAAATTTAAGAATGTGGAAAATCACGTGTTTTGAATACGTGTCTTTGATATAACTATCCATTCCATCTACAAGGTGTCCGGACAATTCATGAAGTAGATTCGCAAATACAGCTCATACATTCTTTTTCATGCATTTGAAATTACTATTATGGAAAATCAATCTTTTCAGCAACTTCAACATGCTTTATGTTTTTTCGGATTTTTATCCTATCGACTAGTGTTGGAAACTTTTTCTGAAACTCACGTTTGACGGGACTGTACCGATAGGACTACCTTAAAGTAGTTCTGTCGCTTGGAGCTCTTTTCGCATAAATTCAAGAAAAAGGAAAAAATTGCAAACACTTCTCGATGGTATAAAAATCTGGAAAATGCATGCAGATTAAAGATACTGAAATGATTAATTTTGCATAATAATAATTCTAAACTGTTATTAACAAATTGATGAAAAACAATTGTTCGACAAATATTTCGCTGTCCCGCATTTCTTTTTAGTGAAAATGATTCGTTCATTTTTTTGAATACTTATGAATTCTGTCAGATTTTAGAGTTCACTTTGCATTTTGCGTACTGAAAATCAGAACGCAAAGTGAACTCTAAAATCTGAAAAAATTCATAAGTATTCAGAAAAATGAACGAGTCATTTTCATTTTAAAAAATTGGGTCACCGAAATATTTGTTGAACTGTTTTTTTCATCAATTTGTTAATAACATTTTAGAATTATTATTATGAAAAATTAATCTATTCGATACCTTTAATGTGCATTAATTTTTTCAAATTTTTATATCATTACGAAGTGATTGCAATTCTCTCTTATTTTTTTTCGTTTTATGCGAAATGAGGTCTAAGCGACAAAACTACCATAAGCGCAATCATGGATGCGCATATATCGTAATTATTTATATTGAAGTTTTAATTGTTTTATCTGTTTTCAGGGCAACAAAGGCCAGCTCGCTGGATGCGAGCTGGGCGCCAAGTTCGTGAATGGCGCCTCAAAATGGCTACAAGATTTGATGGAGAGAGCAACCCCTAGGCAATGCTATTATAAACAAATGTAATTGTTTTTCTTTAATGTCGCGAAAGTAATAAAAATATTTTTCTAAACTTGTTTCTGTAGTTTCTTTTCGCGAAAAATGTACCGTGACTGAGAACAACTTATCACGCTGACCTCAAAAATGGGTTACAAAAATGGGCTCCCGGACGATATACCTCGTCCACAAGTTACCGATAGAGTAAATAGGTCCACGTAATTTCATCCCAAATCGAAACATCCCTCAAAAATATTTCCTTTACAAATGATGGGCCAGAATTCGAAAATTACGAAATATCCCACATACACAAAATATCTCGTACAAAATACGTAAACAAAATAAACTGAAGACTATGTAAGTAACAAAATTCGGCCAATATGTGTCACAATGGATCAGACCTTGGCAGTATTAAAACAAATAGGATTTTTCAAATATTTTAAATACGCATTTCACGTACTCAAATATATTTCTTGTATTTTAAATACATTTAGGTCCAAGTACAAAATACTTTTGCGTCTACTCTACTATATTAAGAAACATTATTATGTTTTGAGAATTATTGTACGGATTGTACGATTGGCTGAAACGGAAGTGCTTGAGAGAGATTAACAGTACATAATGTTTTACTTTTTTCTTGTGCTGAAGGCGTTCGACAACATAACTCCCGAGTCTGATATGACGTATATAGACGACTAATTCGACAAAACAAATGGGTCAACTGCGGAAATGTTAGTCTTTGGAGGTCTTCAGAATGTAAATTTAAATAACCAAATAAATAGTACATTACTATACAAGGGCGGAATAGTACATTACGTTACAAGGGAGGAAAGTGCAACATTTCACCGAGTGTGAAGTTTGATGCCCGAGCGAAGCGAGGGCAGAAATTCACACGAGGTGAAAACTTGCATTCCTCCCATGTAGCGTACTATACTTTTCTCCCGATTTCGCTAAATAATAACCACATTTCGTGTGTGCAACGAGGACGGAAAATAAGCTCATTTTTGACAAATGACGACACGCATGCGTAGTACGGTTTCCATTACTCCCGCGCGGGTAGGAATGAGCTGATTTCCTCCCTAAGGAGGTAATGAAAGCGGACTGCGCATGTGTAAGTCATTTGTCAGAAATGAGCGATTTTCCGACCGCGTTGCGGACACGAAATGGGGTTATTTTAGCGGAGTCGGGAGAAAAAGGTTTTCTGCCGAGTATTGTACGAAATTTTACTTTACAAGGTGTGTGTACTTACAAATTTTACTTTACAAGGTGTGTGAACCTACAAATTTTACTTTACAAGGTTTACTTTACAAGGCACGCGAAGCGTGCGTAACATGTTTATTACAATACCGAGTGAAGTAAAATAAATTATACACCTTATACCGAATTGGAATGATTTTGCTATTCATCAGCAATAGACATACAATTGATTTTTACGAAGTATTTTTAAAAGTATTTAAACGAAGTACTTGTCGATGTATTTTAAGATGTATTTAAAAAAAAAAATGCACAAGCAACTAACAACCGTCGGACAACCGCACGAAAACTTCAGTTGTATGCACGGTGCAGTTCGTTATGAAATCAAATTCAATTACCTGTATAGTAAGCATCATTTTAATATTTGAGTTCTTAATATGCAATACCGATCATTATAAATTTATATTATATAATGGGTCATTCCACGGTATTTCACACACAAAAAAACCCGACCATCTCCAATCTCCTCCTAATTTTGTTTATATCGTTGACCATGTCAACAGAAGCATTCATGCATTTTTTTAGAATTTTATTGGGATATTTTTCGATCCATAGAATAAAACATTAACAAATGAAAAAAAAGTCTAACGTCAAACTGAAAAATCATATCCACAAAAACTAGGCCAATATTTTCGTAATTTAACACAGTTTACAATTAAAACACCCCAATTTAAAAAAAATGTGTGTTTTATTTACGTCTTTTACCTAAAAAAGTACCATTTCACTCATTTAGATATCTTCGATTTCAATGCAAAAAATCGTGAAAATACTACATTCAGTGCCAAACACTTGAAGTGTAAATGACGGAGCAACACTTGAAGCGTCCCGAGATGGAGAAATTAATTCTTCTATTTTTTTGTAACGGTTTCCCGTGATCGAATATTTGTTTTTTTCTTCCAATGTTTTCCTTAATTTTTATGTTATTGATAATATCAAACGGAGCGTATGTCAATTTTTTCATAATTTTATTTCTAGATGCATCCGATTTATAAAAATAAACAAAATTTAACATAGTTTAACACAGTTTAACAAATTTAACACAGACTAATAAATAATTTTTAAAAATCAACTCCAAGTGGAAAAATCATATTCACAAAAACAACTAGGTCATTTTTTCCGTAATTCAACACTGTTTACGATAAAAATATTAAGAATAAATTTTTTTTAATTTTATATACACCTTTTAGGTAAAAAGGTACCATTAGAAATATTGTATTTAGGTAAAATAATTTTTTTTATCTCGGAGTAATTTGATTGTAAACTATGTTGAATTACGAAAAAATTGACCTGGTTGTTTTTGTCAATATGATTTTCCCACTTGGAGTTGAATTCTTTTTATTATTTATTTTCAACATTTTATAAATCGGGTGCATTTATAAATAAATTCTGTGAAAAACTCCGAAATCGACATATCGTGTTCCGCTTTGCGGCATCTCTATTTATATATTATGAATCTCTATTTATATATTATGAAAAAAACGCACATATGCTCCGATTGATATTATCAATAACATACCAATTTAAGGAGAACAATTTAAGAAAAAAACAAATATTCGATCACGAGAAACCGTAAAAAAATGGAAGATTTAATATCTCCATCTTAGGTTTACGCTTCAAGTGTTTGGCACTGAATGTAGTAATTCAGTGATTTTTTGCATTGAAATCGAAGGGGTACAAATTAGTGAAATGGTACTTTTCTTAGGTAAAAGACGTAAATGAAATACAAAACACTTTTTTAATTTGGAGTATTTTATCGCAAACTGTGTTAAATTACGAAAATATTGGCCTAGTTGTTGTTGTCGATATGATTTTTCACTTGACGTTAGAATCTTTTTCATTTTTTAATGCTTTATTCTGTGGATCGAGCAAATATACGAAATTTTTTTTTTTAATTCATAGTTGTTTCTTTTGACGTGGTATAAAACAATTAGGAGGAGATTGGAGGTGGTCGGGTTTTTTTCTGTGTAAAATTTCCGTGAAATGACTCAATATATTAAATAAAATTTCAAGACTTTGAGAATTATAGACATCGTATATTAATAACCATTTTCAGTTACTGTATTGTAAATGTCATATATACTTGTATGTTAAACATGTTGTAAACTTATATATAGTTGTTACAGTATATCTCAGCTGCGATTCGAGGTTGGACGAGGAACGTGGGTGTAGTGGTCACGTGTCTCCCATCACTCGCCAGCTCTGGCTGTGACCGAAACGGGGCCAGAGTCATCGTTGGCGCAATTCAAATCAAATTGCGCGCCACCGTGCGCGCAGCGTGATGCGCAACGACGGCGGCAGACACCACCGAAGTAGCGAAGGGCCATCCGAGTGCGTGCGCACGTCGTAGCCGAGAAGTGGGCGGAGTGGGGGAAGAAATCGATCGACGGCACGCAACCGATCTCCCTTCCCAGCGTTACCTTCGAGCGAGCCGGACGTGCATCGATCTCACATGCCGCAAGGCGAAAAGCGACATTTTCATTTCTGTAGTTTTCACCAAATTTTAAAGCCGAAAGTTGCCTTGTGTTTTTCGCGAAATGAACATTTTCGTTTCCGACATCACCGCGTCCCAACGACGATAAAGGAGACGGAGATTCCGGAGAATTCAGCCCTTCTGTATTTTCTGCAAGCCGAGAGAGTTGTTCGGTCGTGCGATTTCGCCATCTCACGTAAGTTAGATTATTTTATTGAAGTAGCTCATACGCGCGTTTATTCAGTTATCAGTTCACTAAAATCGAGGTTACTTTTTTTGGAGCGATCGGGCCTAGATTTTCGCCTTTCGTTCGAGAGGAAACTAACACGAAGACTATTTTTCACCGAATTTTAAAGCCGAAAATTGTCTTACGTTTTTTGTGAAAAGAAAATTCCCGTTTTGTTCTGCGTTGCTCCAAAAATAGAGAATTCGGCGAAAAAAACACGAAAAACGATTTGACACTTTTTCGAAATTTCGTCACCACTAAAATGGAGGTTACTTTTTTTATCGATCGGACCTAGATTTTCTTCTTTCGTTCGAGAGAAAACTAACACGAAGACTATTTTTCACCGAGTTTTAAAGCCGAAAATTGTCTTACGTTTTTTGCAAAAAGAAAATGTTCGTTTTATCCTGCGTTGCCCCAAAAATACAAAAATTCGACGAAAAAAACACGAACAACGATTTGGCACTTTTTTCGAAATTTCGTCACTAATAAAATGGAGGTTACTTTTTTGGATTGATCGAACGTTGATTTTTTTCGTAGTTCGAAAGAAAACTCAATAAAGAAGCGAATGCCGTAAGGCGGGCCGTGATATCTTGATTTTTTAATTTTTCACCGAATTTAAAAACGGAAAGCTGTCTTGCGATTTTCGCTAAAAAAATGTTTGATTTCGTAAAGATTGAAAACCCTATTTGATGGGAAATGTCCCGCTGATTCCGAAAAGCACTGTTGTTTGCCCGAAACATATAAATTACGACGAGAAAAATGCGAAAAATGATTCCGTACTTTTTTCGAAATTTCGTCACTACACTAAAATTGAGATTACTTTTTTTGGATTGATCGAACTTAGATTTTCTTCCTTAGTTCGAAAGAAAACTGAAGAACGAAGAGAATGCCGTAAGGCGGAACGCGAATTTTGCACAGAATTTTAAAGCCGAAACCTGTCTTGCGATTTTCGCTAAAAAATTGTTGGTTTCGTAAAATTTGAAAACCCTATTCAACGGAAAATTTCTTGCTGATTCCGAAAAGCACCGTTGTTTTCCCCGAAAAATGGAAAATTCGTCGAGAAAAAGACGAAAACGATTTCACACTTTTTTCGAATTTTCGTCACCATTAAAATTGAGGTTACTTTTTTTTGTTTGAGTGAACCTAAATTTTCTTCTGCAGTTCGAAAGAAAATTCAATAACGAAGAGAATGCCGTAAGGCGGCCCAGCAGCCGGGGAAGAGCCGAGCACGCGAGCCGAACAGCATCGACGATGCGGAGATGAAACGTGAATGTAGGTAAGAATATTGTTTGTCTTGTTAACTGTGTAGTTCATTTATAGTGTCGTGAATGCAGCAGTAATTAAACAGTCACCACCTTAGCAGATTAGCACAGTTTCGAAAAACGCGAAAAATCATTCCACACTTTTTTCGAAATTTTGTCACTACACTAAAATTGAGATTACTATTTTCGATTGGTCGAATTTAGATTTTCTTCCTTAGTTCGGAAAAAACTGAAGAACGAAGAGAATGCCGCAAGACGGAACGCGATATCTTGATTTCGGAATTTTTCACCGAATTTTAACCTTGAAAGTTGTCTTGCGTTTTTCGCGACAAAAACATTTCGATTTCGTAAAGTTTGAAAACCCTGTTCGATGGGAAATTTCTTGCTGATTGCGAAAAACACCGTTGTTTGCCCCATAACTAGAAATTTCGACAAGAAAAACGCGAAAATTATTCCGCACTTTTTCGAAATCTCGTCACTACACTAAAATTGAGGTAAATTTTTTTTTTTTTTATTGGTCGAACCTAGATTTTCTTCCATAGTTCGAAAGAAAACAGAATAAAGAAGAGATGCCGCAAAGCGGAACACGATATGTCGATTTCGGAGTTTTTCACAGAATTTTAAAGTCGAACTCTCAAAAATCATTAATTTTTCCTTGCGTTTCTTTGCGATTTTTTGAGGTCTTGCTTTAAATTCTTATGAAAAATCAGGATTCAAGACATCGCGTTTCGCCTTGTGGCATACTTTTCATTGTAGAGTTTTCTCTCGAACGCAAGTAGAAAATCCAGGTTCGAACGTTAAAAAAAAAGTAACACCAATTTTTTTCAGGTAACGAAATTTCGAAAGAAGTGGGAAAACGTTTTTCGCGTTTTTCTCGTTGAATTTTCGATTTTTCGGTCAAACAACGGTGCTTTTCGAAATCAACAGGAAATTGCCCATCGGATAGGGTCTTCAAACTTTACGAAATCGAAATGTTTTTTTCGCGAAAAACGTACCCCTTGCGTTTCTTGCGAATTTGATTATTTTCTCGATTTCTTAAAGTTTGAAAGATCAATCCGACGGGAATTTTCGCGCTGATCCCGAAGAGCACCGTTGATTGCCCAAAAAATAGAAAATTCGTTGAGAAAACCCGAATACCCTTCCCGAAATAACGTTAAGGTAGCTCATGCGCTTCACACTAGTCAAATCAGTGCTGAATTTTTAAAAGTGTTTTTATAATTCCCATTTCGTTAATAAATTGCTCCTAGGTGTTATTAATGTAGCAGCATTAGTTCTTAATAGACAAATACATTCGCATTCGTGATTCGAATAGAAAATCGACGGATATATGCAAATACCCGGTATCATGTTTTTTCGTGTAGTTTTTTAAAAGAATAAACCTTGATTATAGTTCAATTAGGACGAACGATAGCTCATTCTTATTACTGGAAAATCCTTCATTCAATGACCGACCAGATTTTTTATAGTATTAGTTTTTCAAAATGTACAGTCATTTGTATGTCTCCTTTTAGATTAAGATAGGATAATCAGACTGTCGTATGGTTTCAAGTACTAATACTATGAAAAATCTGGTCGGTCAATCGATCAAGGATCTTCCAATAATAAAAATGAGCCATTGTTCGTCATAATTGATCTATTATTAAGGTTTAGTCTTTTAAAAAACGACACGAAAAACCATGACATCGGGAATTTGCATATATTAGTTGATTTTCTATTCGAATCACGAATCCGAATGTATTTGCCTATTAAAAATTAATGCTACTACGTCAGTAACACCTCGGAACAATTTATTAAACAACCAGAAATGATAAAAACGCTTTTGAAAATTTAGCACTGATTTGACTACTGTGAAGCGCATGAGCTACCTTAACAATAAGATTGAAACCTCGTACGCTCTCCGAACTATAAAAATACAATAGCACGATTGAAACTGCTCGTTGGTTAGTAGCTGTCGAGTTGCAGGCAACCCGACAGCCAATCGGAGAACGAATAATACGACAACAATACTTATATCGAAAATGAGAGATATTGTAACCACAGATTTTTTTAAGTGGGATTATAGTTACTGCAGATGTATGAGAAGGACGATTCGCACGGCCATCCGGCAGTGCACCGAGCACGGGTAATTCTTGGCTATTAATCGGTCGATCGGTCGATTAATCGACCGTCCCGACCGAAAAATTAATCGGCCGATTAATTTTTGTTCTGATATTTCGGGCTGTCCGCGGCTCGGTGCTCGCGCGTTCTGGTTAGTTTGATATTTGCATTGTGTTAGCTGCAGGGTTGGGCAATGTTTGTCGATTAATCGAGCACCAATGTTGTTTTTTCGGTGTTTCTCAAAATCGATTAATCGATGTTCGATGTTTATTTATGAAACATTGACAAAAAATCGAATACGGTCTGTGCGGTATTACAAGTATATTTTGACACCTTTATAGAAATATTAAGTGTCTGTCATTTTGCATCACTAAAGTCCCTGTATCTTTAATTCCTGTGCAATGCGTGATACATGGTATAAAATATAACGTTCAGTAGAAGAAAGATTATTCCATCTATTTTGTTCTATTTACATTTCTGCATGAATCGCAATCTTCATCCATTTTTTACGTATACGAGCAAATTTCACGAACAACGGGTACTCATTTTCATGAATCTTAATTATTCGATGCTGATTCAAGCATCAGTGTGTACTTGTTTTGTTTTTTTTTGTTTTTCCGTTGCTTATATACGGTCCGTATCCCATTTGTTGCTTCGTTGCACCGACAAATACCAGCCATCATGCGCGAGATTTTTATCAGAACTGTACGAAGCGATTGATGCGAGATGGTGATACTCGTTATGTGCGATGCGGCTGTGGCCGACTTAAGAAGGTAGTCTCGGTACAGTCCCGTCACAAATGAGTTTCGAGGGAAATTTTGAACACTTCTCGATGAGATAATAATATGAAAACAATCAAGCATGTAGAAGATACTAAAAAGATTGAATTTGTATAGTACTAATTCCAAAACGTTATTAACAAATGAGTGAAAAAATAAATTGGTTCAACAATTTACCCGGCAACCCAACTTTTTTTTCTGATGAAAATTATTCATTCATTTTTCTGAATACGTATGAATTTTTTTCAGGATTTTGTCTAATTTTTTTAATTGCGGTTTTCGACGCCCATTTTGCTTAAAAAATGCAATTTCAAAAAATCAGACAAAAATCTAAAAACAATCATACGTATTCAGAAAAATGAATGAATAATTTTCATTAGAAAAAAAAGTTGAGTTGCTGAGTACATTGTTGAACAATTCATTTTTTCATTAATTTGCTAATAACATTTTGGAATGATTATACAAAATCAATCTTTTCAGTACCTTCTACATGCTTCATTTTTTCAGATTATTATCTCATCGAAGAGAGTTCGAAATTTCCCTCGAAACTCATATATGACGGGACTGTACCGAGACTACCTCCTTAAGGGAATGTGAAACATGTACCACGTGATACGTGAGTGCGAGAGAGATAGCTGCAATTTTAGAAACAACGCCATTCGATTGTTTTTTCGAAAATCAAAATTCTGACTAATTCATTCCCTCGGTGCACATTACTGGCGTCTGTATTTCAATTTTCACGTCGATCCGTTCATAATTCGCGTCAGAATCTACTCCCGAAATGTTGAGGTGCGCGACCGAGTGTTTCACATGCCCTTAACATTGAGATAGAAACACTCGCATTCGCCTAAGACGTAGGGAAACCACAGAAAACCTACGTCGAGTGTAGCCGGCTAGGTGAGTTCCTCGCCGAGCTCCAATGTTTACTGGACAGCGCGACGCGTCTTACGGCAGTGTACATTGTACACCCGACACGCTGCTGCCTGAGAAAAACATTTTTGCACTCGGCGGGAATCAAACCCGAACCTCCCAGTCACTGGAAGTACTGGGCTAGTACCTAACCACTAGGCCACCGTTTCTGGTGTATTGAATGTGTCTTGAGACCTTGGCTGACTTTATTTATTCGAATAAAACACGTTTGCTGTTATTGTTTTGATTTTTCATCGTTTTGTACCGATGTAAGATAATCGACGTTCCGACGTTTTGTTTTTTGAGAATCCGATTGTTCATAATCGATTTTTCCAATAATCGATTTTTTTGCCAACATCGCCCATTCCTATTAACGGCCCTCCCACGGGACCGTCCGCTCTAGAGTCAGTTTTTGTGAATTGCGGTATCTAATTTCTAGAGTTAAGGATGTAGGAGCACCAGGCTTAGTATAAGATTATGTTCTGAAAATGTTCGATTTTGTTGTCAAGATGCAGTATTTTGCATCTGTAACATTTCAATGTCCGTTAACGATCATCCGGGCGAGAAATTAATACTCAAAATCGTTTGTTTAGTTGGGTTTCGCAGTGATTACATAGCAAAAACGACATACTCGTACTTCAAGTCAAAAGTTCATACTCATCAAAGCTAGATGCCGCCGAAAAAGAAGTTGTGCACATAAATTGAATGTCGTAGATTCCAGCGATATCCTGTTAATTCCTGTTAATTAAGGTAGTCCTTGCGACCAATATTCATTTCGCATAAATTCGAGGAATTTGGGAGAGAATGGCAAACACGTCTCGGTGGTATAAAAATCTGAAAAAATTCATGCACATTAAAGGTAGGAAAAAGATGAATTTTGCATAATAATAATTCGAAAATGTTATTAACAAATTGATGAAAAAATCAATTGTTTAACAAATATTTCGACGACCCAAGATTTTTTTTCATGAAAATGATTCCTTCGTTTTTCCGAATACGTATGGATTTTCTCAGATTTTAGAGTCCACATTGAATTTTGTGCGTTTTTTATAGGGAAAGTATGTGAAAATTCAATGTGACCTCTAAAATCTGAAAAAATTCATACGTATTCGGAAAAACGAAGGAATCATTTTCATGAAAAAAAATCTTGGCTCATCGAAATATTTGTTAAACCATTGTTTTTTTCATCAATTTGTTAATAACATTTTCCAATTATTATTATGCAAAATGAATCTTTTCAGCACGTTTAATTTGCATGCATTTTTTCAGATTTTTATACCACCGAGAAGTGTTTGCAATTCTCTCCCAAATTTCTGGAATTTATGCGAAATGAATATTGGTCGCAAGGACTACCTTAAGGTAGAATGAACGTATTGACTGATGTCGTATAAGTTCCAGGGAGTTTGGGAGAGAATTACGAACATTTCTCGATGAGATAAATATCTGAAAAAAATTAAGTATATGAAAGGTGCTATAGAGATTACTTTGGACAATAATAATTAAAAAATGTTATTAACAAATTACTGAAGTAAATAATTGTTCAACAAAACACCCGGCAACCTAATTTTTTTCTGTTATGAAAGTGATCTTTTTATTTTTCTGCATACGTATGAATTTTTTTTCAGAATTTCGTGTGATGTTTGAAAATTGCGTTTTTTTAGTGTTAAAATTAACAATCAGAGAAAATTGTGAAAAAATTCACACTTATGTAGAAAAATAACAAAATCATGTCCATAACAAAAAAATTGGATTGCCGGGTATTTTATTAAACAATTATTTATTTTAGTAATTTGTTAATAACATATTTTAATTATTATTGTCCAAAGTAATTTCTTTAGCACCTTCCATATGCTTGATTTTTTCAGATCTTTATCTGATCCACAACTATTCGTAATTCTCTCTCGGACTCCCTCGAATTTATGCGACGTCAGTCAACACGCTCATACTACCTTAAGATAGTCCTTGCGAACAATATTAATTTCGCATAAATTCGAGGAATATGAGAGAATTGCAAACACTTCTCGGTGCTATAAGAATCTGAAAAAATGCATGCTCATTAAAGGTACTGAAAAGATTAATTTTGCATGATAATAATTCGAAAATGTTAGTAACAAACTAATTTAAAAAATAGTTTAACAAATATTTCGATGACCCACATTTTTGTTTCATGAACATGATTCCTTTGTTGTTGTGAATACGTATGAATTTTTTCAGATTTTAGAGTTCACTTTGAATTTTGTGAGTTTTCATGGGGAAAATATGTGAAAATTCAAAGTGAACTCTAAAATCTGAAAAAATGCATACGTATTCAGAAAAACGAAAGAATCATTTTTATGAAAAAAAACTTGGGTCATCAAAATATTTCTTAAACTATTTTTTTTCATCAATTTGTTAATAATACTTTCGAATTATTATTATGCAAAATTAATCTTTTCAGTACCTTTAATGTGTATGCATTTTTTCAGATTTTTATACCGTCGAGAAGTGTTTGCAATTCTCTCCCATATTCCTCGAATTTATGCGAAATGAATATTGGTCGCAAGAACTACCTTAAGGGCACGTGAACGTCCAATTCGTAAAGAATTACTGAGGTAGAGTGACAGACTGCCACGAATCTCGCCAATATGGTGACGTTTTAACCTATTTCGATATCTAATGGTCGAGTGAAGTCAGCAATTCAGAAATAATATACTTGTTAATATGTCTAAATAGAAGTAATATACTTGTTAATATGTCTAAATAATGTTCTCCTCGAGACAGAAGTTATCTTTATATTTTGTAATAATATTGACTCATATACGAGTGCTGCCAGGGCTTTTGTTTTACGTTTTCAATTTCAGATACTGTATTGACTAGCACGGGACGCTCCCACATCCTGAACTATCCTGAGACATCAAATATTATTTCGCTACCTGAGACTTAAAAGAACGAGATAGAGATACACGTGAAGAGCTCGCATAGCTCCCTTTGTTTTTAAATCCGGACTACCCCTCCAGAGCAAAAAGACGGGAGTCATCCGTTTCACGGCAATCAGCTGTTTTCAACGATTTTTTTGCTTAAAAATTGATTAACTTTGGTTAAATTTGGTACGCGCATATCATAGTCGGGAGATTTTCACACCTAATTACGAAACAAATCTCCCGATTATAAAATGCAAATAGTTATTTCATTATTTCACAACTTTGCATTTACCCAATTACTTTATTAATTAAGCTTCTTCCTCAGTCGGGAGTTTATTTATTTTTGTAAAATTATATTGATATCTGTAGAATACTATATAGCATTGTGTAATTCAGGTGTTTGGCGATAATTAAAAGCATTTTCGTTCAGTAAAATGTTTTTCCAAGTTTAACACTACTAGCTTCATACGCGCGCTTCGCGCGATTACTCGGTTTTCACTTCACGAAAATCGAGGTTACATTTTTTTGGGGCGGTCGAACCTGGATTTTCTTCCTTCGTTTGAGAGAAAACTCTGTAATGAAGAAAATGTCGCAAGGCGGACCGCGATATCTTGATTTCTGAATTTTTCACAGAATTTTAAAGCCGAAAGTTGACGCGTTTTTCACGAATTTTTTTTTTTGGTTTCGTAAAGTTTGGAAATCCTATCCGATAAGAAATTTTGCACTGTTTCCGAAAAACGCCGTTGGTTGCAAAAAAAAGGAAATCCGTCAAGAAAAACGCAGAAAATGATTTTATCTGGAAATACAAACTTTGAAACCTCGCGCCCTCCGAACAGTCAAAATACCATAACACGATTGTAATTAATCGTTGGTCAGCAACGAGTTGCAGGTAATCCGACAGCCAATCAGAGAACGAATAACATAATAACAATACTTATATCGAAAATGCGAGATATTTTACCCAGTGATTTTTTTAATGACGTTGAAGTTTGCATCATTGCAATGCAATTAAATTAATAACAAAATATTAATTCCATAAAAATAAAAATAATTCACCCCCATTAGGGGGTGAAATAATTTTGTTTTGTCATGCTCTTAGTCGTTATAATAACTTTTTGTAGCCGGTATAATAATTTGGGTCCATTAATATTTTGTTGTTTTTAATCAAAATTAGATGTGACGGTGTTTGTAACAGAGTTTTCTTTAGTACAAATAGAAAAAAGTTGCAAAGTCGAACTTTGCACATTGCTTCTTCATTAATTTTCGTTTTTCACAAAGCTTCCTCTATGAGGAAGCCAAAAGTGATAAACAAGCTTCTTCATAGAGGTGGCTTTGTGAAAAACGAAAATTAATGAGGGAGCAATGTGCAAAGTTCGACTTTGTTTATTTTCGTTGCATTCAGTGTAAAAACAAATCTGTTTTGAAATGAATACAAAAGTGTTGGAAGTTTTTTGCGGATACAGTTCATGAAATTTACAATACGTAATTGGATTTTCAATGAGTGGTATATTAAAATTCAAATGTACGGATAAGAATATTGCCATACAACCGTATTATAAGATGTATTCAATTGATAGTAATGTTAAACGGTTGTATAGTAAAATTCCTATCGGATACTTTGATCTTTAATATACCGCTTATTGAAAATTAAATTACGTATTGTAAATTTAACACTTGTGTACAACACTTGTGTATATTAAACTTAACACAGATTTTTAAAAAAGTATATTAAGTCAACCAGGATACTGGTTTCTGCCAAAGAAAATTTTTCCTTTCTATCCGGGGCTTGAACCTACGACCTACCTACCTAACTACCTAACAACGCTGACGCTACCGACTGTGCTATCGACTACTTGACAATTTAGTACATCCAAATCTCACATAAAAGTTGCAAAATCTAACCGTTACAACTTTTTAACAAATTTAATGATATATTGAAGCCTGTGGTGTACCCGTATAATTCAGGGGTAGCTCTGATGTTATTCTCTTCGTGTATTTGGTTTGTAAATTTCATATACCGCTGTATAGTAAAAATATTATGAAATTCATATTATTTTTACCATACTGTATAATATTTTCCAGTTGTCTGCAATGAAAATTCATCGTTGTATGTTATATTTCTAAAACTTGGTCAATAATAATAAATACTATACAAATATGGTATTATTACATTACGCATGTAAGAAATTTCTTCACTTGTTTTTTTTACTACCGAGATTCATGTATAAAATTCAACACGAGTATATTAAAATCCATCACGTTCATTAATTTTATTATACATATGTATGAAAATGTATTTACTATAAATGTTGTAAATTTCATAGTATAGTAATAATAGTATAGTAAAAATATTATGAATTTCATAATATTTTTACTATACAATGGTATATGAAATTTACAAACTAAGTACTCGAACAGAATAACATCGGAACAAGCCCTATATTATACGGGAATACCACAGGCTTCAATATTTCATTAAATTTGTTAAAAACTACTAACAGTTAAATTTTGCAACTTTTATGTGAGATTTAGTTATAGTAAATTATCAAGTAGTCGGTAGCGTCAGCGTTGTTATAGGTAGTTAGGTAGGTAGGTCGTAGGTTCAAACCCCGGATAGGCAGGAAAAGTTTTCTTCGGCAGAAACCAGTACCCATGTCTGGAAAAGTAATTCTCGAGATGAAAAATATTTTTTTAATTTAATTTTAATTTAATTTTTTAATAATTATTTTTAATGTTTCATTAACCCTCAACGTGCACACCGGGGTCATTGTGATCCCAAATTTGCACGCAGTGCGCAGGTAGTTCGGGCGGATTGTGCACACGAAGGGTTGATATAGACACCGTTGAAAAATCTGTGTTGACTAAATACACTTTTTCAAAAATCTATGTTAAGTTTAATATACACAAGTGTTGGAAGTATTTTGCAGATACAGTCCATGAAATGTACAATACGTAATTTAATTTTCAATAAGCGGTATATTAAAAATCAAAATATCCGATAGAAATTTTACTATACATTACTATCAATTGAATACATTTTATAATACGGTTGTATGGCAATATTCTTATTCGTATATTTAAATCTTAATATACCACTCATTGAAAATCCTATTACGTATTGTAAATTTCATGAACTGTATTCGCAAAAAAACCTTTCAACACTTTTGTACTAATTTCAACACAGATTTTTGTAACAGCGACTGCTATAATCAATTTTATGTACCGTATATCCATAAAATTTCATATACAAATTATGAATTTTCAAATAGATTCTTTTTCAGAGTGGATTTGTATGCATGCGCATGTATATTGCACGGTGCTCTTAGGGGGCTTTGTCCTAGGGTACCTAATAAACACCTCTCTCTATCCATCTAACTTTCTCCCTCTCTCTTGGGTGTCCCGTTGTTTCTGTCTGTAGTTAAGACCGCCATTAAAGCAACACGCCAGAGCTTCCGGTGCGAGGGAATAGCGCTAGAAGAGGATATAGCATTGGTCGCTATCCTCGTCTGCACCGCATGGTAGTCGCGGGATACGCGAAGTCTGTAGAGCCGCGGAGGATGTCGTTGGGCCATGCGTGGTGTCCAGAATCGTTTCCCAGTTAGGTGGAAACACCATCCCAACTGCGCATCTCGTACCTCCTAACATGGCCACCTCCGACTCGCCCTCCACGGTCCGCCCGGCGGAGACTCCGTCTGCCGGCAGGTTAGTTTCAACAATTACGAACTAAGCCGCGCCGCTCGACAACGGCCGGCACGCAGTGGCGAATAAACTTACGAGGGAAAGATAAACACATTTCGCCTCAATTAGCCCTTCGTGGAAGCCATGGGATGGGGATCCACGAGACTGTGTTTACCTATCACCGTCCCGAAAATCTACCTAATTAGGCTGATGCGTTATTTTTCTCGCTCTTTTGCCCTCTTCGGAGTCCCAAGTAGCACGAGAACTTCTGACGTATGTGGGAAACAAGAAGGTTCATAATTGATGTCTGACCTACGTCAACGTGTGTAACGCTGTCGACGCTCCAGCAATTTACTGAATATCGATAACGTTGGAGTTTGCATCGTTGTAATGCAACGAAATTAAAAACAACAACATATTAATGAACCCAAATGATTGTACCGACTATAAAAAGTTATTATAACGACTTGGGGCATGGCAAAACAATATTATTTCACCCCCCAATGGGGGTGAATTATTTAAATTTTTATGGAATTAATATCTTGTTTTTAATTTCATTGCATTGCAACTATGCAAACTTCAACGTCAGAAATATCGTGCTTCAGCAACTTACATAATATAGTGTTCCAGCACTTGTTAAAAAAATATATATGAGGAATTCCGGTGGTTTCGACGTGGGTCTGACCCTGGACCTCTCGGATTTCGTCCACATTTGTTTGTGATATTGGCCCAACTATAATGATAGCTCGAATTTTTTTTTCAGATTCTTTTTTTCAAATTTGATTTTATTAGAATTGTTCAATATGAAACATTGTACACCATAATTAAAAAATCTCAAAGAGTTCTCAAAAATCCTGTATCAGATATAAAAGTCTATAAGCTCAGAGCCAAAGCAGTACGATCATTGCTTCTATTATTTTTATTTTATTTTTCATCGAAAAAAAAGTTAAATAAAGTTTTTTAAAGTCCGAAAAAATAGAAGCAAGAGTCAGTCCATTTTGGCTCTAAGCTTCAAATGTTTATATCTTATACGGGATTTTTGGGAATTCGTTCAGATTTCTTTTTAAGTTTGAATTTTTTTCAATTGTTCAAAATGAATATATTGTTAGCCACAATTTAAGGCTGTAAAAATGTCTCAAAAATCCGGTATCAGACATTAAAGTGTTTAAGCTTAGAGCCAAAGTGGGCCGAGCCTGGATTCTTTTTTTTTTTTTACTTTATTTGACTTTCTTTCGATACATTTAATAAAAAAATAGAAGCAAGAGTCGGCTCTAAGCTGAAAAACTTTAATGTCTGATACCGGATTTTTTACAATATTTTTATATTACAATTCTAATAAATTCAAATAGGGAAAAAAATCTGAAGAGAATTTCGAGCTCTTATTCTCTAATAACAATGGGGCGATATAAAAAAAAATGTGCACAAAATCCGAGAAGTCGAGGGCCAGACACAAGTTGAAATTATCGGGAATCCTCCACATATATTCTTTTTCGTTTTGGAATGATGGGAATCCCCAATATATATCCCTCATTTGTTCTTTTTGGGATACTAGGGGAACAATAACTAATTAATTATTAATTAGCCGCGCTGCAGCGCTTATATCAAATTGCGACATACTTTCAAATTTCGCGCTATTAAACAACGACAGCTGGTCGTCACGGTCGACGACCAATCAGAGCCCGAATAGAACGACAACAATACTCACGTTGACGCGAATTACGGACTTTTTAATATAAGATTGTAGGGCAATATGAAAAAGATTTTCATGTTAGGACGCTCAGAATAGTCCAAAACGTCGAGAAAAGTGATTTGTACGAAATTTCTGTATGTGCGTGTGTAAACACGATGACGGTCATAATTTTCCATGTATTTTCTTCAAATTTGGCAGGCAAATGGGCTATTATGCAACAACTTTGGGATTATACTCGGTGCGAATCGGTAGGGTAATTAAAATTGTAGTATATTTCGAAAATGTTGAAAACTCGTTTTCACGCTGTAATATTCGTAAATTAATGTAGTTATGTTGCTTCGAGCTCATTTTGCATAAACTCGAGAAAAATAAGAGAAAACCACTTTTCGATGGTATAAAAATTTGAAAAAATTAATGCTCATTAAAGGTACTGAAAAGATTAATTTTGCATAATAATAATTATAAAATGTTATTAACAAATTGATGAAAAAAAATGGTTTAAGAAGTCTCCCGGTAACGACTTTTTTTCAGTGAAAATGATTCGTTCATTGTTCTGAATACATATGAATTTTTTTCGATTTTTAAGTTGACTTTGAATATTGTGTTTTTTTGTATCGAAAATGTGCGCAAAAACACAAATTTCAACGGTAATTTCAAAATCTGAAAAAATTCATACATATTCAGAAAAATGAACGAAGCTTATTTATTCACTTCGGCTTCCTAATAGAGGAAGCTTTCTGAAAAACGGAAATTAATGCGGAAGCAATGTGCAAAGCTTTACTTCGAAACTTTTTCTTTATTTGAACAAAAGAAAGCTCTGTTACAATCACCGTTATATCTAATTTTGATTAGATACAAAGTTTTGTCTTACTTTCTTAACTTTTGCGGAAGTTATAGCGAAAATCTACATTTTTTTGAAAATTTAAAAATGGTGTAAAATCCGATCGGCTTTACCGATCATCGCCAAAAGTCGTACGTAGCAGGGCTGTATGTTACTTTTTGACTGTGGAACATTTCGGCACCTTTGTTGAGATTCGACGTGATTTAGAGCAATTTTTTTTCTTTTGAAAAATCTAAATTCAATACAATCTGAACCGCTTTACCGATTTCGTCGAAATTCAATACCAAACAGCATTGAATGTATCTCCAGTTATGAATAATTATTTCGATAAATCGGCGAACTTTTACGAAAGTTGGAGCGACCACGCATTCGAAAATCGCTCATTTTTGAGAAATGACTTACGCATACGCAGTCCGTTTTCATTACCTGTGTTCTAACCTCAATGTACATCTCCCATGCGGAAAACTCTCTTACATTTTTTATGATTATCTTATTTGTGATTTATGGCAATACAAAGACCTAGAGTGAGGCAGCTCTAAATATTATTTGTTAGCGAATTCCTTTGATATAATTGATTCTTAGGCCATGAAGACCAAAAAAATACATGCTGTAAAATTCAAATTTTACAGCAAATTTAGTGATATCGGGATGCAATTTTGTGCTGTAGCACAGGAAAAATCCGTGCGTTCAGACTGTCGCCCAGCTCATCCGCTGGACGCTTCCACGACCGATCCGCAGGGCCATAGTGTGTAATAAATTTATTTTCCCTAATATTTTATTTTGTTTTCCCGCTTATTTTATATTTACGCCGGGAATTGACGCCGACGCCGGGGTGAGCCCGTACCGACGAGTCTGCGCGAGAGAGAGAACGGACGCTGTAATACAATTTTCTTCCGACTCCGCTAAAATAACCCCATTTCGTGTCCGCAACGCGGGCGGAAAATCCCTCATTTTTGACGCGTGACTTACGCATGCGCAGTCCGCTTTCATTACCTCCCTAGGGAGGTAATCAGCTCATTCCTGCCCGCTCGGGAGTAATGGGAACCGTACTACGCATGCGTGTCGTCACTTGTCAAAAATGAGGTTATTTTCCGTCCGCGTTGCACACACGAAATGTGGTTATTTTTAGCGAAATCGGGAGAAAAGTACGTTACATGGGAGGAGTGCAACTTTTCACCTCGTGTGAATTTCTGCCCTCGCTTCGCTCGGGCATCAAACTTCACACTCGGTGAAAAGTTACACTTTCCTCCCTTGTAACGTAATGTACTATTAAATGTTGTCCAACCACACGCAATTGCGGAAATCTTAATTTCACTGATTTTCCTTGTTTGTTAAAGTCTTAAATAAATTGCATTGTTATTTCCCGCAGATTTGGAATCCGATGTGAATTATTATGTATTAATTGACCATCCCGAGATCGCCGACTCATGAATCCGCCATTCTACATTTTGACGGCTGCGGCTAGTACGGCAAACACAGCATGGTCCGTTGATAACGCAAGTTTTTCCCGGCGCGAAGGCGCCCGGCGCCCAGGGTAAAATAAAGGGAAGAGCTCGCTGGACCTTAGCATTGTAGAGCTCTGTTTGTGAGAATTTGGAAAAAGCCACTACAAATTTGGCGCCCAACGTGGGGCTCGAGCATGGCGATCTCGTGGATGTTTTTTTTTTAATTCGGGAAAATATCAAATAATTAATTAAACAAAAATGTAAAACAATAATTACTAATATTATCTCATTTATTTTTGTTTTTTTATTGTTCTTGAAATTGAAGATCTGTTTTTTTGTGAACATTGGAAATTGAAATTCGTAATTTTGGTTTGATTCTATCCCGCTTCACGGGAGCAATATAATCGGAAATATTCGATATTGTATTTCACGTGGGTTATTTAATTTCGTTTGCGTGAAATCTGGTCCGTTGTCTCGGCCGAGTCCCGCGCGCGTCAAGCCGCACGGCGGTTACGTTGGCCTTGGCGACCGAGCGCGAATCGGCGGTATCCTCTCAGTTTGTGTTTATTTTTTTTTCGTGATTGTCCTCGCCCGTGGAGTGATCGTTGGGGCACCGAGCCGAGTTCCGAGGTAACCGGAATCTTGACTCGAGGGACATTCTCCGCGTACCGTGGAAACATTGTCCAATAATTTTGTGGCTCATTTTGACGTGATAATTTGAATATTTTGGAACGGAAGAGTCCGACGTTGGACTTCGGTGGTCGAGATCGCTCCCGCCTTGATTGTTGGTTTTGTCATTTTTGTCTCTTGTCCTTGTAGTTTGACTTGATCTTTTTGACTTATTGACGGGTATTATTTATTTTTCCGATTTCAGTAATTTCAGTTTTTAAACATTTTTATCACTTTGGACTCCTAGTTTTTTTGAGTTATTTTAATTTTCATTGGACTACGCGACTATTATTTGATTTATTTGACTGTTATTTGATTATTATCTCCGAATTTATTGACGTATTTGATGTCTTTTATGTTTAATTATCTTTGACTTCAATTTGATTTATTTTTGGGTTCTTTCGGGGGTTTACTTTATTTTTATTGACTTTTAATTTTCGTGGGTTAATTTGATTTTTCTTGACTTCGACTTTCTTTAGTTTGACTTCACCGTTTGATTCGGTTTCACTGTTTTCGGACTATAATTAATTCATAATTCGACATATTCCGGTTTTTTTATTTTCTGGTTTTATTTTATTTTTTACAACTTTTGACTTTATCTGATTAATAATTTTTTTTTTTTAGTTTATTTTTTATTCGTCCCGCATTTCGGGGGCTTCATGACTTTATTACTTTTTCCTTTTTTTTATATTTTCTTGGTTGACTTCGTTGACTGTGTTTTGTGTTCGTCCCATTTGACCGGACTCTTTCCGCCCGTGGCGGCCGTGCAACTGGATAGCGCCGGGCGACCACTACCCTGAATATTGGAGGAATATTTGAATTTTCCGTTTCATAATTATTACGGTTCAATGTTTTGGACATGTTTGACATTTCATTTTTAATGTATTTCTGATATTTCTTGTATTACTCGACGCGCTCTATATTATACCATTCTCTACTATTCCTCGCTGTTTCTATTGTGTGCTATTTTTGTTTATTTATTCCCTCGCTATACTATTCTCCCATCTAATTGACATTCCCGCGTCACGAAGTGCGCATTGGTGACACCCAGGATCGTCGGTGAGCTCCTAACTTCGGATTTTTGTGGGAAACGAATAAAAATAAATGTAGAAAAACCCACAGAGATCCACCGAGCTTCACCTCCCCCGGAGATCTCTGTTTCACAAATTCCGCATACTATTGAAGGGAGGGGAGAGGGCCGAACAGGTTAGACTCCCTTTAATTAACTCTAAAATTTCGTTAATTTAACTGGATCCCGCTTAATTTCCATACTTTCGGAATTTCCCCGCATATCATGAGGTTAATCTCTAGCCGAAGACGCAGATCTTACCAAGGTTCTCGTCCGGCTATGACTCTCTCGCCTTATCCAGCCACACTGAGAAAAAAAATTGGTTGAGCCAACTAAACGAGGGTTTGCGGGCCGCGAAGTAAATATTTCGTACCGTGAACGAAATAATAGATATTGTGAATTAAGAAAAATTTGATTCAACTAGGCGTTGGTTCGTTCAACCAAATATACAGTCCAATTCACCATATATTTACTTCGCGGCCCGCAAACCCTCGTTTAGTTGGCTCAACCAATTTTTTTTCTCAGTGCATGCGAGGGGAATTTAGACTGTTCTTTTTTACAACAAGCGGGAAGCGCAGTATAATTTAAGGTAGTCCCCCTGCTTGCGTTCAATTTCGCATAAATTCGAGAAAATTGAGAGAGAATTGCAAGCACATCTCGATGGTCTAAAAATCTGAAAAAATTCATGCACATTAAAGGTACTGATAATATTAATTTAACATAATAATAATTCTAAAATGTTATTAACAAATTGATGAAAAAAAATTGTTTAACAAATATTTCGGTGACCCAAGTTTTTTTTTCGATGAAATTGATTCTTTCGTTTTTCTGAATACGCACGAATTTTTTCAGATTTTTAAGTAATCTTTGAATTTTGGTGTTTTTTTATATGGAAAAAATTCCAAAATTCAAAGATTACTTAAAAATCGGAAAAAATTCATACGTATTCAGAAACATGAAAGAATCATTTTCATTAAAAAAAAACTTGGGTCACCGAAATATTTGTTAAACAATTTTTGTTTTCATCAATTTGTTAATAACATTTTAGAATTATTATTATGCCAAATTAATCTTTTCAGTACCTTTAATGTGCATGCATTTTTTCAGATTTTTAGACCATCGAGAAGTGCTTGCAATTCTCTCTCAATTTTCTCGAATTTATGCGAAATTGAACGCAAGCAGGGCGACTACCTTAATATTCGTGCAGTTGATTTCGGACAAGTGGGGTCTTAACAAACTTTCATTGACGGTCGGATTAACCGTGATATTTTCACTTTAAAACCGAGCCAAACTTCCCGTCGGATCCCACCAGAGAGGGAAAAAATAATCTCGTCTGGTGTGAGGGCATATCCGATTGAATGTTTGTCTATTTTTGACAAACCACGGTGGTTCTAGCCAGATTCCGGTAATCGCTTTGGGGACGTCGATAATAATTTCCTACGTGTTATTTCCCTCCTCGTTTCTTCTCTTCTTTCCTTTTGTATTTTCGTTTTCCCATTTGTCTTATTGTTCTTTTCCTACCTCCCGCGAAGGGCAAGTTTTTTTGTTGTTTATCTGTTCTTCTTTAAATGAAAACCCCGTGTTCGGGTGGTCCGCCTAGTTGTAAGGAAGGGGACGCCGCATGATGTCGGTTATTATTCGTTCATTATTCATTCGTCATTAATTTATTTTTCTATCATTTATTTTTAATTTCTTTATTGACCCCTGGTCCACTGCGGATCGGATTGGAGAAGGCTGGCGTCGCGGCTGTCGCGTGACCAGGAAAAAAAAAATGTAAGTTGTCGGAGGGATGTTAACGCCGTGCGGTTGGTCGCACCTCGACCGAGGCGGTCGAGTTTAAGGCGATGTGAAACATCCACGTCGAGCCCAGTCGGTATCAAAAACTGTAAAGAACGTTTTTTACGCATATTTGCGTTTACAGCCAAACGAAGAAATTCGTTCCCTGCGGATTTCGCCAGTGCAGGGAATGAATTTCTTCTTTTAGCTGTAAATGCAAATATGCGTAAAAAATGTTCATTACAGTTTTTATTACCGCAGTCGGTATTTCACATGCCCTTAAGGGGGAGAGCGTTGTAGCACGGGAAAAATTCGTGCCTTCAAAATTTCGCCCAGCTCATTCGCTCGACGCTTCCACGACCGATCCACAGGGGCATAGGTTGTAGTACAGTTATTTTCCTTAATATTTTATTCTATTTTCCCGCTTACTTTATATGTTTACCGGAAATTGACGCCGAAGCCGGGGTGAGCCCGTACCGACGAGTCTGCGCGAGAGAGAGAACGGACGCTGCAATATAATTTATATTTTGTCCAACCACACGCAATTGCGGGAATCTTAATTTCACTGATTTTCCTTATTTGTTAAAGTCTTAAGGTAGTAGCCCTGCTTGCGTTCAATTTCGCATAAATTCGAGAAAATTGAGAGAGAATTGCAAGCACTTCTCGATGGTCTAAAAATCTGAAAAAATTCATGCACATTAAAGGTACTGAAAAGATTAATTTGGCATAATAATAATTCTAAAATGTTATTAACAAATTGACGAAAAAAAAATTGTTTAACAAATATTTCGGTGACTCAAGTTTTTTTTTTATGAAAATGATTCTTTCATGTTTCTGAATACGTATGAATTTTTTCCGATTTTTAAGTAATTTTTGAATTTTTTCCATATAAAAAAACACCAAAATACAAAGATTACTTAAAAATCTGAAAAAATTCGTGCGTATTCAGAAAAACGAAAGAATCAATTTCATCGAAAAAAAAATGTGGGTCACCGAAATATTTGTTAAACAATTTTTTTTTCATCAATTTGTTAATAACATTTTAGAATTATTATTATGTTAAATTAATATTTTCAGTACCTTTAATGTGCATGAATTTTTTCAGATTTTTAGACCATCGAGATGTGCTTGCAATTCTCTCTCAATTTTCTCGAATTTATGCGAAATTGAACGCAAGCAGGGGGACTACCTTAAATAAATTGCATTTTTGTAACACGTGCACGAATCGCGGCACTTTCCATGGCAGTCTTGCGAGCCGAAAGTGGCCGTTTCCCTGTCAGTCGCGGACCTGTGGTGAAATGACAGAGTCACGCATGCGCAGTTCGCATTTCGTTCACTTTCGTCCCTTGGGAGTTTCTGTCATTCACTTTCGTCCCTTAAATCACAACCTCACTTTTTAGTGTTCGTCTCGCGCGACTGCCACGGGTCGAATTGGCAATTGCGACTCGTGTGATTGCAGCCCTCGCTTCGCTCGGGCTGCAAACCTCACACTCGCCGCAATTGCCAACTTTCGACCCTTGTTGCACAATATACTATATCATTTCCCGCAGATTTGGAATCCGAAGTGAATTATTTTTTATTATTTGACCATCCGGAGATCGCCGACTCACGAATCGCGCCACTCTACATTTTTTACGGCTATGGCTAGTCCGGCAATCAGAGCCTGATCCGTTGATGACGCGAGTTCTTCCCGGCGCGAAAGCGCCTGGCACTCATGGTAAAATAAAGGGAAGAGCTCGCTGGACCTTAGCTTTGTAGAGCTCTGTTTTCAGAATTTGGAATAAGCTACTACATTACGTAAATAGGCAACCATCAAACCATGATCTGTACTAAATTTGGCGAGAATTGGTAAAGTGGTTCTAATTTTATTGCAGTTTCAATTTTTTTCTATTGTCTGTAAGTACTGCTCTGAGTAAATTCTGAGACATCCAACTGCAATTTTCAAGAAGTCTTTAGGATTATTGATTATTAATGATGAATTTCGTCAAAGAAACGGTTATTATGTCAGTAAATTTCGATTTTGTCGCATAAAAAGGAAAAAAATTCCGCCACGAAAAAGAAAATAAAATGACATTTTTTGCAGAATTATCTCAAATATGGTTCACATGTGGAGAACCATGGACCAATGTTTGAGTACAAATTAGCCGCGGATCTGTCCAGCCGTTGAAATTTTATGGCATTTTAAATTTTTTGAAAAATTTCGTTCTCGCGCTGGCTCGTGCAAATTACGAGCCAGCGTAAGATATGGCGTTCTAATTTAATCCCAACATTGACTACCATGAAACAAAACTTGAGTATAAATTTGAGGCAAATCGGTGGAGTGGTTAAAATTTTACCACAATTTGATTTATTAAAAAAAAAACAGCAGAAAGAACTTGCAAAGTAAACTTGCAAATTGCTTCCTCAGTATTTTACACTTTTGACGAAGCTTCCTCTATGTGGAAGCCAAAATGGATCAACATACTTCCCCATAGAGGTGTACCTTCATCAAAAGTGTAAAATACTGAGGAACCAATTTGCAAGGTTCTACTTTGCAGGTTTTTTTTTCTTAACTTCCGCTTCTGATTGAGTATCGTCGCACTTTTTTTGGTCTTCATGGCTTAAGCTCGAGAGAAGTTGACTTAACAATCAATTGAGTCAAAGGACTTTGTCGACAAACAATATTTAGAGGTGCCTCAATCTAGGTCTTTGTATTGCAATGAATCACAAATAAAAAATATCATACAAAAATTTAGGCCTGTTTTCCACATAGGAGGTGTATATTGAGATCAGAATACATGTTTTTGCTGTAAACACATATACAGAGTGTCCCATTTTCATTTTACACCCGATTTATCTCGAAAAATAGGGCTCCGATCGAAAAATGAGTTATATGAAAGTTGTAGGGTTCGGAGGGGGACGTTTTTGTAAAAAAATGAATATGGTCGAACATTCAAAATGGCGGAGATACGACGGCCGAAATGTTTTTTTTAAATGGAACCATGACTTTTCTTTTCGACCAAAGTGTTCGGCATATTGAAACTAACAACTTTTGTAGAAAACTTTTTTTGATAAAGTCCATAATTCATTTTTTGAAGACCGTTTTAACGTTATCCAGGATGTACCACGAGGAGGTAGTCGTCAACATCCCAATTGCGTATGCGTCTGCGTGTGCATCTGCATCTGCGTGTGCGTATGCGGGAGTGTATATTTTTTTTTCCCGACTGCGCTGAAATGGCGTGTTTTCTCCCCTGAAAAGCGGGAGGAAAATAGTCGATTTCTGACTTCGAGCAGTGCGCATGCGCAGCGGGCAGAAATAGCGGCCAAAGCTCCCTAGGGCATCTTGCCCACTTTTTTTGACCCGCTCACAGTTCTCAGCGTGACCACCGCAGCGCTCGCAACGACTAAGAGAGACGCCATTAGGCAACGGGCGGGAAACGCTTAGACGTGTATGATTGAGCGACTGGAGGTTAAGTGTCATTAAAAAAATTGTTGTGTCTTCAGTGGGGGGGCTTCGCCCCCCCAACCCCCCACCGGGGCTTCGCCCCGGACCCCACCAGGGGCTTCGCCCCGGGACCCCCCCCCCCCCCCGGCCGCCCTCCGCCACCGGTTCCCGCATTTCAGCTTAGTCGGAAAAAAAGTATCGTATGCTACGCGGGAGGGAGCGCCATTTTCACCTCGTGCTCGTGCTGCCCTCGCTCCGCTCGGGCAGCAAACCTCGCACTCGGTGAAAATAGCGCTCTTCCCTCCCTTGTAGCATAATGTACTATTACACACTCCAATAAATGTATTGTAGTTTTCATTAATCCTTCATTATCATTCATTAATATCAAATTCAATTATCTGTGTAGTAAATGTCATTTTAATACATCACTCTCTTAATATGCAATACCGATTATAGTAAATAGAAGAGACATTAAATTTAATTGGAACATTTAAAAGTTACAAACACTGTATATTGATAACATTTTTCAGTTACTGTTATTATAAATTTCATACACACTTGTATGTGAAACATGTTGTAAATGTACGATTATTCGGCGGTTTGAGTAAGAGCAGTAGCTCTCGGATAAGGGAATTGGGAAATAATGATAACTACGAGATCACGGCGATCGCGAATATTAATCAGTCGATCTCGGGACACCGCCGAGGTGTCTCGAGCTGTTGTTGCTCTCCCGTGTTGACAGTTTGTCTATCTGTCTCGCTCTCTCGCGTACGGTACTCGGGCCATTCGCTCGCCCACATGTGCGTTCTTGAGCACGATTTTCGTTCGGATTTTCCTGCTTTAAATCTCGCAGAGAATTCAATGTGTTATCGCGCCGTTCTTGCGACAATTTAAGTACGGCTTAGTGCCTCGCGTCTCGTGGATCGTGAAGACGCAGTACCCGCAAATTTTGGAGAATTTAAATAGTGATTTCTCGTTTCAGACTCGTCCCGAACAAGTGCCCTCGCGCTGCAGTGACGTGGCGCGGCGCAGTCGTGGGCCGAGTTCCGTGCATTCGCCCTTCCCCTCATTGGATACAGTTCGCGTCTTTGGAGCTGCCCGGGGTACGATGGTGAGTCGTTCTTGATTACTTTTTTCTTCGGTGATCGAATTATTTTCGAACATTGCTCTCATGAAATTTCCGATCCTCGCGGGTACCGATCACGTTCGGTCGCTTTTCGCGAGTTTTCGTATGGTTGATAATGATTAACAATTTTTTTTTGTTCCCGGAATTTTAGATGACGGTTAAAGTTCGCAGTTCATTGAGATATTAATGACTAATGGATATTAATTTTACCGGATAAGCCAGTTTGGCCGATTTAGCCAGCCAAAAAGGAGCCATAGCTAAGCCAACTAAAAATTAGCCGCAGTTAAGCCGGCCAAAAATTAACCTCAGTTAAGCCGGCCAAAGATTAGTCGCGGTTAAATTTAAAACAATAAATTCAGGTTTAATTGACATTTTTTATTTATCGTCATGCATATCATTTTACCGTATTACTTACTTTCCAGTGAAGTTGCAATCTTTTTTACGGTAGTCCTGTCGTCTAGTATTCATTTCGCATGAATTCGAGAAAAATGAAAGAGAATTGGAAACACTTCTCGATGGTATAAAAGTCTGCAAAAATGCATGCACATTGAAGGTACTAAACAAATTAATTTTTCATAATAATAATTCTAAAATATCAGTAATAAATTGATGACAGAAAAATCGTTTGATAAATCTCCCGTTGACCGACATTTTTTAAAATGAAAATGAGTCGTCAAAAGTGTATAATACTGAGGAACCAATTTGCAAGGTTCTACTTCGCAAATTAATGCGAAGCAGAACCTTGCAAATTAAAATATCATAGAAGATTTTAGGCGTGTTTTCCGCATAAGGAGGTGTATGAGGTATTCCACCGGTAGCGGGACAGGTTTTGGCCGAGGGTCTCCAATTTTTTCGCTAGACACGAGTATAATTTCCTTGTATAATAAAAGAAGACTTCCATCCAGTTATAGATCCCAAATAATATTTTGCTTTTGTTGAGCCGTATTCGAATAATATCGGAAAATAGAAATTTCCGTATGTTTAATTGTATATATCTTCCGAGTCAACAGAGTAAAAATGAAATTTGACCAGTGCCTTTTAACCGGAAAGAAGCACTTGTTTTAATAAAATACATAGAACCGCAATTCGATCTGTAAATAAAATTCTACGTAAAAAAAAATTGAGAACAAAACGTTTTTATTTTTTTTCTGTCCTTAGGGGCTAATTTTTTTTAGCAACAAATTTACTGAATATAGTTCAACATGTTATGAACGTTATACAACATTTTTAGCTTGCTTTTTTTTCTTCGCTAGTAATTAAAAGTTATGTTCGATAAAAATATATTGCCAGTTCGTTTAATTGTCTATATATTGGGTGACAATAAAGCCAAAATAAAATCTGACTAGTTCTTTTTAACTGGGAGGAAGCATTCTTTTTAATAGAGTACACGGAATTCTAATCGGATTTGTACAACAATATTTACAGCTCAAAAAATAAAAATAAATATCGTTTTCATTTTTTTCTGTCTTTAGGGTTTACTTTATATTATCAAAAATGTTACTGAACATTGCTCAGTATGTTATAAAGAATCGATAAAATGTTCAGCTTGCCTTCTTTTTTGTTCGCTGTCAATTAAATGGATACTTTTAAGAACACAATATAAATTAAATCTAGAAATTTATACATTTATTGACAGTGAGCAAAGAAAGAAGGCAACCTGAACATTTTACCGATCGTTTATAACATATTGAAAAATGTTCAGTAAAATTTGTGATAAAACAAAGTAGACCCTAAGTCCAGAAAAAATGAAAACATTATTTATTTTTATTTGTGGAGCTCTAGATATTTTTGTACAAATCCGATTACAATTCTGTGTACTCTATTCGAAAGAACGCTTTCTCCCGGTTAGAAAGAACTGGTCAGATTTTATTTTTGCTTTATTGTCACCCAAGGTATAGACAATTAAATGTACTGACGATATATTTTTACCGAACAACATTTAATTACTAGCGGAAAAAAAGGCAAGCTAAACATTTTGTATAATGTTTATAACAAGTTCAACTGTATTTAGTGAATATGTTGCTAAAAAATTAATCCTTAAGGGCAGATAAAAAACAATTTTTTCTTCAGTTTTTGGTTCGTAGAATTTTATTTACAGATCGGATTACTGTTCTATGTATTTTATTAAAAAGAGTGCTCCTTTCCGATTAAAAAGCACTTGTCAAATTTTATTTTTGCTCTGTTAACTCGAAGAATATACACAACTAGGCTAATCACACGCTAATAGTTTGCTAACAATGCTTTCCGTTACTCATAAACTTTTTAAAAGTTGGATTAAACAAACGGAAATTTCTATTTTTCGAAATTATTCGAATACGGCTCAACAAAAGCAAAATATTATTTGGGACCTATAACTGTATGGAAGTCTTCTTATATGATAAAAGGAAACTATATTCGTGACTAGCGACAAAATTTGAGATCCTCGGCCAAAACCTGTCCCACTACCGGTGGAATACCCCTATATCAAGATCAGAATACATGTTTTTGCAGTAAAAAATATCATAATTATTTTTTACACACCCCAATAAATATCTTGTAATTTTCATTAATCTTACATGAAATTCAATTATCTGTATAGTAAATGTAATTTTAATACATCACTTTCGTAATATTCAATACCGATTACAGTAAATATACAAAAGACGTATTAAATTTAATTTGAACATTTTGAAAGTTACAAACATTGTATATTAATAACATTTTTCAGTTACTGTTATTGTAAATTTCATTCACACTTGTATGTTAAACATGCTGTAAATGTACAAACATTTTTAAGAATGCACGACTATTCGGCGGTTCGAGTGAGGGCAATAACTCTTGTATAAGGCAATTGCAAAATAATTATAATTACGAAAACACGGCGATCACGTATGTTAATCAGTCGATCTCGGGACACCGCCAAGGTTTTTCTATCTGCCTCGCTCTCTCGCGAACGGTACTGGGACCACTCGCTCGCCCACACGCGCGTTCTTGTGCATGATTTTCATTTGAATTTCCCTGCTCGAATTCTCTGCGAGAATTCGATGTGTTATCGCGCCGTTCTTGCGACAATTTAAGTACACCTTGGCGCCTCGCGTCGCGTGCATCGCGAAGATGCAGTACCCGCAATTTTGGAAAAATTTGAATAGTGATTTCTCGTTTCAGACTCGTCTCGAATAAGCAGTGCTCTCGCGCTGCAGTGATGCGGCGCGGCGCAGTCGTGGGCCAAGTTCCGTGCATTCGCCCTTCCCCTCCTTGGATACAGTTCGCTGTCTTCGGAGCTGCTCGGGGTACCATGGTGAGTCGTTCTCGATTATTTTTTTCTTCGGTGATCGAGTTGTTTTCGAATGCCGTTGTCGTGAAATTTCAGATTCTCGCGGAACCGATCACGTTCCGTCGCTTTTTCGCGAGTCTTCGTATGGCTGATCATAATTAGAAATTATAATTTTTTGCTTCTCGGAATTTTAGTCGACGGTTAAAGTTTGTGTTTCATTGAGACATTAAGGACTAATGAGACATTCATTTAACGGACAAAGCCAGTTTGTCCGGTTTAGCCCGTCAAAAATTAGCCGTTGCTAAGTCGACTAAAAATTAGCCGCAGGTAAGCCGGCCAAAGATGGGCCACGACTAAATTTAAAACAAGAAATTCAAATTTAATGAACATTTTTTTTATTACCGTCATGCTTATTATTTTGCCGTATTACTTACTGCACCGTGAATTTCCAATCTTTTTTATGGTAGTCCTGCCATTTAGTATTCATTTCACATGAATGCGAGAAAAATGAAAGAGAATTGTTAACACTTCTCGACGGTATCAAAATCTGAAAAATGTATGCACATTGAAGGCACTGAAAAAGTTAATTTTGCATAATAATAATTCTAAAATGTTATTAATAAATTGATAAAAAAAATGGTTTAAAAAATCTTAACAGAAAAACGAACGAATACGATTCGTTCGTTTTTGCTTCCTCATAGAGGAAGCCTTGTTTTCGTGAAAAATGTTTTTTTCGAGATTTTCATGTCAGTACACTCAGCATGGTCCAAAACGTCGAGAAAAGTGGTTTGTGCGAAATGTCTGTATGTGTGTGTGTGTGTGTGCGTGTGCGTGTGCGTGTGTGTGTGTGTGTGTGTGTGTGTGTGTGTGTGCACGTTTTATTGTTTACACGATAAATGCCGTAATTTTTTAAGAATATTCTTCAAATTTGGCACGCACGTTCGCTATCATAGAATACATTATGGGATTGTAGTTGACGCGAATCGGTTAGGAAATTCAGATTTTACAGCATTTTGAAAATTTGGCAAAAATCGTTTTGGCGCTATAACTTCCGCAAATTGAGAGATATCGGGATGAAATTTTGTACGACAATAGACCACCTTAAAACCATGATTTGTATCAAATTTGGCGAAAATCGGCAAAGCAGTTCTCATGTTATTGCAATTTCATTATTTTTTCAAATGTCTGTAAGTACTATAGCTCCTGTAAATTATGAGACATCCGATTGCAATTTCGAACATGTCATTACGTTCATTGATTATTAACGATGAATTTCGTCAAGGAAATTACCGTTATGTCGGTAAATTTGGATTTTGCTGCATGAAAAACAAAAAAAGCCGGCACCCAAAAAAAAATCGGAAAAAAATTTTTACAGAATTTTCTCAAATTTGATTCACGTATGGACAACCATGGACCACGTTTCAAGTACAGATTTGACGCCGATCTGAAAAGCCGTTCAAATTTTATGGCATTTAGAACATTTTGAAAAATCTCGTTATCACGCTGGATTATGCAAATTACAAGGTACCGGCTTCTAATTTGGTCCACACATTCACTATCATGAACCAAGGGTTGGGTACAAATTTGAGGGAAATCGGTTCGGTGGTTAAAATCTTACATTTTTATTTATTAAAAAAAAACAGCCGAAAAAACCTGCAAAGTAGAACCTTGCAAATTGCTTCCTCAATATTTTACACTTTTGACGATGCTTCCTCTATGAGGAAGCCAAAATTGATCAACATACTTCCTCATAGAGGTAGCATCGTCAAAAGTTTAAAATACTGAGGAAGCAATTTGCAAGGTTCTACTTTGCAGGTTTTTCTGAATACATATTAATTTTTTTAGATTTTTAATTTCACTTTGAAATTTGCGTTTTTGCACACATATTTCCCATATAAAAATTTATACGTATTCAGAAAAATGATAAAATCATTTTCTTAAAAAAAATTTGATCATCGGGAGGTTCGTTAAATAATTTTTTTCATCGGTTTGTCAATAACATTTTAGAATGATTATTATGTATGTATGTATGTATGTATGTATGTATGCCTTTATTGACTCCCCGAAGGGTTGCAAGATTTTTTAACAAGGTTGTCTCCTTGTTACATACGCCTTTACAAATTTTCCCTCTTTCTCCTTTCTCCATTTCATCAACTCTCCTATACGCTTCTCCACTCCCACACTCATCCGTCCTCTTCATATCTACTCTACTACATTTTTTCTCCGCACTCCCATTCTCACACTCCGCTTTTCTCACTCATTCCTCCATACCGCTTCCTCCCTCGCCTTCTTACACGTTCCCTTTCCACTCTTCGCCGCCTACAATCTCATTTTCCACTCTCCTGTGCTCTCTTTCGTTTACAAACTCCGCTCTCTCCCTCTCTCTCTCCCGTCCACGTCCTCCTTTGCTGCCACTCATACCTATACGCCGCCTCATTCCTCTCTCACTCTCTCCCACAGACCCTTCACTCGCTCTCCTCTCTCGCCCGCTCGCTTCTCTCGCCCGCTCGCTTCTCTCGCCCGCTCGCTTCTCTCGCCCGCTCGCTTCTCTCGCCCGCTCGCTTCTCTCGCCCTCTCGCTTCTCTCGCCCGCTCGCTTCTCTCGCCCGCTCGCTTCTCTCGCCCGCTCGCTTCTCTCGCCCGCTCGCTTCTCTCGCCCGCTCGCTTCTCTCGCCCGCTCACCTCTCTCGCACTCGCACGCCCGCTCGCATCTCTCGCCCGCTCGCACGCCCGTTCACCTCTCTCGCGCTCGCACGCCCGCTCGCATCTCGCCTCCTCTCGCTCGCCTCTCAGTCGCACGCCAGCTCTCCCCTCTCCTGTCGTCGCTCCGCTCGCCTCTCGGTCGCACGCCAGCTCTCCCCTCTCCTGTCGTCGCTCCACTCCCCTCTTTCCTCTCCTCCTCTCTCCGCGGACTTCCGTTTCCTCTCTTTCACTCCATGCCTTTTAACTCTCTCTCCCTCATCCATTCCGTATATCCACCTGTTATCCCTACTGATACCCCCGTTTCTGTTCCCTCTATGTCCCCCTCTCCATTCCTATCGTCGCCTACTTTGCCAATCTCCTCTCTACTTTACCCTTTCCACTTTATCCACACTCGGTCTTTCGTTTCCGTTTCTTCCTTTCTCTCTCTTTCCAATCTTCCTTACCTCTCATTTCGCCCCTCTTTACCATGCCATTATCTCACCTTCTTCGTTCTTTCTTTTCCCACTGTCTCCACCTCATTCTTACTAGCTGCCTCCTACTTCTGCCGCTCTCCATCCCTGTCTCCACCTGTCTCTCTTCCCCCGCCTTCTTCTCCCTGTCCCCTCTCTGTCATTTCCTTACCTCTCTCGTGCCTGCTTTCTCCGCTTCCCCTCTTGCCACTTCTTCATCCACATCTCACTCCAATCGCTCCCTTTCCGCTCCACTATCCTTATGCTAATTCCCTACTCCTGCCTCCCGTGTATCCTTTCTTCCTCGATCCCCCCCTCTACTCACTTCCTCATCTCCTCGTCTTTCCCACTTATCCTTGTCCATGCGCTTCCCTGCCGTTCCTTCCTTATCTCTCATCACATTTCTTTCTTTCGCGCTCTACTTTACCGTCCCTTCTTTATCTTCTGTCCTCTCTCTCTGTTACCTCTTTCTACCTCCTGCTTCTAACTTTCTCCGTACCTGTCTCCACTTTCTCTGTTCCTCGCCCGCTTCCCCCCCGCCCCTTCATCGACCATGCTTTTTCCTAACCTCTTTTCCTACCTTATTTCTCCCTTTATCCCTTTACTCGTCCACCGCCCCTCCAAACTTTTTATCTACCGTCCAGCCCAGCCCTTTCCTTCTTCCCCCCTGCCTCTCCCTCACCGCCATCTCGCTCCCAACCTTTCCCTTCACCACAAAACTCCACACCCCACCTCACACGCGTCTACTCCATTCGCACCCGGAAACGGAAGTCTAGAATGATTATTATGTAAGTTAATATTTTCAGTACCTTTAATGTGCATACCATCGAGAATACCATAGAGTATACCATCGAGAAGTGCTTCTTCCATTTCTATCTGATTTTTCTCGAATTTATGCGAAATGAATGCTAGACAACACAACTACCTTAAAAAAGATTGTAAATTCACTGTGAATTAAGTAATACGGCAAAATGATATGTATGAAGATAAATAAAATTTTTTATTTAAATTTGAATTTATTGTTTTACATTCAGCCGTGGATCATTTTTGGCCGATTCAGTCGCGGCTAATTATTGTTCGGCTTAGCCGCGGTTATGTTTAGACCGGCTTAGCCGCGGCTAGTTTTTAGCCATTTTAGCAATGGTTAATTTTTGGCTGGTTAAGCCGGCTAGACTGGCTTAGCCGGCTAAATTAATGACTCTTTAGTCGGCTTAGGCATCTGCAGATACTCAAGTACTCAGTCGTACGCGTCTCGAGCTTCGGTCTTTAACTAATTCGATCTCGACGGAGATAAGAGCGGGAGCCCTTGTTTTACATGAAAACCGAAGAAATCTTCGAGTTCTTCCGAGTTTCGAAATGGTTTTTCACCCGCAATATAATATCGAATAACTCGGGCGCTTCCAGCGACGACTTCTCCAGCATTTGAATTACCGTTTGGAAAATGGTGAGGAAATGATGAATGAAGTGTATGTAGGCCTGCCAGAGTTAATCCTTCACTCACTTCGTCGGCTTGGTCCTGTATGAAGCTCCAAATGTTTTTCTCGCAGTTCTTTTCTCCTGAAACATTAATTCTCATGAATTTTTATTTTATAATGATGTTTCAATTACATATTTGTTTACTATCAAGAGACACGCTAGCGTCTCGACGCCATGTATTAAAAGAAATCTACATGCCGCCTTACGAGACTCCTCACGACCGAGACGCTAGCGCCACTCTTATTTTATAGCACGTTCCTTCTTTCTCGTCTGCTACGAAATTCTAACTGGAATTGTCTCAGTCGACACGTCGCGGACACCGAATGTGTCAGGTTCCATTTTTTTAAGGGGGACTTCTACCTTGGAGGACGATTTTTCATTTAATTTTTTTCTGGGAAACGAATAATAGTAGATGACTGCGGTTTTTTTTGCTTATTATTTACGTTTTATAGTAGTAGTAGTAGTAGTAGTAGTAGTAGTAGTAGTAGTAGTAGTAGTAGTAGTAGTAGTAGTAATAGTAGTAGTAGTAGTAGTAGTAGTAGTAGTAGCAGCAGGAGCAGTAGCAGTAGCAGTAGCAGTAGCAGTAGCAGTAGCAGTAGCAGTAGCAGTAGCAGTAGCTGTAGCAGTAGCAGTAGCAGTAGCAGTAGCAGTAGCAGTAGTAGTAGTTTACATACTCGGCATTTGGTGTCCCGGAACCCCTTGTTTCTTTCCCTCCCTACGCTCCCGCACCTCATTCTCGCCCACACTTCTTTCACTTCCCCTCCTAATCCGCTGTCCTCCCACTAATCTTCCATTTCAATCCGCCTCTTTCTGCTCTGATATTCCTTACAATAGTTCGAGGCGTCAATTTTGTTCCAGTCCTGCTGTATTTCTTGGTCCCTCCTAATCTTTATACCTCTTTCTATCTTCCTATCAAATCTAACAGTCCCATTGCCATCTTTACGTACCTAGCTTGCAGTCTTTCTATTTGGTCTCGTTGTTTCCACCCCCAAATTTCCACCCCGTACAGCATCCCACTTTTTACAACGTTTTACAGTATATAATGGCATTTTTTAATTTAAAAATTGTCTGCGTCCAAGGTCCTCGAACACGGTCATCCAAAAATAAATGGCTGTCACTCTCCTGACTGTAAATATGTGATCGACCTCAAATTCTGCATATATACTTGGGAAACATGTCTTCATAGAATAACGGAGGTTTTTTTCGATAACTAAATTTTTCGATTTTTTTATTTATGTTTTTATACGAAAAACATAGCGGAAGATCGATTTTTTTGTTTAAACCGCCATTTTCTTCATATTCTTAACATACAACATACAACATCGATGCGAACTTGTCCGATCGATATACGTGCATGGCGTGTGACCGCTGCAGCCCTGTCTTCGCATGCACGTATTGAAGATGACTTTTGAAAAGATGAGAGATGAGAGAATGCTTTCTGTTACATTTATTTTATTTTACGAGAGCATTCCACCCGGCGCGGCCGGGGTCAGTGGCTGCCGGAGCTCTTTTGACTATAACAATTAATCGCATTTTGTCGGGTGCCAGTCAGTTTTATTAAACTGACAAAATATAATTTAATCTTATTTGGCTTTATTGCCGACTAGCAATGTTGAGACGGAACACGGTGGGTAAAATTGGAGACCCCGAATAATTGCGAAATCGCTAAAGCTTTTAGACAAGAAATGCGGTTTTATTATAAATTCGACTTACGCCTTCTTTAATGTCG
Source organism: Pimpla rufipes (assembly GCA_963932165.1). NCBI lineage: Eukaryota > Metazoa > Arthropoda > Insecta > Hymenoptera > Ichneumonidae > Pimpla > Pimpla rufipes. The sequence goes on from OZ010630.1 coordinate 4,269,368, forward strand.
GACGCAGCGTTAATTGTCTAGCGAACGATTCTCTTGGCAAAGTACGGATGACTCCTCGAGGGCTGACCTGCCGCTTTTCCAGATGGCGCACAAGTGAGAAATCTTGGTCGATGACCAGTGAGCGCGCGATCGATATTTTTGCGCACGCGTGACGCGTCGTTATGGGCGGTCCTTGTCGAGTCCGTGGGAAATTATACCGCGTGGTTCGGATTCCCTTTGACTCGTCGATATTTTGCCGGGTTCTGCGGGGTTATACAGGGTGACGCAATAGATGGACGGCACAATAATAATTTTGACGAAACAGGACCCTATGTTTCCTGTCACAAAGATGTGAAGTAAACCAGAAATAGTACATTACGTTACAAGAGAGGAAAGTGCAACTTTTCACCGAATGTGAAGTTTGATGCCCGAGCGAAGCGAGGGCAGAAATTCACACGAGGTGAAAAGTTGCACTCCTCCCATGTAGCGTACTATACTTTTCTCCCGATTTCGCTAAAAAATAACCACATTTCGTGTGTGCAACGCGGACGGAAAATAACCTCATTTTTGACAAGTGACGACACGCATGCGTAGTTCGGTTCCTATTACTCCCGCGCGGGCAGGACTGAGCTGATTACCTCCCTAGGGAAGTAATGAAAGCGGACTGCGCATGCGTAAGTCACACGTCAAAAATGAGGGATTTTCCGCCCGCGTTGCGGACACAAAATGGGGTTATTTTAGCGGAGTCGGGAGAAAATGTTTTTTCAAAACAAAAATGGTACCAAGTATTAAAAGAGTAGTCATCCCTTTAAAAAAAATTCACGATAAAAAATTTCCTTTAAAAAATAATAAAACAAGTGTATATTACCCCGAAGATAATAATTTTCTGCTGGGGTCCCTCCGGCTCCGCGACGGTGAGGCCGCCGTTTTTCAAGGCCTGGCTGGACCTGAAAAACTCAAGGTCTTCACCAGTCCTCGTCTCGACTACGACCCCCCCTCGCATGGCCCGAACGCCGCACACACCGACGGAGGCCGTCGCGGGGTTCACTAGCATCATAAGACGCTGCTTCACCTCCGCCACAGGCACGTTGCCCTCCGCCAACTGGATGAGCACGGCGTGCGTGGCCACCCTCTTCTTCTTCCGAGGTGGCGGCGGTGGCTGCAATGCCCCGACGGGCTAGCCTGCCCCGCCCACTACAGTGCCACTCGCGACACCCGCACCCGCGACCCGCGCGTTCGAAAGCGGCGCGTCCGCCGCGGCCGTCCCCAGCACCTCCGCCGGACGAGGAACAGTCGCCGCGGTCGTCGGCCGCCCAGCAGCACCCCGTAACGCCCCCGTCAGCTGCTGGCCGATCCCACGGACGCCGACGTCCCGGGACTCCCGAAGAGCCGCACACTCCCCTGTCAGGCCCGGGACCCTGCCGGCTGTCGCCACCAAGAACGAGAGGAGGGCAGATAGACTGCCCTCCAGGTGAGCAGCGGCCGCCCGATTAATCTTATTCGCGGGGTCCGACATGAAGTCCCGGGACGCAGCCATGACGGCCTCAGCGCGACCCACCACCTCCGCAGGCGACAAAACCTGCGCCGTCGGCACCCCGTCAGGCATGGCATCCGACGGAAACCGTAATTCCCTGAGGCACTGACGGAGTGGCCAACGCAGCACGTCGCCTGCTCTTCTTCTTCTTCCAATGGTTCTATGCCTAGCGGGCAGCTGGAGTACCCCCCCCCCCCTCCCCCAAAAGAATCCAGCCGAAAACTACTATGGTTTACCCACAAAACGTCGCACAGTTTGAACTGTGCCAATTGGCCCCGCGGTACAAACTCCGTGCAACATTTTTCAAATCGTCGGATTTTCCCCGGATATTTTTCCAGGCTGATGGACGAGCACGCCCTGATCTAACCTGTCAAAACCGCTATTTAATCGCATAAACCGTTCACCGTGTAGAGTGATTCCCATACGCTCGGCCTCGACTCAGTCCTTGAAGGTGTACGAGTGCCACCACAGAAACACACACCCCGACCGCCCCAACTTCTCGGCGATCTCCGTCGCCACCTCGAGGACCCAGTGGGATCCCGAGGCACCGTCGCCCTTCGCGACTAGCTTCCGGGGGAGCCCCCCCCCCCCCCCCCTCGAAAGCTCACCTCGTCAGCCTGAGGCACGTTCTGTGACCTCAGGTTGGCTACCAGGTCCTCCTCCGTCATGACGGCAGGGAACCTGAAGATGATAATCCTCTGCTGGGGTTCCTACGACTCCGCGACGGTGAGGCCGTCGTCTTTCAAGGCCTGGCTAGACCTAAAGAACTCCAGGTCTTCATCAGTCCTCGTCTCGACGACGACCCCCCTCGAACGGCCAGCACGCCGCGCACACCAACGGAGGCCGTGGCGAGGTTCACCAGCGTCATGAGACGCTGCTTCACCTCCGCCGCGGCCATCTCGCCTTCCGCCAGCTTAATAAGCACGGCTTGCGTGGCCACCTTCCTCTTCTTCCTCTTCGACGGCGGCAGTTGCTGTTGTTGTTTAGCGCTGGCCGCGTTGGCGGCGGCGGTGCCTCCACGACCGCCGTCACGACCATCTTGGCCGTGGGCGCCGCGGATACCGCTGCACTCGTCGTCATGGTTACCGCTGTGACCGCCGTCGTCACCGCCGACACCGACGTCGTCACCAACGTCGATGCCGGCGTCGTCTCCTCCACCACCGTCATTACCACGCCCGCCCAAGCCGCCGTTAGACCCTTCCTCCCCCTTCAGCGCTGACGGACCTCAAACCCGGAAGCGAGTTCCGCCAGGCGAAGGGATCTCTGGAAGGGAGCCCCCAGACCATGACAAGGTGGCGACCCCCCAGGGGCCCTAAGTTGGCATTGACTTCTCGAGGGGTTAACGTGTTGTTCCTGCCTCTCGGCCTACAACACGGCCCCCTATCGGGCGAGGGGTCGAGATCACGCTCGACCAAAGCACCACCCCGTCTGCAGACCAAGGTCCGGCCGAAGCCAGACACATGCGCGACGGGGCGCAGCTTCCAATTCCCTCCCGGAGACCTAGCCCGGGAAGCCTCTTGGTCTGGGGGGAGCACTATCCAAACCCCCTACGGCCTGAGCAGAGCCGTGCACGAGCCAGAATGTAAGCGCAACTCCCACCGCCGGGCGCAGTTCGAAAAGCCCTAGTCCAGCATGCGGACTGTTAAACCACTACCACCACGAGTCCTACTCCAAATGACGTAGTTGCAGTGTGTTCTTACTCCCAGGCATTTGTCAAAGTGGACCCCCAAGTACCTGACGCTATTCTTAAACGTAATTCTGCTATTTCCTATTTTGACTGTCGGGGGTCTGTTCGCCAAGTGTTGGCTTCCTAATTGCCTTTCGCCTTCTGTCAGGGCGGCCTCCTCCCCTTCTACCCACTGGAGCTGGACGTTTCTAGTCGCTTTTCAATACTATCGCCTCTGTCTTCTTCTCTGAGAGCTTCAGCTTTGCTGACTTCACCATTTAACTATTTCGATAACTACGTTTTGTGCTTTTCTTTCTATTTCCTTTCGTGAGTCTCCCGTAATAAGTACAAGGAGATCATCAGCGTATGCTACAAAGTTATCAGGAAATATATCCTCGTGGATTCTGAGGAGTCCATCAAACATGAGGTTTCAGCACACGGGGCCAAGGACGGTTCCCTGGGGGCAACCCCTCGTGGCCTTCTTGCAAACCTCTTCATTGCCAAGTACAATTTTAACTTTCCTATCATCAAAACAGTTTCAAAGAACTTCGAAAATGTTCTTTGGGCATTCCCATTCTCTGAGGCTATTTAGGACCAAGGGCCACCACACGTTGTCAAATGCCCCGGATATGTCGAAGAGAAGCGCCACAGCATAGACGTTCTCACAGACCCCCACCATGCGACGCATCTCCACGATCGCGTCCTCCGCCGATTTAGCCACAGTGAAGCCAAATTGTCGGTCGAAGATCCTCCCCGGCGCAGTTGCAGTTACCGCGAGTCGCCCCTTGAGAATATTCTCGAAGACTTTCCCTATGTCGGAGAGGAGACAGATTGGGCTATATGATTTCCGGCCCTTCTCATCCTTATCCTCGCCTTTCAGGAGTACGACAAGCGAATCTTCCTTCCAGACAGAGGGAAAGACGCCGCACTGAAGACACCCGTTGAACAGCCGTACCAAGTGTTCTGGGATAATGGAGAAGGATTTCTTCTGCACCTGAACCTCAATGAGATCGGATCCCGCTGCCTTCCTATTCTTTAGAGTGCGGAGTGCCTTACAGACATCCGCTTCCACAAATACAGGGGCGTCAGAAGTGTCCGGCACAAAACTTGCACCATCGCTCACTTCTTTCTGCTCCGGTTGACAACTACGAAGAAGATTGTCTACGTTTGACTTTTTGGTTGGTCCTGAAAAGGACCGTTCTGTGAAAGAGGGAGGACTTTAGGGGGACGCGGGAGTGTCGAATAGATCGAACTCTTCTTGAAGGGAGAGTTTGATCTCTAGAACGTCTTGCTCGGTCTTGGCTGGAGGAGTAAAGAAGAGGTCAAGTGTCGGGGCCTTTCGGCGCGGATCCCGGGGGATCGGAGAGTTGAGGTACTTGCTGAAATTAGTTTTAGAAGGAGAGCAAGGGATTCGTTTCTTGTAGGGGATACCCGGTCGTTGGGGTTTTTCGGGCGACGGCGGAAGCGGGGAAATGAGTTCCGGCGGCGAGACCTCGGCGAGAACGCGGGAAATGGCTTGCTCGTCGGCCTGGTTCTGTAGGAGAAGCTTTAGCCGGTCCTGACTGGCGCACGTATCTTTTGCGTCCGGCTCGTTTCGGCATAAGCTGTACATGTCTATTGAGGTGGATAGTCAGGTAGAGCACGAATAAAGCGTACGTCGAGACAGAAGCTCGAAGTCCGAGCTTTCTGTGTCGAGCACGAAAATTCCCGTGCGTCTAGCCGGCGTGCGTCGAGAGGGAGCTCGAGCACGAACCTAACCCGTGCGTCCCGAAGGAGCACGACCTAGCCGTGGAAACGCGAGAGAGCACGAGAGCGTGCGTCTTTGACGTGCGTCGAGCGAGATCTCGAGCACGAGTGAGCGGGAGAGCACGAGAACGTGCGTCTTCGTGAGAAGGGGGGCTCGAGGAAGCGAGCGCCCTATTGGCTGGGGTAGAGGCGGTGGGGGGCTCGAGGAAGCGAGCGCCCTGATTGGTGCGGTCTCGGGAGCTCGAAGAAGCGAGCTGCCCGAGACATCGAGGCGAAGGAGTTGTTTCTTGGTTCTGAAAAGAACCGTTTAAAAAGGAGTTCTGAAAAGAACTAATTTTCTATGAAGATCCGGAGTCGAGATCCCTGGCTGATGGTCGTCCGAGGGTTTGACGCCTTTCGAGAAGAACTCCGGAGAAGTCCTCGAGAATGTTGGAGAAATAAGGAGAGAGAATGGTTGGTTTTGATGAGCTCGGTTTATTCCGGGAGTGAGGTGCTCTCGTCGGAGGTCGTGCCAGAACTGACCGGAGAGCGCGCAGCGCTCTCCTCTTATACCCATTGGGGGTCGAGCGGTGCGCCAATCACGAGCGAGGCGGCGGCGGCGGCGCGGTCCGACCGGCGAGCCAATCGCGAGCGAGGCGGTGCGGCGGCGCGGGCCGACCGGCGAGCCAATCGCGCGCGAGGCGGTGCGGCAGCGCGGTCCGACCGACGAGCCAATCGCCGCGAAGCCGTTGGCGCAACGCTCGAGTATTACAAATTCTAAAGATTATACTTTTAACAAAGCTCGACGTTCTCGATGTTTCACCGACTCGAGCGTTGAAATTCGTTGAACGAATCTCAATCTCGTCGGGAACACCGAACGTCGAACTTTGGTGCGATGAATGTTTTTCAGGTAACGATAAGTAGTTTAGTTTAATTACAAGATATTGGAATGAGTGGAAATGAATGACAATATAGAATGGATGTTAAATAATAAGAGTGAACGGGAATTTTTGCGTAAGCGATTGTGAGAGTGAATGCGAATATCTGTTGAAACAATAAAGTTAGGTTTTTTAGTGGGAACGTCTCGGGCAAGGGGTTTTCGCCCTTGTGGCGTACAACACGATGTATCATCTTCAATATTGTCGTCGAGGACGTGCGTATCGAGGAGGCAGCTGGCGATTTGTTTCATATCCGGGGTGAAATCTTCACTACTCCGGATTCTGCTGAGCACTTTCTCAATTCCGTGTTTTTCCGCTTCGAGCTTATAAACGATGCCCCAAGGCTCCTTATTCCCGTGCGATGTGACAAAGTTTCTCCAGCTTTCTCGTTTCGCGATTTTCACCTCGTTGTTGTAGCCCCTCAGAGCCTTGCGGTACGCCAACAACTTCGGTTTCTTATTCTCGCTATCGATTTTCTTATTCTGTCACGCACGTCTCCTTTGGTATACGGCCTTCTTTGATATGGTAAGATTCTTTGTCCACCACGGATTGGACCTATTGAATCGTTTCTTTCGCGGCATTGACTCGGTGCAAACCTCTGTGAGGATACCTGTGAGAGTCCCTGCCATCTTATTGAGATCGTCTGCGGAGTTGATCTCAAGTGTCCTCAACTTCAATCTAACTTGATCTTTCAGGATCTCAGTGAAGCAGTCCGAGTTTGCCTTTTTCACATTAAAGCGGGTGGCTCCGAGACGTCATTGAGACGCGCACTGGGCCACAACTTGTATTTTTTTTAGGGGATGTAAGCTCCCAGGGACGTCGTTGAGAGGCGTACTGGGCTACAACTTTATTTTTTAATTTTGTGTGTGTGTGTGTTGGTTTTGAATTTTGATGAAATCTGTAAAGCGGTTCAGATTTTATAGATTTCGAATTTATCGGTAAAAATTAATTTTGCCCTAAATCACGTCGACTCTCACTAAATCTACTGAAATGTTATAGACAAAAGTAACATACCAAGTCCCGATAAGGGTCCCCATTATCGGGGACGCATTAGCTATCTCTATCGACACAGACGTATCGCAATAAGCGATATCGCCAATAGGTCCCCCTTACTCAATCCTAACATCAACAAATTCCTCTGCGTGCTAAACGTCTTGCCACCTCTACTACCATCTACTATAGGCATAACGGAGCAAGTCTCCTTACGCAATCTTAGCATAAGCGCTTCGGCGGTCTCGCGGTACTTCGCTATCTTTTCCTTAGCGGCTTCAGAGAGATACGACTTGTTCTCAAAACGGACTGTAACGTCCGCGACTACAAGTTCGTTCCCTAATTCTATGACCAAGTCAGGCTTCTTTAACTCCCCCGCAACATTCACCGACCGCTCTACCATAACGGTATGCCGAACGGCTACTTTCTGCGCTATTAACTCTTTAATTTCATCATGGCGCCTAATGCGTGCTGACTTGGTCATAATGCACCCCCCAATTACATGGCCTAGCGTCTCCGGCTGAAGACCACACCTCCGGCACTTTACATCTAATCCCGCCTTTGCTCTACTCAAAACTACCCTAGTGCCGAAGGTGTTAGTCCTCAACCGGAGCGCATCTAAATACCGCGAGCCCCCGAGCAACGCTGGATTCCCTAACCACTTATTCCCTACCCTATCGTTCCTAAACATCCTAACCCCCTGGCCCTCAGATCCCAGCCGCTCCCAGTCGTCGGTTATCTGACGACATGTCCTACCCTTCAGGGTGTTAAACTGATCTAACGTTTCAGGGAGCCGCTGGGATCCCAGCGCCTGCGCGGCTTTTTGCGCCGCCACCCTAACCCCCCTCTATCTAACACCCCCTGAATAACCGGGTCCCGGGATTCTTTCAATTTTATATGACTCTTAATCGTCGCAAGCTGTATAACCCTCTCAAACTTTACCAACCCCAACCCACCCTTAGCCTGCGACGTATAAAACAACCCTGTTGCCGTTGACGAAACCAGATGCAACATCGACTTAACAACCTGCCTTACTTGTTGATCTATCATCCGGAGCGTACCCTTCGCCGGTTTATTTGCCGCAAGCGCATATATAAACCGGGGAAGTACGTACGTCCGGAGTAGATCAACTTTTTGGCCGGGCTTAAGTCTCAGTCGCCCTGTGTTCGTCACCGCCCCCAGGATCGTTGGCACTACTGTTCCCTTAATTAGCCCGCGCCAAGGCCCAAATTTTACCCCCAGGTATCGCAGGGTGTCTTCCGCGCTAACCGCAGGGACACCCTGGTCACCAACAAATAATCCCGGGTCCCGCGTGTACCAAGTCTTGCTCTTTGCGCATATTTCAAAGGTCGAGCACTTATCTACGGACAAGCTCATACCGAGCTGACCGAGAAAGCCCTCAACCATCCCTAACTGACTCTGTGCCTCCGTTGGGCTACTAGCTAACAAAACTATATCATCCGCAAAGGCCAAGACCGACACATTCGCCCCCCCCCCCCCTAACTTAACCCCTAGGGTTTTACTGTCGACATCGTCCATAAGCGCGTCAATAGCTAAGTTAAACAACAAGGGCGGCAGAGGGTCACCCTGCTTGACACCACGCCTAATGCCGATACCGACACACGCATCTACCCCCTTAACCGAGGTCTTACACCCTACATACATGCTACAGATGAGCCGCCGGATGTGTTCGGGGACGCCTTTCCAGGCCAGCGCTGGCCCCAGGCAGGAGTGCGGCACGGTGTCGAACGCCTTCGAGACGTCTAGCACCGAGACAACGCCGCCCTGACCCGCCTTCATCGCGGTCAGCGCCTCATTGAGGATGAGGATGTTGGAGCCACACCCGTTCTCGGCAGTGAATCCCTTCTCCCGCGGGCTCTGCTCCAGGAACTCCCGCAACTGGCGACCATCGACCCCAGCGTAATCGGCCTCCAGTTCTTGACGTCAGAGGGGTCCTTGCCCTCCTTAGGAATCAACGTTGTCCGATTCCTCTTCCACGCGGACGGGAAATGACCCTCCCGCAGTAGGCAGTAGGTTGAAGAGCTGCGACAGCAACTCCGGAACCCGCGTCTTGGTCAGATGGCACCTCCTCACCCCGTCGAGACCCGGAGCCGAATCGTTCTTAATCCTACTTATCCTAGCCTTAACTTCTACGGGGGTCACTGGACGGAAATAACGACTAATATCTACTGACTCTACTCCCGCGTCTACTAAACCATCGCAATCCGGGCCGGAGGTACCCCACAGAGCGCCATACAGCCGCGCGATATCCTGTGACCTCGGAGGATCACGCTTCATGTCGGCAAAGAAAAAATCTCCCTTTACCGCCAACTCAGTGAGCCTCCGAGGGCACTTGTCGTAGAGCTCCTGCCAACGCGCGTAGGCGAACCGCTTCCACACATTGTGGTTCGGCGCCCGCCCAGGAGCCTGGCCACGATGCCGCCCGGCCCCTACTCCCACCGGGACCGCACGGACCCCGGCGGATTCAGGCACCGGGCGGTCTGTCGTGCCATGAAAGATCCCGGGCAGGCGATCGTCCACGAATGCATCAAGCAGCCCACCAAGCGCGGTGCCTTTCTCCCTCACCGATGAAAAAATTTGATTTAATTATATTCTTTTAGGATTGCAGCAAAGGCTTTTATTAAACTCGATCCAGTGCTTAGGGCAATCAGTTGCTTCGAAGCCGGAAATATGGGTTTTCCACTTTGTTCACAGTCCAGAGAGCACAGTTTACCCGCGCGGCTGTATGCCCGCAGGACCCCCCGCGCCCAGGCGAAACCCGACGATTCCGGAATCGCCGTACTCTCAATCGCTTCGGACAGCGTTAACCCCCAATCTACAAAACCCCCCTCCCCAATACTCTAATTCCGTCCAATGACCCCGCTCCCCTCCTCTTCACACACACTCGCACTCTCGCCGACACACACCCACACTACTACTCGCAAAACCCCCTACCCCGACATCCCCGACCACCTCCGTCACTTCCCCCACTCACGCTTCCACACATACTCTCACTTACGACTACCCCTACATCATTACTCGCAGACCCCGGACTCAGAGGGGGGGCCGGCACGGGCTCCTGAACCGGTGCCAACCCCCTCCTCCTATCCGAGATCTGCTTACAGGTCTTTCCAGGAAAAAAACGCATGAGCTCATTATTGGGCTGCCTATGATTCTTATAAACCTCATTGAGGGCTCTAAGCCTCTCAATCTCATTGGGCGTCCACACGTGAAGGCGCTTACCTGGCAGACCCTCACGCGCGGACGCCCGTGCCCTATTTTCATTGCGAATCACAGGGTGTTGCCACCTCTCGTGTTGCGAAAGACCCCTCTGCGTCTGGAAAGACCTGTTACACTCATTACACCTAAATTCCCCCCCAACTTCCATGCGCGGCCCGCCACAACGGTTCTTATGACCATTCCAATTATTCAACCCCGGAAATACCAGAGAGCACCGGCTGCACCTTAAAGAGGTGTTTATTAGCCGGTGCTGTTCTTTAACATGATTTAAGAAGTCCCTTAAAGCAAGGAATCCCCTGGTCTGACCACGTTGTAGACAGACCGCGCATGTACTACCCCCCTCTCCTAGCGGCAAATCGATCCGATACCCCTCCGATCAGGTATCGCCGCCATCCCCCTCCCCTTCGCTCCCATCTTCCTCCCCCTCGGGCTTCTCTCCAACCTCCTCTTCTGGTACCTCCTCCAGCGCCTCTTCGGGCTCCGTTCTCCTCCTGCTCCGCCCGTTCCGCCCGCTCCTCCTCCTCCACACGCCGCCGCACCCTAAGGCGCTCGCTCCTCCTCCATGGATAATCTTCTTCGATGATAGTTACTCCCAGGACAGGCCCCCCCGGAGATCCGAATGGGGACCAGTTTTTCCTCCGGTATTTGTTGCCCTGGTTGTGCCTGCCATGCTTTTCTTTTTAAAACATGAAAAGTAAAACAAAGATTAGTAAACCCCCCCCCCCCTTTACTGGGCTTCCCAGTTGACCCCGGCCGTCTGAAGGACGACCGGGGCTAAGACAAGACTCTACATTACGCTCGCCGGCAGTGATTTTCTGCCGGCATAGGGCCACAGCCAGAGCTGCGTCCGCAACCGTCGACTCGCCCCCGGCTCAGCCAGGGTGCGATCCGACGGCCGAACTGTACAGTTGGCACATGTTTTGCCATAGGGCCAAGACCTAATACCCTATAACAAAACTTTAGACTCGGGAGGCGGGGGCGTCACTCCCCGAACACCGGTTAAGCCGGTGCCCCTTCCTTAAGGTAGTCCTTGCGGATAATATTCATTTCGCATAAATTCGAGGAATTTGGGAGAGAATTGCAAACACTTCTCGGTGGTATAAAAATCTGAAAAAATGCATGCACATTAAAGGTACTGAAAAGATTAATTTTGCACAATAATAATTCGAAAATGTTATTAACAAATTGATGAAAAAAAAACAATTGTTTAACAAATATTTCGATGCCTCAAGATTTTTTTTTTCATAAAAATGATTCCTTCGTTTTTCCGAATACGTATGAATTTTTTCAGATTTTAGAGTTCACATTGAATTTTCGCATATTTTCCCTATAAAAAAACGCACAAAATTCAATGTGAACTCTAAAATCTGAAAAAATTCATACGTATTCGGAAAAACGAAGGAATCATTTTCATGAAAAAAAATTTTGGGTCATCGAAGTATTTGTTAAACAATTGTTTTTTCACCAATTTGTTAATAACATTTTCCAATTACTATTATGCAAAATTAATCTTTTCAGTACCTTTAATGTGCATGAATTTTTCAGATTTTTATACCACTGAGAAGTGTTTGCAATTCTGTCCCAAATTCCTCGAATTTATCCGAAATGAATATTATTCGCAAGGACTACTTTAAGATGATTTTCAAAATGATGTGCAGTATACCAACAAATGTTTCTTCAAAACAAAAATTGTACGCCAAGTATTAAAAGAGTAGCCATCCTTTGCAAAAAAAACTTCATAAAAAAATGTCCTTTCAAAAATAATTGAAATAGTAGCCAGCCTTGCAAAAAATATCACAATAAAAAAATTCTTTAAAACAACTGAAATATGTTAGCCAATTAAAATTTATCATGAGTAGATCATCAGTGGATGATATGGCACAAAAAAACTTGGCGTACCAGAGACACGTTAAGTTTTTAATGATACACCAAGTCACTGGCATGCCAAGTTTTTTGTACCGCATCATTCACTAATGATCTACTCAATTTGATGATCTAATAAATTTTACTTGGCTAATATATTTTTTTGTTTTATTATTTTTTTTAAGAAATTTTTTATATCGAATATACGTTCTGGTAATTATTTCCAAAGCTGGACACTCTTTTAGCTCTCCGTGTGTAAACTATATTTTTCTATACACGGTCTGTACACTGGGTCTTCCAGGGAACAGTCGAGTTTTCAAAATGTTCCAAGCTTTCAAAAAATCTAAAAAATTCAGGAATACTTCTCGAAGTGTCTACTACACAACCCAAAAGTTCCCGAATTCAAAAGTATAACTATTGTTAATAAAAATTGAATTGTAGTTGAAAATGGGGACAAAACGGGTTTTTCTTTAAAAAATCATAACTTTGCAGCTAAGAAATGTAAAAAAAAGCTGTTATAGGGATTTGTAGCTTAGAGTATAAGCTTTCAAAAGAATATAGGGTCATTGGGGTGGGCTTTGAAAAGTGGAATTATATCAATACCTGAATGTCGAGTATGTTTTACGAAATCAGGCATGTTATAATTACACTGAATGGTAATTATTCGGCGTAAAATGAATGTCAGACGTTAGAATAATGTAATACAAATTTATTTTCAATAAAAACATTGGAACATAGCGGAAGACTAAGCCAAAAATGGAAAATACCTTGTTTTCAACATAAAAGAAAGTACAATGAAAATGGTCAGAAAAAGCATAAAATTATAAGAAACATGTATTTTAGTCATAAAAAGTCCGAAAAACTGTGAAAAAAGCACAAAAAAACTGCATCCGTTTACCTATCAAAACACCGACGCCGTCTGTACACTGACCATTTGACGGAACGGTCGCGACTTGCACAGACCGGCGTTTGCTTGCTATCGGCTAGATCCGGGTGCCACTGGAGCTTTTTGTCTTCATTACTAAATAGATTTTCAATGGAGGGAAATTTCAGTTCGAAATTTCGACTATTCCTTAAAAAACCCAGTTTACACACGGAGGGTTAAGTATATAGTATTTTGTAAATATTTTAAATACTCAAATTCTTTTTTGGTATTTTAAATACTTTTAAGTACAAAATATTCGGAAACATTTCCATTTTTTGAGAATTACTGTACACTGGGCGGCAGAAATGGTGTCCCTGCCGCCCAGTGTACACTGGTTCCCCCGAGGGACACCATTTCTGCCGCCCAGTATACGATTAGCTAAAGCCGAAGTGCTAGTCCTGTCGGTACAGTCCCGTCAAACGTAAGTTTCAGATAAAATTTCGATCGCTTCTCGATGGGATTAAAATGTTTAAAAATCAGGCATGTTTAAGGTACTGAAAAGATTGATTTTGCATAATAATAGTTAAAAAATGATATTAACAAATTCATGAAAAAATGAATTGTGGAACAAATTACCCGTCAGTCGAACTTTTCGTTTTAATAAAAATGATTCATTAATTTTTCTGAATACATATGAATTTTTTCAGAATGTCTATTTTTTAAAGTACGGTTGCAGCCTCTAATTTTGTTTAACGAAACGCAATTTTTTAAACTAAAAATAAATTCATTCGTACACAGAAAAATTAATCAATCATTTTCATTTAAAAAAAAGTTGTTTTGTCAGGTAATATGTTGAACAATTAATTTCTTCACTAATTTTGTAATAACATTTTGATATTATTTTTATTCACAATCAATCTATGCAACACATTCCATTAGTGTAATTTGTTTCAGATTTTTATTTCATTGAGAAGTGTTCGCAATTCTCTTAAAATCCCACGTTTTGTCGGCCTGTACCGAGACGATTACGCTAAATGAGGCGCCATTATAAAAACGTGGTGTGGGGATATCTCTAGCTGATCTCTGATTACTACACATCGTTTGCTACAGCTGAATAATGTTTACATTTCGCATGATCATACGTGCGTACGCTGAACGGGACTGCAGGACTGATGAAGATCCGAAGGCACGGGTTGGATGGGAATGGGAAGGGAAGGGAGAGCGGATTGGTTCGTTAGTCGCGAAGGGGTTACGCTCAGTCTTGGTCGGCCAGCACCAGCCAGCATTGCCAGTTGTCGTGCTAATTGACGTCACCTCACCTGCCCCACCGTTGTCTCATCATTGTCCCATCGTTTGCACAGCCTTTCCCCCCAGTGCCACCATGATTACCAGTAGTAACAGCACTCGGATCGTCACCTTGTTAAACCAATGCCTCGACAATTTTCACTGCAACTGTACCTCATGTTCCCCATTTCCCTACTTCCCCCGCAATCTCGTGAATGAAACAGTCCCAACAGACATTTCATTCCTTCCTTTCTAATTGCCATATTTTACTCGTTTCGCAGCATATGAGATTCGATGCTTCGTAGAGTAAAGTATTGAGCAGGGCGTGTTAATATTCGAAAATTCAATAATAATTTTATTAATGATCAAATAATTCAATAATTCAAATTGCACATTTCTTCTCCATTACATTTGAATGTTTACAAAGTTAACTGAATCAAGAAGTCTGTTTATCTATTTTGGCTTCGTCATCGAGGATGCCTTGTTTATGTAACTCTGAGCAGTACTGTTTGTTGGTAGTCACTTTCAATTGCTTTTGTGATATTTTACGTGAGTTAGAGCAGAACGTACATTAAAAAAAAATTCCAAGCCGTAATAAAATCGAACCCTTTGATAGATTCATCCCAAATTCAATACCAGTCCTTTAACATAGTTTTATTTGTTAACAATTATTTGATTCAATAATTACAACTTATGCCGCAACTAGAGAACATACAGATATCTTCCGAAAAAATTCAAAATTGAACAAAAATTAATCGGACGTTTGAATTCGTTTGAAAATGTTCACAAAGGTGGTGGGGTCTACCTGACCCTCGTGTGTACTAAAATTCAGCTTCATTCGCAAAGCCTTTCTTCAAGTATCGAATTTGTACCTTGCATGCCATCTATACTCATACACACATATGAGGCATTCTCCATCAACTCTGTTACTTTTTCTTCACCCGCTTTAATCTGTTTCATAATTACTCATACAGATAATTCTCTCTAATTGTCTGTAATATATATTTTTTAACAGTCAATCTTTCGGAGTTCCACAATACCAATTTTTTCATACGCTCTGAATATGCTGCTAAATCTACAGCGAAATAAAAGGTATTCAAAATAAAACTTGTACGCCAAGTATTAAAGAGTAGCCATCGCTTGCAAAAAATGTCACAATAGAAAAATTTCCTTTAGAAATAATAACACAAATGCAATATATTAGCCAAGTAAAGTTTATCGTCAAACGATCATCAGTAGATGATTCGCTATAAAAAAACTTGGCATGCCAGAGACACGTCAAGTTTTTGATGACACACTAAGTCACTGGCATGCCAAATTTTTTATAGCGAATCATCGTACGCTAAAGAAATGACAAATGCACCAATAAAATTATAAACTTCTTCCTCCCTCGCTTTCGCCTTTTCTTCTTCTACCCTCGCTTCTTTCCCCCTCGCTTTTTGATCGCTTCTTATTCGCTTGCTTTCTTCTTCGCCGCTGCCTCCTTTTTTTCTTCTGTCCTCGCTTCTTGCTCCGTCGCTATTCCATTCCCTTCATCGCTTTCTTCATTCATTTCTTCTTCGCTTTTATCTTCCGTTTTCTCTTCATCACTCGCGTGTCCCTCGTCTGCGTATCGTTGCCTCCTTGCGTCCTTTGTTTCAAACAGGGCGACACGCGCTGCTGTTCTCGCTGCTTCGGGTAATGCTCTGTTTTAACAAAAAATAAGATTTTCATGTCAGTATACTCAGAATCACCTGAAACGTTGAGTAAAATGATCTCGAAAAAATGTCCGTGTGTGGATGTGTGGGTGTATGTTCCATGCAACCAAAATTCAATTGTCTATAACTCATGAACAGCGCGATGGATCGAGCTGGAATTTAGCAAACCAGTAAAGTTGTAACTCCTCTTTGATCGGTGTGATTTTTAATAAAATGTATCCATGGATACAAATTATATCGAATTTTTTTATTTTCGAAAATATGTATACTCCAACTTGCGTAAAAGTTCGACAATTTAGCTAAATTGTTCTTCATAACTGAAGATACGTTCAATTTTGTTTGATATTGAATTTCGAGGACATCCGCAAAGCGGTTCGGATTTTACAGAATTTTGAACTTTTGAAAAAAATAATAATAATGAAAGAAAAGAATTGTTCTAAATCATATCTAATTTCAACAAATCAAACGAAATGTTTTGCAGACGAAAAATAAAAAGCAAAAAAGCAGACTTTTGATAGCATCAAATCAAAATCGTTTTTATCTCTTTCCCTCCAGATATTAGCGACCTCTCAAACTCACCCTGCGCCCTATGTCCACGCACCATTGGCTGCAACAACATAAATTTATAAATAAAAGAAATACGTCGAGTGGTAGTGAAATCGACAAATTTCACATCGTAGTGTAATCTATCACTACGTAGATGCCAGGCAGGTGTCTGGCCTGGTGAAATCGTCAAATTTCACTACGTAGTGACAGATTTCACTACATAGTGACAGATTTTACTACGTAGTGACAGATTTCACTACGCAGGCACTACGCAGGCACTCTGCTTGACCGATGACAGAATTGTACTTGTGGTTAAGCAGACACTACAAAACCGTGGACTGCGTAAGCATAAGTACAATTAAGTACTTCAATTTATTTTACATTGACAGAAAAATGTGTACTTAGAATTCTTCGACGTCTGTCGTTCGAGCCGGGAGCTCATGTCCCTCGATGAACTCCCGAAGGAAGAGGCTGTGGCGCATTTCAAAGCCCCGAATCATGGCCTCACGCTTAGTCGGCTGCGGCCTTTTGTAGACGCCGCCGAGAACATCTCTCATACGCTCGTTGGACAGATATTTTCGTTACTGCAATTCTGACGTAAATGGCACCAAACCGACAACAAGTCGCCCAAGCATTTCGGGGATTTCAAAAAGGTTTTTGTTCGTACTTCGTCGATATCGATACGGCCTTATCGCGACAATGTCTTTAATATCTGTGACCTCTGTGACTGCTTTTGTTTTTGTGTTCGGTTTGCGCCCATATGCAAATGCGACGGCAGCGCCGTTTGTGGGAAAATAATCTACTCGCGAACGGCGCTGCCAACATTTAAACGCGACGGCAGCGGCGATTGCGGGAAATTTGAATGTGGGCCCAAACGAATAAAAAATCACGAGTCGCGGAGGTCACAGACCTCCGCGACTCGTGAGGCAATTTTACTGCTGTACGCGAAATTTCGTCAGGTTCGTTCCTATCTTTGGTACGAGAGATTGGAATTTTCGATTTGTCTTTTTCTTGTCGGTTAATGTCGATACTGATTTGTGACAACTTAAGTTCCATCGCTGAAACTATGTCGCTCTATAACTTAGAATTGTTTTTGGTCTTAGTATGAGAGACTGAATCGTTCGTATCAATTTTTCTTGTTGATACGAACTGTTCGTTTGTTGTTGGTTTGTGTCAACGCTGATTTGTGACACCCTTTCTTCTATTCCCGTAATCTTATCGCTTTCTATCTTAGAATTATTTGGTTTTTGTTAAATTAGGGTTCTAGATTCATTATTGTCTTCTAGAATTCGGAAATGTCCCTGTCTGTCATCTCCTTGAAACAGTAGTTTGATCAAAGAATATAGACGTATATAGAAGCACAGTTTCTATGCTTCTCCTGAAGCTACGCAGAAACTGGGGTACCCATCTAAAGCGACGCAAATACGTTGGTACCCCAGTTTCTGCACCGCTTCAGGAGAAGCATAGGACCTGTGTTTCTATATACGTCTATGTTCTTTGGTTTGATGTACTGTTGTGGAATTTGATTGTGTTTTGGTTCGATTGCATCAAATGTGGCTATACAAGCAATTTTATGTCGCTGAAGCTAGCAGGCGGTTCAGCAGGCGGTTCGCCGCGCGACCAGTGGTGCTCACGCGCCACCGTGAGCGCGGCTACCCCTACCGTTCGGCCACGTCTCTCGACGCGCAAATCTTTTTTTCGATGTATGGCATGGCATTGTTATGACTTAAATCGTTACAAACGCATAGAGAAAGATCTCTACAAAGCCAAATCATCGAAACACAGATAAATCTATTTATTGTGAATTTTCACTATTCAGCTGTCTCTCTCGAGGTATTAATTCTGTTTTCGGGGTGTACATTGGCTGAATTATTTTTTCTACCGTTTAAAACATCCATGAAAAGACATCTGTAAAATTATAAGTAATGTACACCCGCGGAAGTCGAGATATTAAATGTTAAATGCGAGTTTCTCGCGCGCTCGCGCGCGGACATCTCTCTCGGGGGACAGGTAAAGAAAAAAAGGTGTACATTGGCTAATTATTTTTGCTACCGTTTAAAACATCCACGAAAAGACATCTGTAAATTTATAAGCAATGTACACCCGCGGAACCCGAGATATTAAATGTTTATTTCGAGATTCTCGCGTGGTCGCGCGCGGCCATCTCTCTCGGGGGACCGGTACAGAAAAAAAGGTGTACATTGGCTGATTATTTTTTCTACCGTTTAGAACATCCACCAGAAGAAATCTGTAAAATTATAAGCAATGTACACCCGCGGAAGCCGAGATATTAAATGTTAACACCGAGTTTCTCGCACACTCGCGCGCGGGCAGCTCTCTCCCGGGACCGGTATAGGAAAAAACGTGTACATTGGCTGATTATTTTTTCTGCTGTTTAGAACATCCACGAAAAGACATCTTTAAAATTATAAGCAATGTACACCCCCGGAAGCCGAGATATTAAATGTTTATTCTGAGTTTCGCGCGCGGCCGCGCGCGGGCATCTCTCGGGGTACCGGTAAAGAAAAAAAGGTGTACATTGGCTGATTATTTTTTCTACTGCTTAAAATATCCACGAAAAGACATCTATAAAAATATAAGCAATATACACCCCCGGAAGCCGAGATATTAAATGTTTATTTCGAGTTTCGCGCGCGGCATCTCTCTCGGGGGACCGGTATAGAAAAAAAGGTGTACATTGGCTGATTATTTTTTCTACCGTTTAAAACATCCACGAAAAGACATCTGTAAAATTATAAGCAATGTACACCCGCGGAAACCGAGATATTAAATGTTAAATGCGAGTTTCTCGGGCGCGAGCGCGCGGGCATCTCTCTCGGGGGACCGATATAGAAAAAAAGGTGTACACTGGCTGATTATTTTTCGTGCTGATTAGAAAATCTATCGAAATATTTCTGTCAAGTCATAAGCAATGTACATCCGCGGAAGCTGAGATATAAATTGTTTATTGTTAGTTTTACCCATCGGGCCATCTCTCTCGAAGTGCGAGTATATTTAAAAAGATGTACATTTGCTAATTATTTTTTGTACTGTTAGGAACATGTAGTCAAAGATATCCGTCAAGATATAAGCTATGTACACTCGCGGAAGCTGAGGTATAGATTTTGTATCGACTTTCACCGGTCGGCCATCTGTCTCGAAGGGCCAGTACAGTTAAAAAGGTGTACGTTAGGTAGTTATTTTTGTAGTGTTCGGAACATCTATCAGTATATATCTGTCAAGTTTTTAACAATGTACACCCGCACAAACTGAGATGCAGATTTTTTATTGCGAGTTTCACGGATCGTTAAAATAAGTGTACATTGGCTAATTATTTTTTGTACAGTACAGAGCATCTGTCGAAAGAAATATGCCAAGTTATAAGCCATGTACACACGCGGAAGCTGAGGTATTGATTATTATGTATTTCCTCCAATCAGCTACTTCGCTTGAAATTTCAGTGCAGTTATTTGATTAGAATTTTTTATTAGAATACTTTTGTCAAGGTGCAAGCAATGCGTGCCGGATGCTGAGATGTCATTTTTTTCTTTTGCTAATTGTGACATTGCGCGGACCGCTATTAGAATACAAATGTCATGATGACGTTGTATAAGATCGATATCTGTGAACGCGTAAAGGATCTGGATTCGGTGATCTTCGATGTTTAAGCAGCCATGCAACCAATACTTTGATTGCTGACTGCCCAACCCTGTATCGGTTTTCTTATTAACTGCTAATCAGAAGGGCGTTAAGGGCGTCCTTCTGTGAATTAGGTGATAATGTATCTTCAGGTAGTCGTGTTTGGTCAGTGGAAAGCGCGATGGTTTTTTGACGCATTTGAATTTATAGATTTTGAAGTATTGAAATTTATTTCATTTATGCCTGTAGCTTTAAGGTGTAAATATAACGCGAAAATCTGCCGGTAATTTCAGCAAAACATGTCAATATAAGTAAAAAAAATTAGATAGTCTCATATGGTAGTCTATAAAAAGTCTGCGAAACTTGTGAAATTCTAGAAATATTGCTTTTTATTCGATCGAAACTAATGAATGTCTAAAATAATTTATGAAATACCGAATAATTAAAAAAAACTGTTGTATTTTCCGCCTATAATAGTAGCATGTAGTATGGTGATCACCTTAATTCCATAAAATCTCGCAGATTGTGTCGTTTCGGTTCTTTGCGATTCACTTGTTGTAAGGCTGTAGAAAAGAATAGAGGGCGAAGCGCCTCAACGATGGTTTGGAAAGGGAGGAGGGAACACTCGAGAAAGACAACGGAAATAAATAGCGGCGTATGAAATTTTATTACGTTTGTATTATGCCTGATTATTTTGACTCAGAAAACATTTCCTCATCATGTCAAAATATTTTATCACAGTCTAAGTTGCCTGTCAGTCTTTAAGACCACATCACATTTTTTTCACGTGTAAGCGTTAGTTTTTCGGCAAGTCAACGAATCTCGAAACGCTTATATCACGACTTGCATAACAGACTGCCATCTGTCTGTTCATCTAATTACATTTTTTAATATAAACTAGGGTTTTAATACATACTAAATAAATAAAATGCCTTCCAGCGGCCGAGTCGGTGAATCGAGTTGAATCGAAAAAAAAGCAGAAAAAATTACAAAAAATATATGTCGAAAAAAAAGAAAGACAAAAAAAAACCGATTATTTCGGCGACACGTGTGCACCGAGTCACGCGGTTCGTCGCCAGGCCATGGCGGATCCGAGTCTCCAGTCGACTCGCGTGTATTTTCTTTTCTTTCCGTTTATCTTTATCGAGCCGCGATATCGCGCACCGCCGACGACTCGCACTCGCGAGTCGCGAGACTGCGCCGTTACGTTACTCGCGCCGCACACGAACCTCGCGCATAGAGTGCCGCGCGATCTCTCGACGCGAAGGCGTTGAGTGGCATCCGAGCGCGGCGAACTTGTAAAATGGTGGCGAGAGATAAAAAGCGGAAAGAATTACAAAAAATATATGTCGAAAAAAAAGAAAGACAAAAAAAAACGATAATTTCGGCGACACGCGCGTACCGATCACTCGCGCGGCTCGTCGCCAGGCCATGGCGGATCCGAGTCTCCAGTCGACTCGCGTGTATTTTCTTTTCTTTCCGTTTATCTTTATCGAGCCGTGATATCGCGCACCGCCGACGACTCGCACTCGCGAGTCGCGAGACTGCGCCGTTACGTTACTCGCGCCGCACACGAACCTCGCGCATAGAGTGCCGCGCGATCTCTCGACGCGAAGGCGTTGAGTGGCATCCGAGCGCGGCGAACTTGTAAAATGGTGGCGAGAGATAAAAAGCGGAAAGAATTACAAAAAATATATGTCGAAAAAAAAGAAAGACAAAAAAAAACGATAATTTCGGCGACACGCGCGTACCGATCACTCGCGCGGCTCGTCGCCAGGCCATGGCGGATCCGAATCTCCAGTCGACTCGCGTGCATTTTCTTTTCTTTCCGTTTTCCTTTATCGAGCCGCGATATCGCGCAGCATCGACGACTCGCACTCGCGAGTCGCGAGACTCTGCGCCGTTACGTTACTCGCGCCGCACACGAACCTCGCGCATAGAGTGCCGCGCGATCTCTCGACGCGAAGGCGTTGAGTGGCATCCGAGCGCGGCGAACGTGTAAAATGGTGGCGAGAGATAAAAAGCGGAAAGAATTACAAAAAATATATGTCGAAAAAAAAGAAAGACAAAAAAAACGATAATTTCGGCGACACGCGCGCACCGAGACACTCGCGCGGCTCGTCGCCAGGCTATGGCGGATCCGAATCTCCAGTCGACTCGCGTGTATTTTCTTTTCTTTCCGTTTTCCTTTATCGAGCCGCGATATCGCGCAGCATCGACGACTCGCACTCGCGAGTCGCGAGACTCTGCGCCGTTACGTTACTCGCGCCGCACACGAACCTCGCGCATAGAGCGCCGCGCGATCTCTCGACGCGAAGGCGTTGAGTGGCATCCGAGCGCGGCGAACGTGTAAAATGGTGGCGAGAGATAAAAAGCGGAAAGAATTACAAAAAATATATGTCGAAAAAAAAAGAAAGACAAAAAAAAACGATAATTTCGGCGACACGCGCGTACCGATCACTCGCACGGCTCGTCGCCAGGCCATGGCGGATCCGAATCTCCAGTCGACTCGCGTGTATTTTCCTTTCTTTCCGTTTTCCTTTATCGAGCCGCGATATCGCGCAGCATCGACGACTCGCGCTCGCGAGTCGCGAGACTCTGCGCCGTTACGTTACTCGCGCCGCACACGAACCTCGCGCATAGAGTGCCGCGCGATCTCTCGACGTGAAGGCGTTGAGTGGCATCCGAGCGCGGCGAACGTGTAAAATGGTGGCGAGAGATAAAAAGCGGAAAGAATTACAAAAAATATATGTCGAAAAAAAAGAAAGACAAAAAAAACGATAATTTCGGCGACACGCGCGTACCGATCACTCGCGCGGCTCGTCGCCAGGCCATGGCGGATCCGAATCTCCAGTCGACTCGCGTGTATTTTCTTTTCTTTCCGTTTTCCTTTATCGAGCCGCGATATCGCGCAGCATCGACGACTCGCACTCGCGAGTCGCGAGACTCTGCGCCGTTACGTTACTCGCGCCGCACACGAACCTCGCGCATAGAGCGCCGCGCGATCTCTCGACGCGAAGGCGTTGAGTGGCATCCGAGCGCGGCGAACGTGTAAAATGGTGGCGAGAGATAAAAAGCGGAAAGAATTACAAAAAATATATGTCGAAAAAAAAAGAAAGACAAAAAAAAACGATAATTTCGGCGACACGCGCGTACCGATCACTCGCACGGCTCGTCGCCAGGCCATGGCGGATCCGAATCTCCAGTCGACTCGCGTGTATTTTCCTTTCTTTCCGTTTTCCTTTATCGAGCCGCGATATCGCGCAGCATCGACGACTCGCGCTCGCGAGTCGCGAGACTCTGCGCCGTTACGTTACTCGCGCCGCACACGAACCTCGCGCATAGAGTGCCGCGCGATCTCTCGACGTGAAGGCGTTGAGTGGCATCCGAGCGCGGCGAACGTGTAAAATGGTGGCGAGAGATAAAAAGCGGAAAGAATTACAAAAAATATATGTCGAAAAAAAAGAAAGACAAAAAAAACGATAATTTCGGCGACACGCGCGTACCGATCACTCGCGCGGCTCGTCGCCAGGCCATGGCGGATCCGAATCTCCAGTCGACTCGCGTGTATTTTCTTTTCTTTCCGTTTTCCTTTATCGAGCCGCGATATCGCGCAGCATCGACGACTCGCACTCGCGAGTCGCGAGACTCTGCGCCGTTACGTTACTCGCGCCGCACACGAACCTCGCGCATAGAGCGCCGCGCGATCTCTCGACGCGAAGGCGTTGAGTGGCATCCGAGCGTGGCGAACGTATAATTTGGTGGCGAGAGATAAAAATCAGAAAGAATTACAAAAAATATGTCGAAAAAAAAAACCAAAAAAAAACGATCATTTCGGCGACACGCGCGCACCGAGTCACTCGCGCGACTTGCCGCCGTCGCTCGATGAGTCAGCTGCAAAATGACGATCGTCTTAATATTGCCGTCTACTGCCGCGCATATAACGCGAATCGAGTCTCCGGTACGTGCAGTGAGCACAACCGATCGCGCGACGCGTTTTCAGTCGCAGCTTCCGTCTCGGAGTCTTATCTACTACATATTCAAATCTTTTCGCACTAGTAGCAACAGCGATGCACAATACTCGGCTGTACTTTGTGACGATCTGGGAGGTGCGCGACTGAGGGAAATTTTGTCACTGCGGACCTTTGACAAATTCACCTTCTTGAGTGCTCCTGCGTCGTATTTAGACTTTTCTGCTCGTGTCGACAATTTACCGCGTGCACCGATTATCACACTCATAATCCATGGGCGTACGTTTGTCATATCTTTTTGGTGGAATTGCAACGACGTACTCGTCAACACCATGTACGCCCAAACGAGGACGTGGGCTCCGCAGTCAGCGCCAACATTACCGTCGAGAATCTGCGATGGGATGTCGTTCGGACAGTATAACGTCCATTCGGCCCAGTCGAAATGACGTCCTTCTCTTCGCGTGTGCACTTTCTCGACGTAGCAACACAGCTTTTGTACCGTATTTTTCGAAGGTTGTCCATGCAGCGAGTCAATGTACACTCAGCAAAAAAATTAAGGGAGCAGTTAAATTTTACCGTTTTTTCACTGATTTTTGAAGCG
Organism: Pimpla rufipes; assembly: GCA_963932165.1. Classification (NCBI taxonomy): domain Eukaryota; kingdom Metazoa; phylum Arthropoda; class Insecta; order Hymenoptera; family Ichneumonidae; genus Pimpla; species Pimpla rufipes. The sequence goes on from OZ010630.1 coordinate 4,293,906, forward strand.
CTGTAAGTTTGTGAAAAATGATCGAATCGTAATAAAACAAAATGCGTTTTAAAGCTTCATATCTCTAGTTTGAAAATCAATGCAGTCTTTTTTTTTTTAAGCAACACGCTCGGCATGAACCTAAGGATTAGCGGGAAGGAAATTTTTTCAAATTTTTTGTCGTTTTCAAAGTCGTCCACGGGCACAAAAAATTTTTTTCTGGCTTTGTCAATACTGGGGTCCTTTAGCCTGGTTCTTCAGCTTCAAAATGGTGTTTTGTTCATCTCTGTACGACCATTTGTCGCTGAGATATGGGCATTTAAAGGAAAAAGGAGCTTTTTTCGTAGATCATCAATATCTCATGAACTAATGATCGCACAGCGAGCTAAAGGTAGGTTTTGTAAACTGGAAGAAATGCTCTAAAAGTACCTTCTGGTACCTTAGAGATTTTATTTTTTTATGTAACCTTAATATTGATTTGAAAAAGACCAAAAAAATGGACTTTTTCCCCGTTTTGGAAAATCCACGTCAACTTGGCAGATATTGCGATAATGACTCATGTTTTTAGGATTTTTTTTAGTTCAATACATGCCCAACGACCCCCCAAGATTAAAAAATTTATGTGCTGAACCGTTGTTTTTTCCCGAAGCGTCAAAGTTTTATCAAAAATTAAAGGAACACTTATTGTTCCTTAAATGGCATTTAATGATGACTAAAATTTAAAAAAAACTTTTCCGTTGTTTTTCTCACGGTTTCGCAATAACTACTCTTTTAATCTTTGAAAAAGAGAAAAATTAAAAATTTTGAATTTTTCTGAAAAAAAAAAGTTCGTAGGCATTTTTGTTTTTTTTTTGTTTTTCATTTCAAAGATTGTTCATAAGAAATTGTGAGAAAAATACCGTTTTTTAAGCAAAAAAATTCAAAATTTTTAATTTTTCTCTTTTTCAAAGATTAAAAGAGTAGTTATTGCGAAACCGTGAGAAAAACAACGGAAAAGTTTTTTTTTAATTTTAGTCATCATTAAATGCCATTTAAGGAACAATAAGTGTTCCTTTAATTTTTGATAAAACTTTGACGCTTCGGGAAAAAACAACGGTTCAGCACATAAATTTTTTAATCTTGGGGGGTCGTTGGGCATGTATTGAACTAAAAAAAATCCTAAAAACATGAGTCATTATCGCAATATCTGCCAAGTTGACGTGGATTTTCCAAAACGGGGAAAAAGTCCATTTTTTTGGTCTTTTTCAAATCAATATTAAGGTTACATACAAAAATAAAATCCCTAAAGTACCAGAAGGTACTTTTAGAGCATTTCTTCCAGTTTACAAAACCTACCTTTAGCTCGCTGTGCGATCATTAGTTCATGAGATATTGATGATCTACGAAAAAAGCTCCTTTTTCCTTTAAATGCCCATATCTCAGCGATAAATGGTCGTACAGAGATGAACAAAACACCATTTTGAAGCTGAAGAACCAGGCTAAAGGACCCCAGTATTGACAAAGCCAGACAAATTTTTTTTGTGCCCGTGGACGACTTTGAAAACGACAAAAAATTTGAGAAAATTTCCTTCCCGCTATTCCTTAGGTTCATGCCGAGCGTGTTGCTTAAAAAAAAAAAGACTGCATTGATTTTCAAACTAGAGATATGAAGCTTTAAAACGCATTTTGTTTTATTACGATTCGATCATTTTTCACAAACTTACAGCGCTTCAAAAATCAGTGAAAAAACGGTAAAATTTAACTGCTCCCTTAATTTTTTTGCTGAGTGTATATTATAGCCTTATGCGGGAAGACTATAATAAAGAGAACCCAGTGGGCACCTGTACCAAAGGGCATAAGCCACACGTTATAGTTTTGTGCCTTATTTTTCAACGCCCAATTCAAAAATCCGATGCGGTTGTCTTCAAACCTTAGCAAGTTTTGGAAAACAACGACATCGAAAATAAGGGGCTTGGTCTCGTCATCTAACTCGGCGCACACTACGTTTAGAAACGCGTTTATTACGTTGTCATCGATGTGTGACTTCGGTGTCAGAGTGAGCAGCGACTCTGTGCTGATATGCAGGCCAAGGAGGTAAAAGTCCGTAGCTTCCCAATCAGCCGGATAGTCGCTCACGTGTTTCCACGGGAGCTCAGACGAACCAGCTTCAACCGTCGTTACTCCAGCTTCGATGTCCCCTATGACCATCGAATCATCGCTCTCAGACACTCGACTTTGTCCTTTTTCGCTGCTCTTATCGCGGTTAACGCTCTCGACGTGGTTTGTCTTGACCTCCGTCGTTATTTTTTTTGGCAGTTGTGAAAAAAAACCTCTTCTCGGTCGCGACTGCGAAGAGTCGAACCACGCTTCTTCCGCCAAGTCGAGAGATTCCGATGTCTCGCGAGTCTTCAGCGGTCGTTGTCTGGAGGTTCGCTGCGGATACTTTCGGTCCTTTACCCGGCCGAGGAGCAGCGACTCTTGCGTCTGAATGAAACGTGGGATTTTTTGTTTCATTTTTTTTTTGAACACGATGTTCTTTACCACTCGGTTCCACGTTTCAGACGTTGCGTTTGAATCTCGAGCCAAGCCGGATCGTTGTAAAATTATACCCGACCACAGAGGGTAGTGCGGGAATAATTGATCGCGCAAGTACGCGATGAACAGCGGTACATACATCTCGTTCATTTCTTCTGTGTTGTCCTCTTCGATTTCTCTGACAATCTTCGAATGCACCGCGTTAAAATAATGCGAAAATGGCGATTGCTCTCGCACTGTTACGCCAAACATCCATTCGTCCTCGGCGATATCGGAAAAATCCTCTTGGAAATCTTCAGACTCGCACACTTTTTTCTCTGCAACCACGGTTTCCGTTAGCTCAAGCATGCCTGTTGTGGCATCGTTCTTCTCGATGTGAGAGGAATATTCCTCGAATTTCTTCGTTTTCCTGGGCGATCCAAAGAGAACGATGCACATCTCGAAAATGGTCGCTGCATCCTTCAGAGATGTCGTGTGGACAAGCAACGCCACGCACGTACCCAACAGTGTTCGAAGTTTTGGATCCTCCGTAAATCCCTTGATTCTTTTAATTGCAGCGTGAATTAAATGCGATGAGCAGACGTGTACGATCGTGAGCTGACGAAATTCTTTTCCTTCGTTTTGGATTTCCTCCCAGAGGCGTTGCAAATACGTCAAAATCGTGAGGTCATTGAAGGATTTCAGCACAGCCTGTAGAAGAGCGAGGCTAAAATCGGTTTCAATTTTGAAAATTATCGGTTGTACGCGAGCTGAATACCGTTTGATCGCGGTCGCAAATAGCGAGAGGCAAGTCGCGTTGCAGCCAACGTTGTGTGAACAGGTCACAAATTCGAGAACTGGAAAGGGGGATGTGTCTTCGTCTCCGGCCAGTGTCAATGCGTAGTAATACGGTCGTGTATCATTCTCTGGCGGATAGTCGACAATGGAGCCAGTAGCATCCAAATGAAGCAGCACCTGACTCTTCTTAGCACGTTCGATTAAATACAGGATTTGTGGCTCCGTGAAAAGAACTGTGTAAAAAGGTATCACGCAATATGCCTGGATGAATCCCGAGATATATTTCCCTTTCCATTCGACTTTGCTGCGCAACTGCGCGCGTAACTTGCACATGAATCGATGGAAATCGACGTCTAAGTCCGTTTCACATCGATCCTCACTCGCGATTTTTTGTAGCAACATCGTACTGGGCGCTGCATTTCGATTTCCCCCTTCTAACAGCCTGTCCGGAGCTTCTTGTAGACACTTCAATTTTACGACACTCGGAGCGTCTTGTCGCAATTGATGCGCTAACTTTTTTCGGTTTTCTCCGGCGATGAAGCGTCTAACGACCTCGTGCTCTTCGGCGTCGTAGTAACCGAGGCGGGTAACGTGTACCGTCGATTCACAATCCCGGACGATATTATCGTCGATACGGAATTGGAACGTACAACACGGTTTTTTCACGCTTTTACAAGCTGCGTTCGCTGTGAATGGAGTATATTTCTTCCTCGAATTGTGTTCATAGTGAACAACGTGGTTTTTGAACGATAACGCACATGTGAACACCGTTTCGTAATAAGAGTTGAAGACATCCGTCCATCCTTTACGTAAGGTGCGTTGTCCCTCACGCAGAAATTGATCAAAGAACGACCACGGTAATTGGAACGTCGCGTGAGCTTTGGGCTGTTCGCTATCATCTACGGCTTGGTTCGGAAGAGGGACAGAATCGCTGCTAACATTCGTTGCGCGAGGTAATTCAGCGACCGTTTCGAGTTCGGTATCGTGGTGGGAGCTTTCGTTAAAAATCAACGACGACGTAGCTTCCAACGCATTTTCCGGGTGCAAGAACCTTGTGTGTTCTGGTTCAAAGATAAAATCTTCCTGACACAGACTTTCCGCAGCGTCCGGTTGAAAATTATCGTTGATGTCGGCGAGGATTTGTTGATCGATGATTTCCAGTTTTGCTGCATTTTCGTTGTTATTTTCATCGAACAATGTTTCGTCGTCGCATGCTTCCTGTTGAATCGTCATCGACTCCTCGTCGAAACCGTCTTTCTCGTCTTTCTCGGTGGTATCGTCACGGATGACTTCGGCGGGTACTGAGAACACAGTATTAAAACGGCAAATTAGCAGACATATAGTAGCCCACGTGGTTTCTTATAATATAACGACTTATACACACTGTAATGTAGTCCGTTTCTTGACAATATTTTTATTTTCAGATTTTTTAGTATTCTTTGAAATTTGTGTTTTTTTTTACATGGAAAATATGTGAAATTTTAAAGAATACTTAAAAATCTAAAAAAATTCATACCTATTCAGAAAGACGAAGGAATTATTTTCATCTAAAAAAAACTTGGGCCAACGGAATATTTGTTAAACAACATTTATTTTCATCAATTTGTTAACAACATTTTGGAACTATTATTATGCCAAATAAATATTTTCAATACCTTTAGTGTCTACGCATTTTTTCAGATTTTTAGACCATCGGGAAGTGTTTGCAATTCTCTCGCACTTTTCTCGAATTTATTTGAATTGAATACGTCGCGTTCCGACATCCTTAAGGTAGCTGTAGCGCCTAGTATACGTTTCGCATAAATTCAAGAAAATTGAGAGAATTGCAAACACTTCTCGATAAACTAAAAATCTGGAAAAATTAATGCACCTTAAAGATACTGAAAAGATTATTTTTGCATAATAATAATTTAAAAATGTTATCAATACATTCATGAAAAAAAAAGAAAATAGTTTACCAAATATTTTCATGACCCAAGTTTTTTTTTTTAATAAAAATGTTTCCTTTGTTTCTCTGCATCAGTTTTTTTTCAGATTTTTAGACCATACAGATATGTTGCCAATTCTATCTTATTTTTCTCGAATTTATGTGAAATGAATACTAGACGTTACAGCCGTTACCTTAATACAAGCAGATAATGACAATTGAAATAATAATTCAATTAATTGCATTTAATAATTCATCCGAAATATTATTTCCACAGTGAATGTTTATTTGACTAGCTATTGCGATAAGGTCGAAAGGCCACGATCTCATCGAAAGTACAATAAATTTTTTTTTTTTAAATACCAGTGACATTTATGACATTCAAGTGTTTCCAGATCTTGATGAATTGATTTGTTGTTTGTTTGTTTGCCCTGTTTTGCAGCTCACGTTATCGTAATTATTTCGTACTCTAAAGCTATTACACAACAACAACGGACTGTTGCGGTTATATCCAGAACACACGCATGTAGTGCAAAAACTGTAACGATATACATCAACATTTTCACAGAGTAAAATAAAACAGTAGAAAATGTAAAAAAAAGTATTAAAAATGATGTCATGATCTGTAAATATATCCTTTATCTCGTCGATCATTTACGAGACTCTCATAGAGAACAGCTTTGAGGAGCGCCCCGGAGAAAAATGTGGAAAAATCGACCACACAAATATACAGTTCACACATGAAAGATGCTTCGAAAACCCGTAGGCATATTATAGGTATGTTTATCTTTGTGATTTAACTTAAGGTTTTTGTAATTCAATCCGTTTAATTTCCTCAACTTTAACATATTACACTCCGTGTGAAGTAAAATGTTGTACAATGCTCGTCGGCTCGATAGTACATTACATTACAAGGGAAAGAAGCGCTATTTTTCACCAAATGTGAAGTTTGATGCCCGAGTAAAGCGACGGCAGAAATTCACACGAGGTGATAAGATGCACCCCTCCCACGTAGCGTACTATACTTTTACATCACTACGGTACGGAAAGTAAGTTTTCCTCGCTTTGTAATGTAAAATACTATACGATACTCGGCGGGAAAACGTCTTCTCAGCTCGTCTCGTAATATACTCCCGGCAAAAAAAAAAAAAAAAAAACCACATTTCGTGTGTGCAACGAGAACGGAAGATCAGCTCATTTTTAACAAATAGCGGCACGTATGCGTAGTACGTTTTTTGTTACTCCCGCGTGGGCAGGAATGAGCTGATTACGTCCCTAGGGAGGTAATGAAAGCGGACTGCGCATGCGTAAGTAATTTGTAAAAAAAAGAGCGATGTTCCGCCGGCGTTGCAATCACGCAATGGGGTTATTTTAAAGAAGTAGGGAGAAAATGTTTTTACATCACTGCGGCGCGGAAAATAAATTTTTCCGCACCTTGTGACGTAAAATCGTATACGATACTCGGCGGGAAAACGTTTTTCTCCCGACTCTGCTAAAATAACTCAATGCCGAGTCTGCAACGCGCACGGATAATCGCGAATGTTTTACAAATGACGTAAATATGTTCAGTCCGCTTTCATTACCCTAGGAAGGTAAACAGCGTATTCCTGCCAACTCGGGAGTAATAAAAACCGTACACGGAGAGAAGAGTCTGCGAGCAGATACGAGGTTTTCTGTGTCTAGTTCCTATAATTATAGTAGCGTGGTGACACATGGGGTCTATCGTTCTTGTTTTTATGCACATAGAAGCATTTGAAATGGGTATAGTAATCGTTCCGATTAGGCTCTTGTACTAAACTTATTATTGGTATGTTAATGCTACCTGTCGTGATTGTACTTATTCGTATACGTATGAAACTGTTTGCTTTTTATATGGAAACAATTAATTATTTTTTGGTCCTATTTCCAACATGATACGGTAATCAGTTAGACAAGGATTTTTATGCGATCTCTTGAATAAAATATTTTTAATGCTTTTTAAGTTAATGTTTTAAAAATGTAGACGAAAAATAATTTAAAGATTTTTCCATCACTCGTTTTTATTCTATTCTACTGACTATCGTGTTGGGACTGCAACACGCTAGCCGAAGTAGGTCGATATGTCTTAAAGTTTTAAGTAAACTTATGACAAGTCGAACAAAAATACAAATTTCAGGCAGCATTACCGCCAAGTCTTTCATGTTGTATCACGAAAGACATTTTTGGTGAATCTTCTTCCCTTTATATGCACCGCCGTAAATCTTTTCGTTTGTGAGAAAAGTCGTGTTCATTCGCCATCTAGCGACAGCAAAGCATACTAAATTTCAGTTTTAGCAACAATTGATATACTTCGAATAATGATTTAAATGCAGTATGGCATTCCTTAATACGTAAATAGAATAGCGTGATTTGGTATATATTTACGAGCGAATTACATAGCACGGAACACAAATTATACAATATAGTAGTCTCCACAATGTATATAGTGAGGGGGCACATGTATACAATAAACACCACAAGCTTATATGGGTGTAGCTAGCACAAATATCTCAGCGATAGGTATATGTCGCGGCTTCCCATGCAGTATAGTAATCGCCGCGGCTTCCCACGCAGTATAGTAATCGGAACTATGCGCATAGACGCAACTCGCAGAAATATCGTGCTAGTTGCCAATAGGATGCGACGTTGTGCTACGCACCATAATAACCAAAACGAAGCCGCGAGAACAGTTCAGTCGCGGCGGGCATTGCGACAGGGTGAAGTGCGACAGAGTGAAGTGCGACGATTTTCGATGGATGTGGTGAAGCTGTTGGGCGAGTGGCAGCTATCTGCGCTGAGTGAAACCTTCGAAGGTACGTCATATTTATTGCGAATTTCCACTTCATTCTATAGCCTCGTAAGTAAAAGAACGATAACCTCTGCTGTCGGAGACCTGTTGACACTTGTTTGTTCCGAAGATATTCGATGCTATTCGATTCGTTACGTTAGTGCGTGTTCATTCGTCGGTACAATGTATGTTGAATATTTCGAGTTTTTATGTCGGTGTGTTCAAAACATTGTAAGGTCAGAACTCGATTGAACGTAACGTATTCGACAGTATATTACAATACGACGGCGGAAAACACTTTTTTCACGTGTAAGTTTGCGGCACGAGCCGACGGCGAATGTTGCAATCACAAGAGAAAAAGTTTTCCGTCGAGTATTGTACGAAATTTTACTTTACGAGGTGTAAAAATGGGAGTTTTACGCACGGGAATCGTGCGTAATACGTCCATTATCACACCGAGTGACGTAAATTAATATAATTCCTGGAAATTACATTTGTACGTCAGGTTTCTCAGTAGAGCGCTTTGGAGAGCTAAATCGAGACGCAATAAACGAGATCATACCTGATCTTGAACTGCGTCTTCGATTTATTAATCATTATGATGAGTGGCGAGCGCAGTGCTCAGTACAACAGGTAGAACAGGTAATTTCTTGACTAGTCAATATTATTTCTACGTCGGATATATGTGCTGTGATACTTCATTCCGAGGAACAGTTTAAGCTTCGAGATTCAAGGAAAAAAAATTCGGTTTGTATGAGAAAGGTGAAGAAAAAATGCCCGTGACGATGTTTGTTTACTTCAATCCCGCGATCTACATTTCTCTCTCGTACAATGGCCAACGCGTTCAGCGCAGACCCTCCCCCACTTCCCCAGCGCATCTTCGGCGCATATATCCAAAAGGACGTATTGCGTATACATTTCCGACAAGGAGTTTCATTTGATTTCAATTCGTGCAATTCACAAGAATAAACTTTGGAATAAAATTAACTCATTTATTTCGTGTGATGTTTATCCAAAACATAATTTGTGAAAAAAAAATAACTAATTGAAAAAACATGATTTGTGAAAAAATAAATAATTGAAAAAACATAATTTGTGAAAAAAATAATTAATTGAAAAAACATGATTTGTGAAAAAAATAATTAATTGAAAAAAAAAACATCATTTGTGAAAAAAATAATTAATTGAAAAAAACATGATTTGTGAAAAAAATAATTAATTCAAAAAACAATTTGTGAAAAAAATAATTAGTTGAAAAAACGTGATTTGTGAAAAAAATAATTAAATGAAAAAACATAATTTGTGAAAAAAATAATTAATTGAAAAAACATGATTTTCACGTCTTCGCGGTAGTGCAAAGGATTTTTTGTAACTCATGCACGTAATGTCGCACATTTCGTGCCTGCAAAGCGTGCGTGAAATTGCGTATTATGTTCAGATAAACGTAGATAATTTCGCCGATAATGTGCGCCGCTTCCTAACCTCCGCGCGATAACGGCCGCCTTCACGCACTAGTATCACAATCTACTATTGTATGCCATTAAGGAGGTAGACTCGCGGAGTATTCAATTCGCATAAATTCGAGAAAAGTGCGAGAGAATTGCAAACACTTCTCGATGGTATAAAAATCTGAAAAAATTCATGCACATTAAAGGTACTGAAAAGATTAATTTTGCATCATAATAATTCTAAAATGTTATTAACAAATTGATAATAAAATAATTGTTTAACAAATATTTTGGTGACACAAGTTTTTTTGTGGATAAAAACGATTCCTTCGTTTTTCTGAATACGTATGAATTATTTCAGATTTTTATCTAATCTTTGAAATTTGTGTTATTTTCCATGTAAAATAAGACAAATTTCAAAGATTAGATAAAAATCTGGAATAATTCATACGTATTCAGAAAGATGAATGAATCGTGTTTACCCACTAAAAAACTTGGGTCACCGAAATATTTGTTAAACAATTATTTTTTTTATCAATATGTTAATAACATTTTAGAATTATTATTGTGCAGAATTTATCTTTTCAGTACCTTTAATGTGCATGCATTTTTTCAGATTTTTGTACCATCGAGAAAAGTGTTTGCAATTCTCTCGCACTTTTCTCGAATTTATGCGAATTGAATACTCCGCGAGTCTACCTCCTTAAAGTATAGTATTATTATATATTATGTATAAGTATCATTTTTTGTGTCATACTAAAGCACCGGTAATTTTTTTAAGGACGAAAGCGTGGCGTCGATAATCAATGACGAGTTCTTAGTTCACGGATCTGTAGCATCGGATAACGGTACGTTCACGACACTTCCCAATAGAGTTGTCAAGCGTTCGTTACTTTTAAATATACACTTATTTTTATTTATCCTATAATTTGTTTATTATTAAACGTTTGGTAAACATGGCCTACATGTAATTTAACTCAAGGCTTTAACTGAATGTAAAATCGTTAAAATACATGTTTGGCAATAAATTTCATATGAAAAATCGTAAAAAGCAAATGTAACGAAACACGAGTAATGACGAAAGTAGCGATCGTTACTTTTCTTTGTTACATTCACGTTTACCATATTTTTTCATGAAATTTGTTGCCAAAAATGTGTTTTAAGGATTTTTCATAAAGTTGAAACATTGAGTTATATAACGTGTAGACCACGTTCGCTAAACATTTAATAATAAACAAATAATAGGGTAAAGAGAAAAAACGTGTCTATTTAAAAGTAACGAACGCTTGACATCTCTGTTCCTAATATAAATACCATGCAATTAACGTAATATGCGATTATGTATTTTTATGGAGAAATAATTCATATTTCAGTAACTGTACACGTGGATGATCCTGGGTTGCTGAGATTGATAGACTGTTGGGAACCCGTGCATTTTACTTTAGACTCAAAAGCGTCTACATCCTTTGAAAAGGACAGCAGTCTCCTGACCGAGTCAATGCCGATCACTCCGACGAGGGACGACGCTGTAACGTCATCAGCCACTGAAGATATCACGCAGGTATCACTTCACTAAAATCGATGTTACTTTTCTTTTGAGAATGCCGCAAGGCCGAACGCAGTATCTTGATTTTTGAATTATTCATCGAATTTTAAGCCGTCTCCCCAAAAATTTAAAAAGTGCAAGGACCATTGCATTTTTTGCGAATTTTTGTTTTTATCTATTTCGTAAAGTTTGAACATACCCTACCATACCATACCCTACCCAATGGCAACTTTCACATTGATTTCGAAAATCACCGTTCTTTGCGTGACAAATAAATTTGTTTAAGAAACATTTCACTTACATCTTTCAAAGATTTTATATATATGAAACGTAACTATTTTTTTCACCAATCATGTAACATGTATTTTATAGGACTTGGAATCCTATTTGAGAAAACATACGGATGGTCTAGGAATCTTGCAAACCTATAAAAAGGAAGGAGCACTCACTCCAAGACTGCGGACTCTATTGGTTCGGAAGGTTATCGAACGAGAAACAATTAAGGTTCTCCAAACTGCTTACGTTACGGAGAAGCAACTTGATGGCTTCAAGTGAGTTGATTAATAATGTGTTTTAGAATTCCCAGATTTTTATAAAAAAATATATTTTCTCTTTGTAGGATTTCAACGGGCCAGTTCGTGTCGATGGCTGCAGAGATCGTCAAGCTTTTCCCCAGTGAATTAGCAGAAGTGTATTATACACCGTACAGGCAAACTGACGGAATAAGAGTGTTGGCAACGGGGAAACTTTGGGACCACTTCAACTACGTGAAGGCCAAACTAAGGGAAACCTACGTTTTAAAGACTAAACGTGCACAGAAGCAAAAAAATCTCGACAATTGACAGGTGTGTTTACGAACTAGTTCGTAGGTCCAGCACATTTACCTAAGGACCCAGTATTTTCTCGTTTTTATAACCTACTAATAAAATTATAATAAAATTATTGTTTTATAGATGAGGAAAAGGCAGATTTGTTGAATCTAAAAGGCAAGATTTCACCGTGGAACGAGGTCGTAAAAAGCTGGCAAGCATCGTTTGAATCTCGTCGATTGGAGTTCGAAACGAAGGAGACGGAAATTCGACAATATTTCGAAGAGTTCCAGTGCTTGCAGCTCGAAAAAGGACAGGATTTGGTAATATTAACTGAAAGTTGCATACGTAGCATTTTGTTCAATTCAGCAGCATTTTACAGAATTTGTTTATACATAAATTAACAGAAAATAATATTAATTAAATCTAACAAATTTTTCGGACTTTACAATTTCTACATTTTATAAGTGCAAGTATTTTTCTGTGGATTTAGTCAGATATTTTTATAATTTATAAATAAATAAATAAATAGTTAAATCGATAAATAAATAAATTAATTAATTAACAGATAAATAAATAAATAAATAAGTAAATAAATAATAAATAAATGAGTAAATAAATAATAAATAAATAAATAAATAAATAATTAAATATATAAATCGATAAATAAATAACAAATAAATAAATAATTAAATATATAAATCGATAAATAAATAACAAATAAACAAATAATTAAATATATAAATCGATAAATAAATAACAAATAAATAAACAAATTTTATTTTATTTTACGCATAAATATAATTGCTCTATTTAATCCATACAGTTGAAGTATGATTTCGAGAAGTTACATCCGGGGAAATCGAGTCATCTGCTCTCAAAGTGGGAACGTCTGCGCTCAGTGTTCACCACTTTGCTCAATGGGCCGTATTTGCCCAAAGACACTGACGCCGCAGCCCTGTTGATGCAAGTAACCACACTTCCTCCAGGTACTTATTAAAAATGTAGGGTAGATGCGGGCCAAACGGGACACAAGCGAAGAATGGTTTTATGACGAAAACAAAAGTGTACTGCGATTGCTTTCTATCAAAAAATTCGATTTCAACCATCAATTTTGGGCGACGGCAAAAAAAAGGACGGGCAAAATAGGACAGACCCCCAAAGTCGGAAATTCGTGTTTTTTTACTCTGTGATACTCCTTAATGGTTATATTGAAGAAAAAAAATTTGTTTTTTTTTTTTCAAAGTAACTTTTTAAAAGTTAGATTGCTTAAAACACTCAAAATTGTTAAAAATCTTTATATCCGTTTACACGCGTTGAATTGCGTCGTATTTTCACGAAATGGTGATCTGCTCCATTTTACCCTCAAAAATAGTTGGAACTGAAAAAATCACTGTCCTGTTTTATCCGTGCGTCCCGTTTTGCCCGCACCTCCCCTACATAATTAACGACGAATAATGAACAATGTTGATTACAAATCACTTCTCCTAAATTATTATGCAAATCATTTTTCAGCGCAACAAGACGCGGTCATTCTGTGGTTACTACCATACATGATAAAGCCGACACAGATCTCTCAAAGTCGACCAGGAAAAAGACAGAAAGTGAACTCGGGAAAAGCACGCGAAAAAAATAGGAAGCCTTCGACACGCGAAGTTCAGCAATCGTTCGTTCTCCATGCCCAGGTATATTCATAATATACTTTTATGCCACTCAGTGCGAGAAATACCCACTTCTTGCACGTGAAACAAAATTGAATACGAAACTCGTGCGAGAAATTTTTTCTCAACGCGTGTGATTGCAGCCCTCGCCTTAGGCTCGTGCCGCGAACTCACACGTCTCGAAAAAGTTTGACGCCACTTGTATCGTTATATACCATTGTATTATTATAAAAGCGTCTTCATAGTTTTTGCTTCATAGTTTTTGCTTCATATTTTTTCATAGATTTACGTATTCAGCATTGTTGTGCGCAACGTATTTTTGTTACACCTAACTCCCGTTTCTGTAAACCGCATCATTATTTCTTCGTTCTATTGCAGAATGCAACCGATTTCGAAGAAGTTATGGAGCGACGAATCCTTGATGCAGAAAGTCACGAAACACTTCAGCCGGTATGTGTTTTCGTCGGCCCACTAACGAAAGTCGAAGCGTCGTACGTCGTCATCAACAATTGTCGTTACCGAGCAGCAACACCTCTGGAAGCGATAGACTTGGCGTTCAAGATCTTTTTTTCCCTCGACTGCCAGTATCCTGCCGCGTCGTTTCAAGTGTGGTTGCTTTTGCAACGAGTGGGCTTCGACATCAAAACTCCGCACGACAAATTAGGCACACCCCTGAAAATTTTGATCGGCGAGGTTAGAGCCCAACTGCAAATTGACCCCTAGATTCAAAATGTCTACGTGTTTTTCGTGCAACCAACTACTCAGTAGCAATACCGACTTAATCGACCACATATTAAACTCACATCCTCACACAAAACACTACAAATGCAATGAGTCGTTCTGTCAACGAAGTTTTTCTCTTTTAAATTCATTTCGGAAACACCGAAAAAAATACCATGCATCAAATGTACGGTCAGAGCAGCCACGCGATTTACTTACTATGATCAAACGCCGGCGTTTCGATGTTCTTAGTAAAAATAATTGCGAAAATGATTCTCTCGACGGTTCTAATCAAGGCAAGATGACGACGACACAATGCATTTCGGGAACGGTTTCGGACTCTGTTGAAAAACTTCCTTCAGTTCACTATCATGAAAGTTTTCCCGTGATACGTAAAGAATCAACCCTAGTTCAGTCTACGTCCAAATTGTGTAGTACGCAAGAATTTTCGAAGTTGGTGACAGCAGAAGCGGGACAGTTTTCAGCTGCCCTATATAATTTCGCGGACATGCCTCGCAAACGTGTTCAGGAGATACTTGACTATTCTGTGGGTATGATCGAAAAGACTGCAAGTCCTCTACAAACAAGAGTATTGGAGCGTTTGAGGGCATTGAACGAGAATAATGAAACCATAAAAGAGATTGAAACGATGTTCGATAAATTGAAAAATCCGTTCGACCAATTCGGCAGCGAATATCTTCGATTAAAATATTTTCAAAATTTAAAAACTTTTATTCCTCCTGAACATGTCGTGCTTGGGCAAAGAGATGATTTTCGATTCGAGAACGGAAAACAAGTTCTAGTGCACGTCCCAGTGTCTGCTCAATTTATTCCTCTTCGCAGTGTACTCGCACAATTTTTTGAAATTCCGGGAGTATTGCACGATACTGAAGAGTACCTTCGCGAACTAGAAGCCAGCGCAAAGATTATTTCCAATTTTGGTCAATGCCCTTACTGGTCCGAGAAGAAAGAGTCTTTCGAAGGTAAATTCGTACTTCCTTTATTCATGTACTTTGATGACTACGAGAATAACAATCCCCTCGGTAGCCACGCCGGCATATCAAAGTGTGGAGCCGTGTACGTTAGTATCCCGTGCTTGCCTCCACAATACCAAGCTAAATTACAAAATATTTTCCTCTTTGTCCTTTTCAATTCGTTAGATCGCAAAGTTTTCAAGAACGAAGGAATTTTTTCTCGCGTCATTGAAGAAATCGAATTTCTTCAAACTGAGGGTATAACCTTATCGTTTGAAAGCGGGAATAAACGGATTTATTTCGCGTTGGCTGGAATCTTGGGAGATAATCTCGGACTTCATTCTATTTTAGGGTTCGCAGAAAGTTTTAGATGCAATTATCCGTGTCGTTTCTGTCTCGTTACGCGTGACGAACTGTATTCTGTCACCGAAGAAAGTCAATGCGTACTTCGCGATCGAGCGAATTATGAAAGTCATTTAACTGTCAATAATGTCACTGCATCGGGGGTCAAAGAGTCTTGCATTTTCCATAAGTTGGAAGGATTTCATGTGACGGAGAATTTCATTGTTGATCCGATGCATGACTTGCTGGAGGGGGTGTGCCAATACGATGTGGCAAATATTTTACACCACTTCGTAATCGAAAAAAGATTCTTTTCTCTGGAGTTGCTAAATCGACGTATTAACGGTTTTAATTATGGATCGAACGAAAAACGAAATAAGCCGCCCGAAATCACAGAAAATCGTTTGAAACATAAACACATCTCAATGACGTCTGCTGAAATGCATTGCCTCGTCAAAAACCTCGGCCTAATAATCGGAGATTTGGTCCCAGAAAGTAATACCTATTGGCAAATTTATATCGGTTTAAAAAAAATACTAGCTATCGTTACGGCGAAAGCTTACGAGGCGTCAACGTATAAGTTACTAGCGGTATTAGTAAGGGAATATTTGGTATCACTAGCTCGCATTTGCCCGCAGTATATCAAGCCTAAGCACCATTTTTTAGTTCACTACCCTCGAATAATGTTCTTAATGGGCCCTCTTTCGAACTTGTGGTCGATGCGTTTTGAAAGCAAACATCGAGACGGGAAAAAAACCTCGCACGCTGCAGTATGTCGTGTTAACGTTTGTCGCACTATAGCCTTGAAACATCAATTACAACTTAATTACCGACTTTTGAGTAAGATATCACATGATTCGATTTACAAAACTTCTCCGACTTGTCGATTAATGAACCGCGTGGACAAATGTGATTTCAACTCTTATGCGCGCTTTTTGCCGTCCGATATCGGCGATGAGATTTCGATTTCAAATTGGGTTGAGTATATGGGGAAACGCATCGAGAGCGGAACAGTGTTGATGTTACCGACCGAAGCCGGGCCACACTTTTTTATTGTTGAAACTATAGTTTTAGAGAAATCGTATAATATGTTGTTTATCACGAAAAAAGTAAAAGACGCTTTTTTCGACGAACATTTTCAAGCGTATGAAATAACCGATACAATAAATGAAGATTGTCACTGTATCGCTTATTCGCAGTTAAAATATGTTACGCTATCGTTTATGTGTAGGTTAAGTAATGGAAAACAATATGTCCCAAAACGATGGATATAACGTTGTCAAGTTGACTAACGGCGAGAGGAAATAAACATTTATGTGGAAGAAGTAAATGACTATTACTGACTAAACCTTAATCCTTATACTTATAAGAGGCAATGGCACTTCTCCCACCAAAGCAAAAAATTTGGAATCTTATTTTCTCCCAAAATACTTGGCAGATAGAGCTTCAATTTTAATAGAATGTACGGATGTATTATAGCAATGGGCTAAGCTTCGGGCTCCTCGATACTCGAAGCCGTTTCTTCAGGAGAATTGAAAAACAAACAGGTGCGAGAGAGACAGCCCTACAGGCATTTAACATTGAACGCCGAAGTCTCATCTGAGCGAAATATCACTGCCTCTTAATAAGCGTAACTGATTTTACCTTAATCTTAACAATGGTATTTTAATAACGTTTGAGTAGGTAGTCAATACAATCATCGGATTACATCGTTTACATTTTTTTTCATTTTTTAAATATTGACAATTGTTTCGAAAGTCGTTCATTTGGAGTACATTACAGAATGAAATCTGTTCTATTGTATTATAAATCTATTGTACATTACACGTCGAAAGATCTTGATCTGACTACCCACGAAATACCTTTAACAGAATATGGAAAAGTGGAAAAATAATATGAAAATGAATTACAAGTCATATATTCCGAAATACCAACGAAAAAACTTACGAAACTAATTTCTAAGCTGTTCTAGGTCCGTTTACCATATAAATGTGCCACCTGAACATTTCTTGTAGTGTATAGTGATTACAGCAGTATGTATAAGAATGCGCTGGATATATAATCTGAATATTTCTTATACACGCCAGATACACAGATTTACTTATTTTTGTCGCCGCTAGATGGCAATTTCATATATCGCTTCTCGCAAACGAAAGGATCTACGGAAGAGCATATAAATCGGAAGGTTCAATGCCGATTCGCCGAGAGGCACAACACCACAGGGCAACACGGTTGCACGTCGCCCTGTTCGGCGATTTTTAGTGCAACCGAAACATAAAAAAACTCATAAACAGCAAACGTATGCTCTGATAAAATTCCTATTTTTCATCTCCATCCAGGATGAACACCATTACATCAATCTATATTGCTCGTATAAATATCCGACATCTTGCTCAATTATATTATTATTTGCCAACTGCAAGACACCCAACATGACATTAATTTCAAACCAGTATAGGACATTCATACGGATCGATACTAATGAGTCCCATATAAATGATGATTACTTCAATGTTTTGATCTTTCAATGAAGTATTAAATACGAAGGATTACCATACTGTTAAGGAATAAGTCATTGCTGTTATGAGGCAAATTCGGGACGATCATTATACGTATTGTAATCTATATATTGCTCATACGAACTGTTATAATAAGGCCCATGTGTCACCGCAGTACCATATTTTGTGAGAGGGGCACCTATATTCTCGGCTCCATTTCTCTCCGTGTACTACGCATGCGTGTCGCCCTTTCTTAAAAAGAAGCTTATTTTCCGTCCTCGTTGCGCACACGAAATGTGGTTATTTTTTTTAGCGAAATCGGAAGAAAAATATAGTATGTTACATGGGAGAGTTGCAACTTTTCACCTCGTGTGAATTTCTACCCTTGCTTCGCTCGGGCATCAAACTTCGCACTCGGTGAAAAGTTGCATTTCCCTCCCTTGTAACGTAATGCACTATTCCTTCCGTTGTATCGTAATGTACCCATGGGAACAGTATATTACAATACGAGAGACAGAGAGAAAACGTTTTACATCACTGCGGCCCTTTCCTCGTCTTACAATGTAAAACAGTATACAATACTCGACGAAAAATCGTCTCCTCGGCTTCTGTGCGTTCCAGCACGAGCCGAAGCGAGCGAGACAAAACCTTTTCCCTCCCTCGTGTCGTAATATACTATTTCCTCCGAGCATCATATACTATGTTACATCACAAAGTGCAGGAAAACTCACTTTCCGCAACGCAAATAATGTATCGTTTCAAAGCAAACATAAAATAGCATATAGCATTTTTTGACTATTAAAATCTTAGTTTTACTACATTCTCCAGTCGACAGAGAAATAGCAATCGCTTCTCGACAACAAAAATCTCAAAAAGAAATCATGCATGTTAGAGGTGCTGCTAAAATTAATTTGGCATTATAATAATTCCAAAATGTTATTAAAACATAGATGCAAATAAAAATTGTTGAACAAATTTCCCAGCAACTTAATTTTTTATTTGGATGAAAATAATACGTTTATTTTTCCGAATACGTATGAATTTTATCAAATTATTTTCTTTCCTTTTAATTTTTCGATTTTTTTTACATGGGATAAATCATAAAATTCAAACTAAAAACAAAAATTTGAATAAATTCGTTCGTGTTCAGAAGAACGAACAAATCACTTTCATCCAAATTGAAAAAATTAAGTTGCCGGAAAATTTGTTTAACAATTTAATTTTTCATCTATTTGTTTATAACATTTTGGAATTATTATTATTATGCCAAATTAATTATAGCGTCACCTTTAACATACATGTTTTGTTTCAGATTTTTATTTTATCGAGAAGTGTTTGCAAACTACCTTAAATATTATTCTATATTTTAATAACTTTTAGTAAGAATTACCTGGAACGATGTCATTTTCGACGTTATCGTCATCTCGGTGAACTTCACTCGCCTCTTCTCTCGGTTCGTCTTCCACGTCTCTTGTTACAAACCTTCTCTGGCGAACCTTGGACAGTTGATGAATATGGCGGTCGAGAATCCCATTACGATTCAACTTAAATCGCATAAATAGGGACATGGGTTCTCTTTTGTGAGGGAGATGCTGCGCTATTCTTTCCCATACTTTATCGAAGCGGTTGACGAGTTCTCGCTTGTTTGGTAGCAGAATATCGAAATTCTGTACCAAACGAAGCAAATCGCCATCGTTAATTTTCTTTGCCATTTCGAATCGTCAAGAATCGCAATGCCATCGACGAATGGATTATATAAACGGACATTTGTCACGAAAATGTCCAGCGCGTACAGGAGCGCTACTGCACTCTACAAGCGTCGATGCGAGAATGACTGTTTCGCTGCGTGTCCGCGTACACGGAAACGCGTAAAGTTGGGCAAAAAACAAGAGCTAAGACTATCGCTAGTAGAAGGTGCGGCCCAGAGGCGGGGAGGGGGATAATCCGCTCGAACGCAACAGACAGAGCGCAGCGCACAGTACACCGCAAATACATAGCGAGTTCCATGAGAGTGTAAGAGAGACAAATGCGCTGCCCGAAAGGGCGAAGAAGTCACAGGCAAAACAAGGGACCACAGCAGGCGAAGAGAAGCGGCAACGTCTCAACACTCGGTCGATAAAATATAGTTTAATGTTGTGTATATTTTAAACGTAATGCATCAAGGCTTGTAAAAATATACTCGCGAGTAGAAATATAAGTATTGTTCCTTAAAGTTCACCTACAACCGCATGTCACGCGATATTTAAAAAATTGGAAATCTTGCTCGTTAAAAATCATTATAAACAAATTCTGTTTTATATAGAATCTGACAGTGAGAACACGCGGGCGGTCGCGCCTGCAACTTTTAAATTTAGTATATGAACGCCGTTACCGCACCGACGATCCGAGGCGGACGCATGCGCGCTCTCATTTTTCAATTACACTCGTTTACTGTAAACGCTTCGTTTGTAAGATGTCTCTGATTTTCTTGTGAAATTACTATTTTGATTTATCAAGTTGCCTTTGTAAAAAAAAAGAAAGAATAAAAAAAGGATCATAATATGACTTTTTTTGTGAGCCAGTATAGTTAAATACTTGCTCTTTGAAATTATACGTTTTTTTCTACACCGGTTCCCCGAGCGAAATGCCCGCGCGCGAGCGCGCGAGAAACTCGAGGTTAACATTTTATATCTCGGCTTCCGCGGGTGTACATTGCTTATAATTTTACAGATGTTTTCTGATATATATTTTAAACGGTAGAAAAAATAATCAGCCAATGTATACCTTTTTTTCTATACCGGTCCATCGAGAGAGATGACCGCGCCGGAAGCCGAGATATTAAATGTTTATTTCGAGTTTCGCGCGCGGGCGTCTCTCGCGCGCTCGCGCGCGGGCAGCTCTCTCGAGGGACCTGTGTAGAAAAAAAGGTGTACATTGGCTGATTATTTTTTCTACCGTTTAAAACATATATCAGAAAACATCTGTAAAATTATGAGCAATGTACACCCGCGGAAGCCGAGATATTAATTGTTAAATGCGAGTTTCTCGAGCGCTCGCGCGCGGGCTTCTCTCTCGTTGGACCGGTATAAAAAAAAGGTGTACATTGGCTGATTATTTTTTCTACCGTTTAAAACATATATCAGAAAACATCTGTAAAATTATAAGCAATGTACACTCGCGGAAGCCGAGATATTAATTGTTAAACGCGAGTTTCTCGCGCGCGAGCATCTCTCTCGGGGGACCGGTGAAAAAAAAGGTGTACATTGGCTAATTATTTTTTCTAAAGTTTAAAACATCCACGAAAAGACATCTGTAAAATTATAAGCAATGTACACCCCCGGAAGCCGAGATATTAAACTTTTTTTCCAGTTTCGCGTGCGGGCATCTCTCTCGCGCGCTCGCGCGCGGGCAGCTCTCTCGAGAGACCGGTATAGAAGAAAAGGTGTACATTGGCTGATTATTTTTTCTACCGTTTAAAACATATATTAAAAAACATCTGTAAAATTATAAGCAATGTACACCCCCGGAAGCCGAGATATTAAATGTTTATTTCGAGTTTCGCGCGCGGTCGCGCGCGGGCATCTCTCTCGAGTCACCGGTAAAGAAAAAAAGATGTACATTGGCTGATTATTTTTTCTACAGTTTAGAACATCCACGAAAAGACATCTGTAAAATTATAAGCAATGTACACCCCCGGAAGCCGAGATATTAAATGTTTATTTCGAGTTTCGCGTGCGGGCATCTCTCTCGCGCGCTCGCGCGCGGGCAGCTCTCTCGAGGGACCGGTATAGAAGAAAAGGTGTACATTGGCTGATTATTCTTTCTACCGTTTAAAACATATATTAAAAAACATCTGTAAAATTATAAGCAATGTACACCCCCGGAAGCCGAGATATTAAATGTTTATTTCGAGTTTCGCGCGCGGTCGCGCGCGGGCATCTCTCTCGAGTCACCGGTAAAGAAAAAAAGATGTACATTGGCTGATTATTTTTTCTACAGTTTAGAACATCCACGAAAAGACATGTGTAAAATTATAAGCAATGTACACTCCCCGGAAGCCGAGATATTAAATGTTTATTTCGAGTTTCGCGTGCGGGCATCTCTCTCGCGCGCTCGCGCGCGGGCAGCTCTCTCGAGGGACCGGTATAGAAGAAAAGGTGTACATTGGCTGATTATTTTTTCTAGCGTTTGAAACATATATTAAAAAAACATCTGTAAAATTATAAGCAATGTACACCCCCGGAAGCCGAGATATTAAATGTTTATTTCGAGTTTCGCGCGCGGTCGCGCGCGGGCATCTCTCTCGAGTCACCGGTAAAGAAAAAAAGATGTACATTGGCTGATTATTTTTTCTACAGTTTAGACCATCCACGAAAAGACATCTGTAAAATTATAAACAATGTACACCCCCGGAAGCCGAGATATTAAATGTTTATTTCGAGTTTCGCGTGCGGGCATCTCTCTCGCGCGCTCGCGCGCGGGCAGCTCTCTCGAGGGACCGGTATAGAAGAAAAGGTGTACATTGGCTGATTATTTTTTCTACCGTTTAGAACATATATTAAAAAACATCTGTAAAATTATAAGCAATGTACACCCCCGGAAGCCGAGATATTAAATGTTTATTTCGAGTTTCGCGCGCGGTCGCGCGCGGGCAGCTCTCTCGAGGGACCGGTATAGAAGAAAAGGTGTACATTGGCTGATTATTTTTTCTACCGTTTAAAACATTGATTAAAAAACATCTGTAAAATTATAAGCAATGTACACCCCCGGAAGCCGAGATATTAAATGTTTATTTCGAGTTTCGCGCGCGGTCGCGCGCGGGCATCTCTCTCGAGTCACCGGTAAAGAAAAAAAGATGTACATTGGCTGATTATTTTTTCTACAGTTTAGAACATCCACGAAAAGACATCTGTAAAATTATAAGCAATGTACACTCCCCGGAAGCCGAGATATTAAATGTTTATTTCGAGTTTCGCGTGCGGGCATCTCTCTCGCGCGCTCGCGCGCGGGCAGCTCTCTCGAGGGACCGGTATAGAAGAAAAGGTGTACATTGGCTGATTATTTTTTCTACCGTTTAGAACATATATTAAAAAACATCTGTAAAATTATAAGCAATGTACACCCCCGGAAGCCGAGATATTAAATGTTTATTTCGAGTTTCGCGCGCGGTCGCGCGCGGGCATCTCTCTCGAGTCACCGGTAAAGAAAAAAAGATGTACATTGGCTGATTATTTTTTCTACAGTTTAGAACATCCACGAAAAGACATGTGTAAAATTATAAGCAATGTACACTCCCCGGAAGCCGAGATATTAAATGTTTATTTCGAGTTTCGCGTGCGGGCATCTCTCTCGCGCGCTCGCGCGCGGGCAGCTCTCTCGAGGGACCGGTATAGAAGAAAAGGTGTACATTGGCTGATTATTTTTTCTAGCGTTTGAAACATATATTAAAAAAACATCTGTAAAATTATAAGCAATGTACACCCCCGGAAGCCGAGATATTAAATGTTTATTTCGAGTTTCGCGCGCGGTCGCGCGCGGGCATCTCTCTCGAGTCACCGGTAAAGAAAAAAAGATGTACATTGGCTGATTATTTTTTCTACAGTTTAGACCATCCACGAAAAGACATCTGTAAAATTATAAACAATGTACACCCCCGGAAGCCGAGATATTAAATGTTTATTTCGAGTTTCGCGTGCGGGCATCTCTCTCGCGCGCTCGCGCGCGGGCAGCTCTCTCGAGGGACCGGTATAGAAGAAAAGGTGTACATTGGCTGATTATTTTTTCTACCGTTTAGAACATATATTAAAAAACATCTGTAAAATTATAAGCAATGTACACCCCCGGAAGCCGAGATATTAAATGTTTATTTCGAGTTTCGCGCGCGGTCGCGCGCGGGCAGCTCTCTCGAGGGACCGGTATAGAAGAAAAGGTGTACATTGGCTGATTATTTTTTCTACCGTTTAAAACATTGATTAAAAAACATCTGTAAAATTATAAGCAATGTACACCCCCGGAAGCCGAGATATTAAATGTTTATTTCGAGTTTCGCGCGCGGTCGCGCGCGGGCATCTCTCTCGAGTCACCGGTAAAGAAAAAAAGATGTACATTGGCTGATTATTTTTTCTACAGTTTAGAACATCCACGAAAAGACATCTGTAAAATTATAAGCAATGTACACTCCCCGGAAGCCGAGATATTAAATGTTTATTTCGAGTTTCGCGTGCGGGCATCTCTCTCGCGCGCTCGCGCGCGGGCAGCTCTCTCGAGGGACCGGTATAGAAGAAAAGGTGTACATTGGCTGATTATTTTTTCTACCGTTTAGAACATATATTAAAAAACATCTGTAAAATTATAAGCAATGTACACCCCCGGAAGCCGAGATATTAAATGTTTATTTCGAGTTTCGCGCGCGGTCGCGCGCGGGCATCTCTCTCGAGTGACCGGTAAAGAAAAAAAGATGTACATTGACTGATTATTTTTTCTACAGTTTAGAACATCCACGAAAAGACATCTGTAAAATTATAAGCAATGTACATCTCCGGAAGCCGAGATATTAAATGTTTATTTCGAGTTTCGCGTGCGGGCATCTCTCTCGCGCGCTCGCGCGCGTGCAGCTCTCTCGAGGGACCGGTATAGAAAAAAAGGTGTACATTGACTGATTATTTTTTCTACCGTTTAAAACATATATCAGAAAGCATCTGTAAAATTATAAGCAATGTACACCCCCGGAAGCCGAGCTATAAAATGTTTAATTCGTGTTTCGCGCGCGGGCAGCTCTCTCGAGGGACCGGTATAGAAGAAAAGGTGTACATTGGCTGATTATTTTTTCTACCGTTTAGAACATATATTAAAAAACATCTGTAAAATTATAAGCAATGTACACCCCCGGAAGCCGAGATATTAAATGTTTATTTCGAGTTTCGCGCGCGGTCGCGCGCGGGCAGCTCTCTCGAGGGACCGGTATAGAAGAAAAGGTGTACATTGGCTGATTATTTTTTCTACCGTTTAAAACATTGATTAAAAAACATCTGTAAAATTATAAGCAATGTACACCCCCGGAAGCCGAGATATTAAATGTTTATTTCGAGTTTCGCGCGCGGTCGCGCGCGGGCATCTCTCTCGAGTCACCGGTAAAGAAAAAAAGATGTACATTGGCTGATTATTTTTTCTACAGTTTAGAACATCCACGAAAAGACATCTGTAAAATTATAAGCAATGTACACTCCCCGGAAGCCGAGATATTAAATGTTTATTTCGAGTTTCGCGTGCGGGCATCTCTCTCGCGCGCTCGCGCGCGGGCAGCTCTCTCGAGGGACCGGTATAGAAGAAAAGGTGTACATTGGCTGATTATTTTTTCTACCGTTTAGAACATATATTAAAAAACATCTGTAAAATTATAAGCAATGTACACCCCCGGAAGCCGAGATATTAAATGTTTATTTCGAGTTTCGCGCGCGGTCGCGCGCGGGCATCTCTCTCGAGTGACCGGTAAAGAAAAAAAGATGTACATTGACTGATTATTTTTTCTACAGTTTAGAACATCCACGAAAAGACATCTGTAAAATTATAAGCAATGTACATCTCCGGAAGCCGAGATATTAAATGTTTATTTCGAGTTTCGCGTGCGGGCATCTCTCTCGCGCGCTCGCGCGCGTGCAGCTCTCTCGAGGGACCGGTATAGAAAAAAAGGTGTACATTGACTGATTATTTTTTCTACCGTTTAAAACATATATCAGAAAGCATCTGTAAAATTATAAGCAATGTACACCCCCGGAAGCCGAGCTATAAAATGTTTAATTCGTGTTTCGCGCGCGGGCATCTCTTTCGAGGGACAGGTATAGAAAAAAAGGCGTACATTGACTGATCATTTTTTCTACTGTTTAAAACATATATCAGAAAACATCTGTAAAATTATAAGCAATGTACACTTCCGAAAGCCGAGATATTAAATGTTTATTTCGAGTTTCGAGCGCGCTCACGCGCGGGCATCTCTCTCGGGGGACCGTTAAAGAAAAAAAAGGTGTACATTGGCTAATTTTTTTTTCTACCGTTTAAAACATCCACGATAAGACATCTGTAAAATTATAAGCAATGTACTCCCCTGGAAGCCGAGATATTAAATGTTTATTTCGAGTTTCACGCGCTCGGGCATCTCTCGCGCGCTCGCGCGCGGCAGCTCTTCCGAGGGACCGGTGTAGAAAAAAAGGTGTACATTGGCTAATTATTTTTTCTACCGTTTAAAACATCCACGAAAAGACATCTGTGAAATTACAGATGTTTTCTAATATATGTTTTAAACGGTAGAAAAAATAATCAGCAAATGTACACCTTTTTTTCTATACCGCTCACCCGACAGAGATGCCCGCGCGCGACCGCGCGCGAAACTCGAAATAAAATTTAATATCTCGGCTTCCGGGGGTGTACATTGCTTATAATTTTACAGATGTTTTCTGATATATGTTTTAAACGGTAGAAAAAATAATCAGCAAATGTACACCTTTTTTTCTATACCGATCCCTCGAGAGAGATGACGCGCGCGAGAAACTCGCATTTAACAATTAATATCTCGGCTTTCGCGGGTGTACATTGCTTATAATTTAACAGATGTCTTTTCGTGGATGTTTCAAACGGTAGAAAAAATAATCAGCGAATGTACACCCCGAAAACAGAATTAATACCTCGAGAGATATAGCTGAATTGTGAAAATTCACAATAAATAGATTTATGTGTGTTTTCGATGGTTTTGCTTTGTCGAGATCTTTCTCTACGCGTTTGGAACGATTTAAGTCATAACAATGCTATGCATACATAGAAAAAAATATTTGCGCGTCGAGAAACGTGGCCGCACCGTAGGGGTAGCCGCGCTCACGGTGGCGCGTGAGCATCACTGGTCGCGCGGCGAACCGCCTGCTGAACCGCCTGCTAGCTTCAGCGACATGCAATTTTGTCACCGTGTTGCCTGTACAAACGAAAATATCGACTTCAAAGTCTGTACCGTTCGTTTTGTTCGCTCCCATAATACGTCTATAGTCAACTTTGTTTTTGTACGTAACGTCTGGGCATGTGGCGTCGAGAAGGGCTCTGTTTGTAGTCCAATTTGCAACTGTATAGGTCACTATGTCACGACGAATTTGCTGAGGAGAATCCTCATTATTATACATACCGTACGACAGATTGCGGAATAAATAATTACCGTCACCGCGGATGTTGATTATTTACCATCGATTTTTTTACATCCTAGACGTTTCTTGAAGTTTTTCATGTGTCCAAGCCATGGGGTTGAAAAAAAAAAGTGTCATTACAGACCATGCTAGAAATCCGTTTCAGAGAATTCTGGATCGAACTAGCTGGTCGCCTGGAGACTGATTTTTCGAAAATCAACCCCATGTGTCGAAGCCATGGGGTTGAAAAAAAAAGTGTCATTACAGACCATGCTAGAAATCCGTTTCAGAGAATTCTGAATCGAACTAGCTAGTCGCCAGGAGACCAATTTTTCGAAAATCAACCCCATGTGTCGAAGCCATGGGGTTGAAAAAAAAAGTCTCATTACAGACCATGCTAGAAATCCGTTTCAGAGAATTCTGAATCGAACTAGCTAGTCGCCTGGAGACCGATTTTTCGAAAATCAACCCCATGTGTCCAAGCCATGGGGTTGAAAAAAAAGTGCCATTACAGACCATGCTAGAAATCCGCTTCAGAGAATTCTGGATCGAACTAGCTGGTCGCCTTGAGACCGATTTTCCGAAAATCAACCCCATGTGTCCAAATGATGTTGAAGTTTGCATCGTTGGAATGCAACGAAATTCAGAAGAAAAAAAAATTAATCCCAAAACTTATATAAAAAATTGTATGGAAAGTCATCATAGCAATTAGCAGCTGTGATGACTTTTTATACCTGATTTCATCGTTTGGGTTAATTAGAATTAATTTCTTTTTCGGAATTTCGTTGCAATCCAACGATGCAAATGTCAACGTCATGTGTCCAAGCCATGGGGTTGAAAAAAAAGTGTCATTACAGACCTATGAAAATTTAAATAATTCTCCCCCGTTAGGGGTTAACATAATTTTGTTTTGTCATGCTCTCAGTCGTCATGATAACTTTTTATAGCCGATATAATCATTTGGGTTCATTAATATTTTACTGTTTTTAGTTGCGTTGTATTGCAACGATGCGAACTTCAACGTCATGATGTAAAACAAGGAGGAGAAAAAATCACGGGTGCATACGTTTTTTTATAAAAATAAAAAGCATTTATGTGAGCAAATGTGTAAATAACAAGCATTTATTTTTCCATTTTTTATAATAATTTATAGCGTGGTCGTCCTAGCGTGGTCGTCGTTCTTGTTTCTGAAACAAAAAAAAAATGGTTTCGAATAATAAAATAAAACAATACGTCAATTATTGTCATGTATTCTTTATATGACGAAAACTCACGTCGAGGCTAAGAATTTCCTTGACCGCGACTTGGTTCGCCCCGTCCCCCTCCTCGCCGCCCTCCTCGTCCCCGTCCATAAGGCCGGTAGCGCTTGTGGGCTGCTAAATTAAACAGCATCCTCATGATGAAATCCTCCTCGTTTTTTTGGCGCACTCGCCAGCCGGCTCGATTTCCGCGATAAGGGCCTGGCATAAAAGAAAAAAAGTAATTAGATAAAAGTGAATGAATAATAAACGATACGGGTGTGAACAATACTATATAAGGGGTGCAAGTTTAAAGAAAGAAAGTATCTTGGCATAGTTGACCAAACGTTAAAATGTCTAACATAATTTTTATTCCCAGTCAACAGAAAGTTGGGTCCACCGAGCCAAGAAACATCCTGGTTGGCATTGTTCATCAGTCAACGGAGGAATAAATGAAGACAGCAAGAAAATATTTGCACTCCGTAGACCAAACTTTTCAATGGCAAAGAAAATTGTATTTCTCAGTCGAAAGAAAGTTTGGTCCACGGAGTAGAAATATTTCCTCGCTGTCTTCATTTCTTCCTGCGTTGACTGATGAACAAATCCAACCAGGAAGTATCTTGGGTTGATGAACCCAATTTTCTGTCGACTGGTAAGAAAAATTATCTTAGCCATTTGAATGTTGGGTCCACCGAGCCAAGAAACATACTGGTTGGCTTTGTTCATCAGTCAATGGAGGAATAAATAAAGACAGCAAGAAAATATTTGCACTCCGTAGGCCAAACTTTTCAATGGCGAAGAAAATTGTATTTCTCTGTCGAAAGAAAGTTTGGTCCACGGAGTTGAAATATTTCCTCGCTGTCTTCATTTCTTCCTGCGTTGACTGATGAACAAATCCAACCAGGAAGTATCTTGGCTCGATGGATCCAACTTTTTGTTGACCGGTAAGAAAAATTACCTTAGCCATTGAAAGTTTGGCCCACGGAGGAACAAAATTTTCTGGCTACCTACATTTCATCCTCCGTCGGCTGATAATCAAAGCAGACCAGAAAGTATCTTGGCTCGGATGACCCAACTTTTTATCTACTAAGATTGAAAATTTCTTAATCCATTTTGAAGTTGGTTCAACCAGGCCACGATAATTCCTGGATAGCTTTGTTCTAAATCGAAACTTCACATAATCACTTGTCACAGTATACAAATTTTGATTACTTGCGATTGTCTTGCGCCGTCGTACCACTCCCAGTTCCAGCAACGTTCTGCGCGTTTGCTGTGGCATTCGCCTCAGGAATCACCGCCGGGTCTCCGACCGGCTGGATCTCGTTATTTTTAACGGTATCAGCTCCTTCGTTGCCGCTGACGGTCGCTGAATTTTCCTCTGACATCTATTAAACACGAACGACAGTTACCCTTAATTAGTAACAGTGTTTTGTAAACGAAACGTTTATAACAATTACGATTTTCCGCAGGATGTATACTCACGATGGTGCCCTTTTTAAACAATGTACGGTGACACTTCTACCGATCGCGAAGATGGTTGATGGACGAATGAAGGGGCGCGTGCGGCGCGTTCGTTTGTTTTCGCTCTGTCTCTCTCACACTTGCAGCGCGGCAGGGTCACGACGCTCTTCGTAGAGGTTGGCACGCTACTACGTTGTCCAAGCTCGCGGCAGAGAATATTTTCCGCGGTTAAATGTTTTGCAAGGTGGATTTTCACGTTTTGCGATTCTAGTTGCAAAATGTTAACATGCGATTATAACGCAAAACGTTAAAATGCGATTATAACGCAAAACGTGAAAATCCACGTTGCAAAACATTTAACCGCGGAAAATATTCTCTGCCGCGCGCTTGGACAACGTAGTAGCGTGCCAACTTCTGCGAAGAGCGTCGTGACCCTGCTGCGCTGCAAGTGTGAGAGAGACAGAGCGAAAACAAACGAACGCGCCGCACGCACCCCTTCGCTCTGTCTCTCTCACACTTGCAGCGCAGCACGTCCGCACGAAGCACGAAGAGCGACGTTCAAACCGTACGGAGCACAAAGCACGACGTTCAAACCATATGGAGCGCGAAGTGCGACATCCAGACCGTACGGAGCGCGAAGCCCGACGTCCAAGTGAGTGCCTTAAAAATGGCGCTATTACCCGAAGGGACATTTTTCACGGGTCATTTTTCGGTGGGTTTGGGTGGCGGAGTCCCCCAATTGGGGGTTTGGGGGGCGAAACCCCCAACAAGAAACCCGGGTTGCTTGTTTTTATTGTATTTCCATAAAAATTTGAGATTTACAACTCTGCTTTTTATCATATTTTCATTTTCAATTATTTCATTATATTAAAAACATTTCTTCTTCTTCTTCGTCGTTCCATTCATCGATCTGAAATAAGCAATTAAATGAATATATTGAATATGATGTTGAGCTGGAATGGGTGTCACGCACCGAGTGAAATAAAAAAATTACTTTACAATAAAAAAATTCATACCCACGCGGGGGGTCCACCGAACCGCGTCCCTCCTGTGGAGTGGCTTCGTTGCAGCCGCCGCGGTTGTCGCGTCCTCGGACTCCCCGTCGCCCCTGGCCTCGCCTGCCCATGAAGCCTTGTCCGGCTATCTCCCGGATCATCCGTGATGCTTTCATCTCCGCATAGCATTCTCGTACTCACCATAAAAAATCATTTGTGGCAGCAAGAAATAATTTTTCATTTGACGCAGCAAGAAATGATTTTTCATTTGACGCAGCAAGAAATGATTTTAAAATTGGCGCAGCAGGAAATTATTTTTCATTTGACGCAGCAAGAAATGATTTTTCATTTGACGCAGTAAGAAATTCTACTTCATTTGACGCAGCAAGAAATTCTACTTCATTTGACGCAGCAAGAAATTATTTTCATTTGTCGCTGCTTTTCCGTACACTACTCAATGGATTTTGCCTGCCGATTTAAAGAATCGACAGGCAAAATGCATCTATTGGAATACTCTAAAATTAACCTAACATAAAAAAACGAAATTTCGAAAAACTTACGTTGCCTTTCTTCTGGTACCGGATCGGCGGCTGGCAGGATGACGGAGGCGGCTTGCCCCTGCTGACCGGGGACGGCGGCTGGTAGGACGCCGGGGCCCGCGGCTGACAGGGCGATAGGAGCGGCTGGTCGTCGTCCACGGGCGTGGGCGGCTAGTTCACGTTGACCGGCGGCGACGACGGAATAGCCCATTCGGTCGAGCATGCGTCCCAGGACGGCTGGTCGTGGGGCGATATATCCAACGTGGCCAACGGCTCTGCGTCGGCCGCGGAGTTCGCCCGGTGCGGGCGGCGTGGCTGGACGCCCGCGAGCGTTAACCGGCGCCTCGAGATCGGGAGTGAGCTGTTCGTCGATGAGAACATCCTCCAAGTCCCTCTCTATCTCGAGGATATTATCGTCGTCAACATTGAATGCACGTGACCCGCCAATCAATCACATTCACGCAAGCTACTTTCCAATTGGAGGAGATGAGCAGCCGCTTTATAATTTTGTGGCGATAGTTTTCCCTTTGTATTAGTTGCGCTGCGATTGGTTCTCGCATCTCGCGTCTCGCGATCGACGCCATTGCAATCCCGTTTGGCAGTTCGGCGAGTGACGTTTGCGTCGTTCGGCTACCCTGACGGTTTATCCTTGTCTCGTTCGGTTATCCTGACGGATTTTCAGTATTCCCGGTACTCACGTACGTGTTCATCTATATGGAATGCACGGGTAAGATACAAAAGCGTTACAAAGCTATCCTATTGAAAATATTTCTCGGACAGTTTGTCGGAAAAACTCTGACGGGTGCGTTTCTGTGACTTTCAGAGATTTTCTAACATTTTGTAAAATTTCTCTGGTATATGCTGAAATCTCTGAGGTTTTTGCCGCCAAACTCCAGCTGTTACAATTTATATGCGAATTGTTGAAAATATCAACGAAGTTCAGGGGAAGCTAGAGTAGATTTAGTTACCGACATTTCTCGTGTAAAAAGTACTATTGCGTAGAACACACTATACGTTGTTAAAACGCTACATATGTAGTTAACATTTGAGAGAGATGTTATGTGAATATTCGTGAGTCGGCGTCAGTGCGAATTTCGGCCAAAAACTGAGAGAAAATGTAAAAAACGCTGCTGTATCCCGTGGTTGCTGGACCAGACAAAAAAAATCTAATCACTATTAGGAAAAAATATCCTCGCGCCATGCGCGCAGATAGTAATTACATGCCTTGGCGAAAATATTTCTCTGAAAATATCGGGGTAATTCTCTAAATGTTCTGAACATCTCTGGTTTCCGTGCCAAATGATCTGAAAAACTATTGTATTGTATTGTATATTTTCCACCGTACGGCAATTGCCTTTTACATTCCCCCTCAAATTCCACTCTAATCCCCACCTTCCCCTGCGGCCGCAGCCAACGCCCATCTCCCTGTATCGCATTTGCTCGAGGGCCCAGGTAAACTGCGGAAAACCTGTGCTGATACAGTCGGTATCGGGTTCTTTTTCCCAGCGCCGGGAAAAGTCGCGCCCCGCCGCGTGTAAATACTGAACTACAGACGTATATGTCGACCTATACGTCTGGAGCTAATAACGTTCAAGTATAGCACACGGCGAGACGGATTATCAAACCGTCAACCTGCCGATGCTTCGGTTCTGTCCACCGGACGCGGCCTACAACATCGGGAGAGGACCTACTTTTTAAGGTGGGTTCCGAACCACCGAGGAGTCGTAGAAAAAGCGCATAGAAAAAATGCCATTGGTGCCCGGCCGGGAATCGGACCCACTGTGCGTGAGGCCGCGACTCTATCACTGCGCCACTGCCTCCCCGATCTGAAAAACTATTAAGCGGATGCTGAAGTAGACTCTTTTACCGACATTGGTCGGTAGAAATGGGCTTTCCGTAGTTTACTCATTTATGTCGTTAACTCGCTACACATATTCTTGAAATTTAACAGAGATGTTATGTGAAATATAAACGATTCGGCGTAGATGCGATTTGCGGTGGAAATCTAACAGGAAATATAAAAAATCGTACATTTTGAGTAGATAGAGTTCTTTGTTGGCTTAAAAACAAACTGACGATACGACCACAGTTTAGGATCTACGTTTTACGGATTTAGTTTGTATAATCGACATTTCGCGGGTCCTGGAATATTCAAAAAAACTTCAAGGAATTGTCGCTAATACGGATTTGACACACTTTGACAGCCGCCGTGTGTGGGCGAAGGGTCAACAGGACCGGAAGGGGGGGGGGGGGCTGAGATATGTCCCCTTGGTCGGATTTGAGATATTTGTGTTGGCCTTGAAAAGGGCCGTTTTCTCCTAACTACTCCTAGAGTAGGATGCTCATATTCGAGCTACGACCTATGACGTCGTCAGGCGCCTGGGGAGGGGGTCGCAGTCCGGTCCGAACAGGTGGAACAAACGACTCTTCAACCTGCGCGGGTCCTTCTTGCTCGGCAGTTGCGAAGGCAGTTTGATTCTGTCTCGCGACACCGTGATCTTCCTCACGAGGTACGCCCGAGGAAGGGAACCGAGCGGTCCGGGAGCGGACAGACAGGCGGGGGCCACAGGAGAGGCGGAGGGGCGAGGCCCGTCCACGATCAGACGCGTGAGACGAGAAGTGGGGGGAAGCGCGACGTCAGACACGACGCGAGGCTCGGTGAAGGAGAGTCGTCTGGCCGCCTTCTCCTCTCGGGGAGCTCCCCTCGGCCTCGTGTTGAACATGGAAGCCGAGATCGTCTTCCCGGGAGTCGGAGGAAGCCCAGTGGTCACCTCCTCGTAATCTCGCAAGAGTTCGGAGATGTCTGCTGCCAACAATGGCCGAGGCGGGTCACCCCGGCGAGCCGCATCCCGCGGATGTGCAATCCGCGAGAGCTTTACTCCGCGATGACGTCGTCCCGCTCGTTCCGGCATACAGAAAGCTCGGAAGACTTCGCGATGTCGAGAGAGGCGAGGGGCGACTCAGGTTTTTTGTAGCGGCGACCGTTCAACGGGGCGAGCAGTTCCATCGCTGCCAGTCGAGACTGGAGCGTGAGGATAGCCGCGTCCGCTGACCGGGGCGAGCTCGGTAGGAGGGTTGGCCGCTGCCGACCCACGGGGCGAGCAGAGCCGTCGCTCCCAACGAGAGTTGGAGCGAGCGGGTGCCGCGACCGGACCGCGGAGCGAAATCCGAAAGGAGTAACGGGAAAAAAATATTAGAATATTGTTTGAGAAGACGGGTTGAGTTTTTTCCGAAAGGAAAAAACTCGACAAAAATTTATCCAACCACGAAAGTTTCTAAAAATCTGCACCAAGTGCTTCATTTCGCACCAAGTACGGAAACGATCGGAGGATCAAATTACATTTTTTCGGTCTCCTTATATACCCTCCAAGGGGTCTCACCGCTTGCGAGAAACACAAGTGCGAATGCGCCGAGTGGCGGTTGAGTTGAGAACTAAAATGCGTTGGCCCACAATTACAATTGGGGACCCCCTATTGACCGAATTTTGAAGTGTCTTTTTAAATATTTTAAGTGGGTGTTGTGATATTTTAAGTGACATGTTGATTTTTGATGGTTTACAGATATACGTTTTTGTTTCTATTTCCTGTTAGTTTTTTTTACCGCAAATCGCGTTAACATCAAACCGTTTATATTCTCATAACATATCGGTCAAATTTGAAGCATACCTGAAGCGTTATAACGATGCGAATTCTAAACTACGGAATAACCTATTTTTACCGTGCAATGACGGTAAAAAATCTATTCCAACATCCCTTTAAGGGAAAGCTGGAGTAGATTGAGTTACCGAAATTTCTCGTGTAAAAAGTGCTATTTCGTAGAACATACTATACGTAGATTTAGTTGATGTAATCGACATTTTGTGAGTATTAGAATGTAGAAAAAACTTCAAAGAATCGGCGTACGGTCTGATGTGGCAATTTTGAATTCCTGAAACGATTATATCTTCCAGCAAAGGCACAGTTGACATTTTGAGCAGCCATATTGGTTTGGGAGGTTCAGAAATATGTATACGATTTTGAGGCATCCACGTTTTGAAGATACGCAGAAAAGTGCCTATTGAATTCGCGATCCACCGACTAAATTACGTTTTTATAGGAAAATGTTAATATAATTTGAATGTATTTACTTTTTTGACAGTAGATTTCTTAAACATAGTAAAATACATAATCTTGGATAACAGAATATAGAAATTTCATTATTAAGTATGTTTGGCTGTGTAGACTAGATTTTGTGGTATTCGGACGTCCATATCATTCAGATGGTCTGGACTGAATGGACCGAACAAGTGTAAATTTGGAATATTTCTTAATCTAGCATTGTGAAGAATGCCCATGAAGTATGGAAATTGTTCTGTTTTTATAGAAGTGTTTATTTCAAGAAAATTGGCATTCTTAGGTCTAAATTCTGTCCGGCTCACATTGTTCGAAGTCAACAGATGAATTTGGCTGAAAATTGCTACATAATTCTGAATTACCTTAATTCTGAAGCACTTTTTTAGATTATTCTTTAGACCATTTTTGAATAGTGGTAACCTACCACGATACAGTATTTTAGGTCGAAATGTATGTACAGGTTTCAATCTTTGCAGTTGAAAGAACAATTTTTCTTAAACTTGCTCTGTATTCCTAAATTATATTAACGCAGCGGTACTTTCTTGAGTAATGTTAACCTACCGTGATACAGTTTTTCAGGTCGAAATATACGCATAGGTCTCAATCTTCGCAGTCAACAAAACAATTTTTCTTAAAGTTGCTGCGTACTCCTAAATTACTATATGGTATACGACCGACAGCAGTGGGCGTGCGGTCGGTGCATGGCTTCGGCGATCTCCCATGTTAAGCAGCTCGACTCACGGTCGCTACTTGGATGGTGACCGCTTAGCCATGCACTGATTTGCACGTCAACTGTTGAGCGGGAGGCAGTTTTTCTGAGTTTCTGATGTAATCTCATGCAACAGACACTCAGAAAAATATAGCCGCCTGTATCGGCACAGGTTTTCCGCAGTTTCCCTGTGCCCTCGTGCAAATGCGATACAGTAGTGCATTAGGAAAGAGTGGCTGCGGGTAACACTCTGGGGGGGAACTCAATAAATGAAAGGGGATCAAGGGGAGTGGGGAGAAAAGACGTAAAAACCTGAAGAAGGTATACGTAGGAATCAAATAAAAAAAATAAAAAAAATACTATATGGTATACGTATCTTGACAGGATTATTTTTTTAATCATTTTTAAACCGTTCGTTTTAAAATGACACCAGTCATTTTCCGGGGGGCTTGGGGAGCAGAGCCCCCCAACCGGGGGTTTGGGGGGGGGGGGGCGAAGCCTCCCGACAGGAAACTCGATTATATACAACCTCATTATATTGTCCCCACTACGGGAGTGACATTCGGCCGTTAGTGACGCGGCGGGCGGACCGCGCCACCGTTGATCGTATGATTCGCGGCTTGTAACGGTCGGCCGTGACGTACTTTGTGAATTTATCGCAAAGTATAGGGCGTTCCATTACAATATATATACATGTTTTCTAAATGACTTCTCTCCACGTGTTGGATCATTCTAACCGTCCTGATGCGAAAATCACAAAAAAAAGTTCATCGAAACAAAGCTTCCCCTATGAGAAAGCAAAAACAATGCATACTCTGACTTCAGAGTCAATTCAACGGCAACTCTTGCCTACGTTTTGTTAAACTTTTTCTCACTTGTCAACAAACTTCTTTACAAAACGCATCACTGTTGCTTTTGCTCTAAATAAATATAATTAAATAAATCCGCGCAAATCTTTTACGGCGCCCATCATTTTCAACAGTAACACGATAAAATATCTCAGCGACAAAATGTCTGCCGAAATGCCCGGCGACAGAATATTCCATATTAAAAATATTCCACGACAAAATATCGCAGTTTGGGTTTCATAAAATGTCCCCAACAAAAATGTCCCGCGACAAAATATCCCCGCGAAAGACATGTCAACTTAAAATTTATTACAAATCCCACAAAAATATATCCCATTTTAAGTTTAATGAACCAGTCCCCATAAAAAATGCCCCCCCTCCCGCCCCACGCTCACTAAGAAAGAATTAAGGCGTGGTTGAATAACTGATTTTAATGTACAAATATGTAGTTGTGCATATTTTTACACATTTATTAACACACTTATAATTGTGAAAGAACATTGTTGGGCCCTTAAAGGTGAACGTTATGCGTGATTTCTCGTAGATAGTTCAGAATCTTGGCATTCTGTGTATAATCCATGACGAGATTCTTGAGTGTGTCAGCAATATTTTTATACGTCTTTCTATTTTTTCGCCCACCAGCGCGAAGCCCCGGGTGGGCCGTCCATGGTGAAACTCTTGTGGGGGCATGGAGGGCGAAGCTCTACGAAATAAGAATAAAAATATGTATCCTAGGTAAAAAAATAGATAAATGCATTTAGGGGGGGGGGGCATCGACTTCCGGGGAACAAACACCCGCGAGGATATTTTGTCATGGGATATTTTTGTTGGGGATATTTAATGTAATGTCAAAAGGGATATTTTTTCGCGGGGATATTTTGTTGCGGGCTATTTCTGTTGGGAATATTTAATGAAATTTGAAGTGGGATATTTTTTCAAAATATCAACAAAAATGTCTTAAAATACATTTTTGAACGACATCTCTGAAAAATTTGAAAACATGCTGAAAAACCTTTTCTGATACATAAAACTTTTGGTAATCGCGCTGAAGTGGTCCGGCGACTCCTTTTATGTTTTCGGACTTTGTTCAAAAACAACAAAAATGGAACAAAATTAAAAAGAATAGTAACTTTACGATGGGCATCAACTAGGGAATTGTTGTATGCAATACATGATTTTTCAGAACTTATTCAGATTTTACTAATATAAAAAGTTATGGTGACAATCGAAAGATTACGGGTCAGGCACGGCTCGAAACTCGGTGGAATGTCCCATATAGTATATATGGGGCATCCATACCGATTCGACCTGGGTCGGACCCTCGACCTCTCGGATTTGGTCGAAAATTTGTTATATGATTGGACCAACTTCAAAAAGAACAGGATATATTTTTCAGATTTTTTTCAAGGATTTATTTTTTTACGATTTTTTACATATCGTTAGCCCAAATTTAAAAATCTGAAGAAATTCTCAAAAATTCTGCATGAAATAACAACATTTTTGAGTCTAAGGCCAAAGTGGGCCGGGATTTGCTTCTATTTTTATTCGATAAAAAACTATTCACATTTTTTATTAAATTTCTAGAATTATATAAATATAATTCTAGAAATTGCTGTATTTCAAATAATACATTTTCACAGCATTTCCTCTTTTTTCCATATACTTTCTTCCGCAAGAAATTATATCGTTATTATTTCGAAATTATATCGTTATTATAGAAACTCTGTTTTGCGATTCCGGCCTGATTTAACAGTGAACATATTTTCTATGAATAACATTTTTTGTTTTTTTTTATGAAAAGAAGGCACTTGCGGGGAGAAAACAATATTTTAGAAAAATTTGATAACTTTTCTTCTTTCGTTTCCAATTTTTTAAATAGTTTTTTATAGAATAAAAATGGAAGCAAATCCCGGCCCACTTTGGCTTTAGGCTCAAAAATGTTGTTATTTCATGCAGAATTTTTGAGAATTTTTTCAGATTTTAAAAATTGGGCTAACGATATGTAACCTTTAAAAAATCGTAAAAATAAATAATTAAATGAAAAAAATCTGAAAAAATGTTCCTGTACTTTTTGGAGTTGGTCCAATCATATAACAAATTTTCGACCAAATCCGAGAGGTCGAGGGTCCGACCCAGGTCGAATCGGTATGGAATGCCCGATATATAGTTTGCACAGAAGAAAGGTAGCGAGAAATTGCCGAGAGTAAAGTTTCTGCCTCCCGGCATTATATTTAATAACGTCCAATAAACATTTTCTTCGTCCTCTTCAGTCTTTCCAGCTCGCCGCCGCTTCCACCAAACCCGACAACTGCCGAGGTTTTAGCGACTGAACGTCCGCTAACGCTCTTACTCTTGTCACCCCGGGCGGAACAAGCACGGTTTTTTATCACCGTGCGCCACTGCCACTGCCACTTTATCGGCTAAAATCTTTTTCTCGTTTCTCGGAAAGTGAACGCGAATGCTGGCCTACTAAACGCATCACACTTTGTCGTAACATTCACGAGGAGCGTCAAAACATCCGATGCCAGGTATATTTTTCAAATGTTACGAATTGACTTATCGAAACGTCATTAAAATAATTATTAGGGAACTTGTTCGATTAAGAGTAAAACTTTAGATTTCGAATTTCCTCGGAAGTTATAAATGTATTAAATCTCCCACCCCATAACTCATCCTTCGTTGGCGGAAACAACGGAACTACATATGCCCAAAACAACAGGAAGTTTTTTTGTCCAGATTTTGATGCCAACTTATACTTAAAGGTTTTATGGGCTGTTGATTACGAAACTGAACTCAAAATGTATGAATTCGAAGTGGCAGTTCCTATATGACGGATCGAAACGCAAAAAAATGACTAAATTTGGATGCAAGTCCGTACACGCGCCCTTGTGACGCCGCTAATTACGAATCTGAACTCGAAATACAGAAATTCAAAATCGGATCCGCCATTTTGGATTTCTTCATATTCAGTTTAGATTCGTACACAACGGCCTCAGAAACCCCTTCTGTACCAAGTTTCATCCAAAAGAATCCACTTTGCGAATTTTAACCGCCATTTTGTATCCTATTATTAGATCCAACATTTTGGATTTTTTAATTTTCAGTTAAAGTTCGTACTGGACGATTTCAGAAACTACTGCATACCGAGATCCATAAAAATCACTTTGTACATTTCATTCACCACATTAGATTCGCCATTTTTTATTTACAAATGTTGAGTTCATTGTCGTAATCAGGACCTCAAAAACTCCAGGATACTAATCTTCATCCAAATCGACTAAAACATTCGTTTTCGGTCCTCCATTTTGGCGCCGCTATGTTGAATTTCTGAATTCTAACTATAGATTCAGATTTACTAACCCCATCAACTTTCGAGATACATTTAGATGCCAAATTGGAGCAAATTCAATAGGAAAAGAAAACAATGTGTACACTATTGTGTCAATGCCACACTGAGCGAGTCCTGGTTCCGCGCACTATTGCATTAATGCCCACGAAGAGGTTAATAGGTAGAACTTCTTATATGCCACCATTTATGACAATTAATAAATTAGTATTTGAATTACACTTAAACTCTAAGCTTAAACAATGTTGATATAGTTAAGACATCATCGGTGTTTGGTTGAAGATTGATTATTAGATTTAATGAAGGTAGGCATGCTGGAAGGCTTAGGGGTTACTAGCGGTTATCGAATGTCCGGCAAATGGTGATTACGCCCGGTGCGCGCGGCCTTCGAACTTATCGAGAAGTGGTGAAAAAATGAACGCTTTCCATCATTTCTTCGCCATAATTTGAATGACGAACTTGATAAGTAGGAATAAAAGGCGAGAACTCGGCATCGGATGATTTATGGGGTTACACCTAGTTGGCGCCCGAAAAAAGGCTTGTTTTTGTGATTTTTTTTAGCAAAATTATTGCGGGTTTCCAACTGTTTTTTTTTTCATAGTTTTCATATCTTTGACGATGTTTCATAATTTTTTAATTGGAAAAAATTCACAAATGTAGCAGATATAATGTATTTCCCGGACCGCTGTCCAAAAAGGTCTTCCGCGGTGACCACTGTAACTTCCACATCAATCATGTGAAATAAAAAAACCAAATGTATTAAGTTTTTGTATCGAATTATCTAGTCCTTAATCGAAGAATTTGATAAAATAGTAATTTTTGAAAAAATGGTCAGCGATCGAAAGTGAGTCTAAATTTCGCTGAAAAAATGACTTAATTTTTCTTGATATAAGAAAAATATGCATTGAAAAAAAAAAATCCTTCGATTAAGGTAGTCCTTGCGAATAATATTCATTTCGCATAAATTCGAGGAATTTGGGAGAGAATTACAAACACTTCTCGGTGGTATAAAAATCTGAAAAAATTCATGCACATTAAAGGTACTGAAAAGATTAATTTTGCATAATAATAATTCAAAAATGTTATTAACAATTGATGAAAAAAAACAATTGTTTAACAAATATTTCGATGACCCAAGATTTTTTTCATGAAAATAATTCCTTCGTTTTTCCGAATACGTATGAATTTTTTCAGATTTTAGAGTTCACATTGACTTTTGTGCGTTTTTTATAGGGAAAATGTGTGAAAATTCAATGTGAACTCTATAATGTGAAAAAATTCATACGTATTCGGAAAAACGAAGGAATCATTTTCATGAAAAAAAAATCATGGGTCATCGAAATATTTGTTAAACAATCGTGTTTTTTTCATGAATTTGTTAATAACATTTTCGAATTATTATTATGCAAAATTAACCTTTTCAGTACCTTGAATGTGCATGAATTTTTTCAGATTGTTATACCACCGAGAAGTGGTTGCAATTCTGTCCCAAATTCCTCGAATTTATGCGAAATGAATATTGATCGCAAGGACTACCTTAAGGACTGCCTTTTGATATAAAAAAGTGTAAAATTTCAAGTAAACCGGTCTACTTGGTTTTGACATATCGTGGTCACCGATTTTGAAAAAGCCGTTTCGAAAAACATACACACATGCTACATTTGTGAATTTTTTACAATAAAAAAATTAAGAAACATACTCAAAGATATACCCTTTATTATGAAAAGATCAGTTCGAAACCTGTACTCATTTTCTCAAAAAAAAAAAAAAAAAAAAAAAAAAAAATAAAAAAAAAAAAAAAAAAAAAATTCACAAAAACGCCTTTTTTCGGCCGCCAACTAGATAACCCCTTAAAGAGGGTATTGAACCGGGATTGGAATATGGTAATAGCAAAAACACAGATTATTAATACTTCAATAACTAAATATAAAGGCGAAAAATTGCCAGGACGTAACAATAGACATTCAGGGGGAGCAAACGCCTACAATGTTGACAAAAGAATCGGTCTTAAGGGTCGGTCTTAAGCTCACTCAGTCAAAACAGGTTATTTTTATTATACGAGCTACTTTTTTCCTCATCAATGAAAAAATTT
The DNA here is from genome assembly GCA_963932165.1 of Pimpla rufipes. Lineage (NCBI taxonomy): Eukaryota > Metazoa > Arthropoda > Insecta > Hymenoptera > Ichneumonidae > Pimpla > Pimpla rufipes. The sequence continues at coordinate 4,336,387 of OZ010630.1, forward strand.
GAAATTATTCTCTTCTTTTAGAATTGCAATGAAGGGTTTTTTTGTCAATGGACTCACCGGTTTAGTGAATTATTTGCTTCGAAGCAAGAAATATGCATTTTCGTATACTGCGCGTAGTCCAGAGAAAACGAATCATAGGATTGGTCTTTGCTAGGGCTCAATCTCTTCGCAATCACGTTTCCCATACATTAATTACAGGGATTTTTTTCATTGTTCATAAACTCAAGTTAGAGAATGATTTATAAAATTTATGGTAAATAAATGGAAAATTGGCTTCAGCGACATAGATCTTTTAAAGTATAAACAGCACGGGCGCTACAGCGCCCGTGTCGCTTGTGTGAGTTTTGACATTTGACATCAACAAAAAACGTCAATGCATGATCAGTGTGTCTGATGACACCGTCAACCAATTATAGCACGAATAGAACGGCTTCACATGAAGATAGCTGACAGCTACCAACTTCTTAGAAGAGGATTTTTTTAGAGATAAATCGAATCGTTACTCATGGTAGCTATATGTCAAGGCCTCCCTGTAATTCATTGTTATGGTGGATGTCAGATGTTTGTTTGGTTCGATCTCAGATGTTCTGGATCAGCCGTCACGAACGATTCGGTCTCCGTAAAAAATCGTTTTCTCTATGAATTATCTTTCATAATTACTACAAAAATATAAAAGATGGTGAGCTGAGTAGACGCGAGTACAGAAAGTAGAAAGATTGCATTACGGCTACTTTAAAGAAAGGAGATAGCGAGGAGGCAGAACGATTGAAAAAATGAAGAATATTCATATTCAAAAATTCGATGGGAATAATTTTCGGTTTTGAAAATATTAACTAGAAATAGTTTTTGAAGCAGGGGGTCTGGTTTACATAGTCAACGGATCAACATTTCGTCCAGAAGCTCTAGAGGATATAGTTGAGAGAACAACTTGGGATGCTGAAAATGCAAGAGCAACGCTCATAATTTAAACGGCAATAGAGTTTGAACACCATCAAACATTTGACATGTCGTGTCAACTTACGGCTGCATTGTAGACTAGACTGAAATTGATACACGAGCAGTGATCTGCAATAAACAAGGTGACGCTCAAGCAACATTTTATTAACTACCGAATGTCCGAGACGGACAGTGGCTCACAGCAAATAAGCAAGATAGAATCGATGACCCATGCAATAAATGGCGTGGACGATAAAGTAAGCGAGATAGATAAGGTAGCAAAAGTTCTCGGCAGCATTCCTCTAAAGTATAGTGGTTTCGTTCCCAGTGCGACGAACTGACTTCGGCTTTTGCTTCGATTAAGTTGCGGAATTCAAAGCACAACATATCTAGCGGAAACACTCGCTACAAATTTCAATTGAGAAGCAAGAAAAACATAGTATGCTATTATTGCCACAGGAAAGGACATTACAAGTCCGAGTATCGCAAGTGAATCGCTGATCATGCGAGTAACCATAAAAATTATAATTATGACGAGTCAAGACATCAAGCCGTGAGTGCCGAAGTAACGAACATTTCTGCCCTTGGATATGAGGATATATGGCTGGCCGACTGTGCCGCGACTAAGCATGTGACATTTCAACGTGAATGATTCTTCGATTCCTGACGTTTCAACGTGAATGGTTCCTCGGTTTGAGACCAACAGAAAAGGAAACGAATATTAAAATCGGTGACAACGCGATTCCGTTGAAGGCATTGGTTCTGTTTGAATTCAGGTATTGGTTACCGGTCACTGGGGATCTCTTACTTTAGAAGATACTCTGTGCATCCCACAAATCGGCAAGATTTTATTTTCAGTGGGAGGAGCCACGAGCAAGAAGCAGCGCGTTTTTTCGTTGATACAAAAATCGTAGTACGAAATGAGAAACAAATCGCCACTGGAATCAACCTGTCGATAATGCCTGCTATAGAATGATTTCAAGACGTCAGAAACAGAACCAGCTAATGTTACTGCGTTGTTATACCATGCAAGGTTGGACATCTGAACTGTCAAGGCTTGACGGGGGTAGCCTATGAAGGAAAAATTCCCGGTCTAAAAATCAAAAGGTTGACGGACTTTTTTGTGAGGCGTGCCACGGGAGACTTCATCGTAAGCCGTACAACGTTAACAGCGACCGAGCTAGTAAGCCCGGAGAGTATATTCATTCAGATGTCTGCGGAAAAATGCCAAGCACGTCTCTTGGAGATGCAAATTATTTTATGTTGTTCAAAGACGTCACATCGGTTTCTGTTCTTGATTAAGAACAAGAGTGATGTTTTTTCAAAATATCTAGTTCGAAGGAATAATAGAAAATCAAACGTGAAACAAAATTGAAATCTTACGGAGTGATAATGAATCTGAGTACGTGAATATTCACTTTCAGGATAATTTCATAAAGGTCGGTATCATTTATGAGTCGAGCATACAATACACCGCGATACAGAACGGAAGGGCAGAACGCGATAACAGGTCAATCGTCGAGAGCACACGCACGATGTTGATCGATACACATCTTTCATGTTCCCTCTGGGCTGAAGCCGTTAATACATATGTTTATGCTCTAAATCGACGGATCATGCAAACCGAACAATGAAGCGACACCTTACGAAAATGAATTGGATAACCAGCCACTGTGAGAACTGTAAGAACATTTGGAGCAATAGCATATTCTCATATTCCTTAACAATTTCGGTCAAAATACGATCCGAAAGCGAACAAATTGAGAGTTGTTGGTTACGACGGCTACAACAGAAACTATAGATTGTACAACGAGTATGGTAAGAAGGTCACTTTGGCTAGGGTCGCAGTCTTCGATGAGCCTACGATAAACGAATCAGAACGTAGCTTGAATCTTTCGAAGACAAATTATTCATCAATCCAAATCGGAAGAGAGAAATTTACAAATTGAAGTACCATTAGCTCCAGCCCAACAAGAAGTTGAAGATGTCAACGAAGCGCAAGAAGATAATGGAAAAGATCTGATTGATTTTTACGACGATGAAGCAGCTCAGGGACCAGCAAGATATGCAACACAAGCGGAAAAAGAAGCGGCACGATGAAACTCTGAACAACCTGCAGAATTAAGCACTGACGAACCGAGAATACTAGTTCCCACTGAAACAGAAAGGCGAAAACTTCGTGATCGTTCCCAGACCTATCCACCCGATAGATACGTTCCATATTCGGCCTGTGCAGTTACCGTCATCGAGCCATTGAATTACGAAGAAGGTCTGAAGAACGAGAATGCTGCTCAATGAAACATGGACCCTACAACCACTACGTTCGAATCGCAAGAAAATTGGCTGTAAATGGGTTGTTCGGGAGTACTCTCTACTTTACCTTCGTATTATATTAAGAGGTTCACTGTTTAACCGCACGAGAGTGGTGTGGTGAACGACGCTGGAAGGAGCTGTTATATCGAGAAGAAACGTGATAGCGAAAAGCGACAGTCATGTCGGAAACACCTTGTAATTAATAAAACGATATATTCGAGATGGAAACTGCATTTATTCACAACTAAAAAAACACAATGGCGCCCTACAAGCAATCGAAACGCGCCTGAGAGATGAAAGTCTGATCAAGGTACGCAATTTTCGCACAAAAGCGAATGACAAAAGAACCGAGCAAAAACGCTCGCAATTTCGGAACGAGCCTCGAGCAGGCTCACACAGAACGAGACTCGTCGGAGTTCTCGCACAAAACGTGCTTTGTAACAGCTCGTGCACGCTGAAAAAGTATTCTGCTAAGAAGGGAGGAAGGCGAGGCATCTGGACAAACATGCGTAACCTCAAAGCAACCATGAGGCATCGACGCAAACGTGCGTAACCTCAAAGCAACCATGCGGCATCGACGCAAAACTGCGTAACCACCAAGCAGCAACGAGGCATTGACGCAAACGTGCGTAACCGCCAAGCATTAACGGGATATCGACGCAGACGTGCGTAACTTCCAAGCGGTCACGAGACATCGACGCAATCGGGCGTAACCTCAAAGGACACGCCGGGACATCACTTCCTGGCGGCCATGAGACATCGACGCGGTCGTGCGTAACCTCAACGGCCACGCGGGGGCATAACCTCAATGGGGCGAGATAGGCATGTTTCTCAACGACACGGGGTTTCAGCAGGCAACGTGGGGCATCGATTGAACAAACAGGTGAGTGAGTCGTAAATGTCAATCCTTTTACTCCCATTTATCCTTTCCCAATAAAATGTCCACCGAGAAATTAAAACAAAAGCGGGCTACGATCAAAGGCAAGTCTCACGAAAAGCTTTAAGAGGCAGTGGCACTTCTCTCACTCCAGCTCGAATTTTTTAAAGCTAGTTTCTCCTAAACTACTCGACAAATAGAGCTCAGATTTTGGTAGAATGTGCGAACATATTACAGAATTGGGCTGATCTTCTGGCTCCTCGATTGATCAAGCCGTTTGGTCAGGAGACTCGATAAACATAAAGGTGCGAGAGAGACAGCCTTAGGCGTTTAGCATTGGCGAAGAAGTTTCGAGCAAAGTATCGCTGCCTCTTAAGTAGAGATGAAGCGCATGGGCGTTTAAAGAAGCTCAAGGGCCTATGGGACTAGTTTGACGAGTCTCAATTAGAAATTGACGAACAGCCCTACGACAGCGAAGGAGTGCTGTTGCAGATGACGCAGGAAGGCGTTGACGCAGGTGAGCGTGCGATGTTCGAAACCTGCTATTATCAGGCAGGGGGCAAGGCGCAGCGTGTCATCATGAGAGGTAAGATTAAGCACACCAGCGAGAAAAAGAGTTGAAGCGTCGGGCAGAGAATCCAGGTTACGAGTCAGAGCAGCACCAACCACAACAACGAAGGAACAGACCAAGCTGCCGCTGCTTCAGCTTCAGGAATTCAGCGGTGACTTCACGATATTGATGTTTTTCAAAAAGAGCTTCGAGACATTGATTGACCGAGATGAAGATTTGACACCGATGGAAATACATGAGTATTTAATTGGACAACTCAGAGGAGAGGCGCTGCAGGTGGTGCAGGGCTTTAGCATTTCAGAGACCAGCTACGCCAGTGCGTGGCAATTGTTGAAGGATACCTGCTACAACCAGGTTATGATCATCGAAACGCATTTGGACGAGTCACTGAATTTTCCAACTGTTTCGAAAGAAAGCAAAGCAGAATCCGTAAGGTCTGGTATCTGGCACGTTCAAACCCACTACAAATCGCTGGAAGCACTGAAGCAGCGAGTCAAGCAATGGGAAACGCTTATCATACACTCGGCAAAGATGAAACTCGACTTCACGTAACAACGCGACTGGCAAGAGAAGATCAAGGACAAAACGCCGGAGACAATGCCAGGACTAGACGAGTTTACCAAATTTTTAACAGATCGATATCACACGATGAGATTCCTGAAGCAACAGAGGCCAAAATCTGGAACCGAGCAGCCAGCGCAGTAGAAAAAATGGGGTAAAGGCGACAAAAAGGTCTTCGCAGCAACAAATTCAACTCCAAGCTGCAAGATATGTGAAGGAGCTCATCTGGTCTTCAAGTGTGAAGAATTATTGAAGCATTCGGTGGCCGATCGGCTGCAGGAAGTTAGAAAGAAGCAGAGCTGTGCATCAATTGTTGCGGTACCAGGCATTAAGCGAAGAATTGCAGATCGTCCTGTAGATCGATGCACACTCCTGCATCGAGAAGTAGAGTCATCGCAAGCAGAAGGACCATTAGGACCGGAAACGCAGGCGGTAAATCTCTACACGGAACCTACACGGAAGACACCGGTGTCTGAGAGCAACGTCAACGAGGATTTCGGAAGAGTTTGCGACCTGCAGCGTTCAGCATCGAGCATAATATTGTCAACGGTAAACGTTATTGTCTACAATCATCACGGAAATCACCAGATCTGTCGCGCGTTGTTGAACCCTGGATCATAGTTGAATCTCATAACCGAGCATCTCACGAAGAGGCTTCATTTGCCATGCCGACCATCGGAACGGATGGTCAGCGGAATCAGCCAGGCCAAAACATTGGCGAGCAATATCACGGATGTCCGTGTCAAATCAGCTCACAACGAATTCACAACGACGCTGGAATGCTTGGTGTTAGCGACAACAATGGAATGTTTGCCGCAACACAAGATCGACATGCGCAAGATAATTCTGCCCAATGACATTCGTTTGGCTGATCCTGATTTCGATGAGCCGGGAAGGATTGATCTCCTAATCGGTGCTGGTGTCTTCTGGAATGTACTCATCGGTACACAGCACAATCGCATCGAGCGACAACCCGCTCTACAACACACACTGTTCGGATGGATTTTAGGTGGAGAATTGCTCAGTGCGATGCGCGGATCAGCGGCGATTTGTCTGGCGGTGACAAACGATGCGCTCAGCACGCAAATGGAATGATTTTGGCGACAAGAGGAATTTCCAGAGACTCGGCATTACACCGAAGAGGAGCGAGCTTGCGAGAAGTGTTTTGCGGAGATGGTCAAACGAGATTTGACTGGACGATTCATCGTACGATTGCCAAAGCGGACGAATGATATCCTGGGCGACTAAAAGGAATCAGAGCTGAGAAGGCTGTTCACTCTCCAGCGATGGTTGGCAAAAAAACAGCTGTGCAATCAGATTACGATAGATTCATGGATGACTACCTCGAGTAGCAAGTCATCGGGCGACCCGACAGCCTGACGACAAAGCTCGGCATCGTGTTCGACGTGTCGCCGAAGACAACACTTGGTACGTCCCTCAATGACAAACTGATGGCGGGACCTAATTTGCAGCTAGAATTGTTCGAGATAATTCTCCGATTCCAAGCGCACGAATATGTGGTGACCGGAGATGTTGCGATGATGTTTCTCCAAATTCTCGTGGCAGAGAATGATCGCACATTACAACGAATTTTATGGAGACGTCAGGTGGACGAGTCCGTTGAGGCACTTGAATTGAAATTGATTGGGTTCAGCCCATTCCTCGGGAAATCTCCGCCGTGTGAGACGAGTACTACGCAGCGCTTCCGCGCATCAGCGAACTGCAAATCACTAGGAATATAATGCCGGCGAGCCAGACAAAGAAATTCGATGTGTTCGGATTCGGTGACGTTTTCTGAAAGGGCGTACGGTGCGTGCCTGTATGCGGTAAACATTGACTACGACGGTGCAAAGAACGCGCATTAGATTTGTGCAAAATCGACGGTTGTTCCACTCAAGACGATATCTTTGTCGTGATTGGAGTTAGAGGCATTTATTTTCCTCTCTCGTCTCTACACAACGGCTTCATGCGCCTTTGGATAAAAAATCGGCGAGATAAAGCTGCGGAACGACAGCACGATCGTTTTAGGGTGGTTAAAAAGTCCGCTTCACACGGTTCAAGAGCAATGCACTCGGCACGAAGACGATTGGCGCGATAACAGTCAAGGAGCTCGATGAAGCGGAAAAGATGATTCTACGTAGAGTGCAAAACGATGAATTCTCGGAGGCGATCCGCAAACTTGAGGCAAATCGAGAACTCGTGCGCAAAAGAAAGCTGCGAGCCTTGGGCAAGGCTCCAACATGCTAGTATATCTACGGACCAGAGACACACAGTCGTTCTTCCGCCGAGGCATCATGTCACTAGCCTGATAATGCGAAACGAACATGTGCAGCTGCATCATTGCCCTCCGGAGCAATTATTGAGCGCCGTGCGACATCGGTATTGGCCGATAAGTGGCCGAAGAGAGGCTCCAAAAGTGACAAACAGTTGTGTTAACTGTTTTCGTTTTCGTCCAACGATACACAAGGTGAAAATGGGTGACCTACCTGAGCAACGCGTTACCGGGTCGAGCGTCCATTTACGCGCACCGGTGTCGACTACGCGGGACCAATTCAAGTGGAAAGCCGGCGTCGAGGACGGGTTACGAAAGGATACATCGCCGTTTTTACATGCTTCAGCACGCGTGCCGTGCATTTGGAGCTGGTCTCGGAATTAACGACTGAAATATTCTTGACGGCCTTAAGCCGATTCACGGCATGACGTGGCCTGTACTCGGAAATGTTTTCTGACAACGGTACTAACTTTGTGGGAGACGCACGTGAATTGAAGGAGGTTTACGACCTGCTGCAAAACTATAAAGGCGTTATCGAGGTGAATCTCGTCAAGCAAAGAATAGTACGGAAGTTTATTCTACCTCGAACCCCCCACTTCGGTGGAATCTGGGAGGCCACAGTGAAAATCACAAAAAGACATCTCAATACCGTGACGAAGGGCAGAGCACTCACTTTTGAGGAGTACAGTACACTCTTGCCGGAAATCGATGCGATAATTAATTCTACACTGCAAACGCCTCTTTCTGGCGACCCTGTTGACTCCTCTGTATTAACCCCTTCCCACTTCCTGATCGGCGACTCACTCGTTCAACCAGTACAGCTCAATTTCTCCAATGTGCCTGAAAACCTTTTATCCAAGTGGCAGCTTCTCCAAAAACTGCGGCAGCACTTCTGGCATCGATGGCAGACGGAATATCTGCAGTAGCTGCAACGTCGAAATAAGTGGACAACGCCTGACAACAACATTCATATTGACACGCTGGTTCTCTTAAAAGAGGATCACGTTCCTCCGCTCCAGTAGGACCTGGGTCGAGTGTCAGCTGTCTTTTCTGCCCCCGACGGTGTCGTGCGCGTGATGTCGGTTAAAACTCGGAGTTCAAAAGAGTGGTGCATAAACTATGCCCGATTCCCGAGGGAGAAGGGTAAAGGACTGAATAATTTTAAGATTTCCTTTCATAGAATGTTTAGCGTATTTTTCATTTAATTTTTATGAGATTTCTCTTTTATGATAATTTTTATGAATTTTTATGAGTTACGTCAAAGAATATAACTTTGATCGTTGTACTCTAATACCTAAGAAACAAAGTTCCTATTGATGCTATAACCAAAAATGTATTAACCAAGAGAATCGGTTATGTGTCAAGTGTTTCTTTTTAAAGAAATGTACTTCTTCCAAGGGAGGCGGAATATTCGGGAGTACTCTCCACTTTACCTTCGGATTATATTAAGAGGTTCACTGTTTAACCGCGCGAGAGTCGCGGCGTGACCGACGCCGGAGAGAGCCGTTATATTCAGAATAAACGTGATAGCGAAAAGTGACATTCATGTCGGAAAAACCTTGTCATTAAAAAAACGAGATATTCGAGACGAAACCTGTATTTATTCACAACTCAATATCATGGGTCTACAAAATTTAATGGAAACCGGATGGAGAGTCAAGTCGTTTTAAGGCAAGAATCGTCGCGAAGGTATATTCGCAGGAGGATGCCTTTCTAAATGGTGATTTAGAAAAAGAAAAATACATAACGCAGCCTGAAGGGTTTACCAGTGGAATCATCATTCGAGTCTTGTATGCAAGCTGGAGAAAAGCCTGTACGGCTCCAAACAGTCGCCACGCTGCTGGAACAAGAAGATTGTATTCGTTTTGAAAAAGTTCGATTTCAAGCTCTGGATGCGGACAAATGTGTGTTCTATTCGAGAATTGACGAACACGATGTGATCTTGGCTCTGTATATGGATGATGGGCTGATCTTGTGTGAAGAAGTTGGAACGCTCGATCTGATTATAAGCAAGCTCCAAGCTAGATTCGACGTCACAGTGGGAGACTAATTATTTCGTACGTTTCGAAATAACACACGATGGGCAAAGGAAGAGCATCTTTATTAGCCAATGAGGATATATTTATCGAGTTCTCGAGAAATTGAACATGTTAGACTATAAGCCGAACTGTATTCCTTCGGATCCAAATACTACTCTGCGCAAAGGTCAAAGTCCAGCCTGTGATGAAGATAAAGAAATAATGAAAAGCAGACCTGACAGAGAAGTTATTAGGTGACTGATGTTCGCCGCAATATTGACACGGCCAGACATCATGTGTGCAACAAACCGAGCAAATCGTTTCCTGAGCAATTCTGGCGAGGAACACTGGGCTTCGGTGAAGCGTATAGTACGATGTTTGTATGGCACTCGAGATTTTTGGGATTCCTTACGAAGAACTGAAATTTATCTCACTGCATACTCTGATGCTGATTTTGCGGGCGACCTGGACATTGGGCGATCCACAACTGGATATGTTACCACATTGGCACGACGTCCAGTCAACTGGTCTTCATACCGACAGGAATGTGTCATGCGATCAACAACATGTAACTGTATCGGAAAACACTATCGGAAAACATGTAGCTGTATCGGATGCTGCTCAAGAACTATCCTGGCTGCGGATATTATTTTACGAATTGCATATTACCTTGAGAGGTCCAACCCCAGTTTACATAGACAACCAAAGTGTCATTCGTCTCGTTCACAACGCTGAACACCATAAGAAATCGAAACATATCAATATGAAGTACCACTATATCTGGTGCCGAAGATGGTTTGATCTAAAATATATATGTTCGAAATTATAAATGTTCGATTCGAAGCACAGCTTGCAGATTTTCTAACTAAAGCGTCGTCACATGATAAGTTTATAACGAACCGACACTTGCTGTCGCACCGTTTGTTATAATTAACAAACAGTGGGAGTGTAGAGATAAATTAAATCGTTGTTCATGGTAGCTATATCTGAAAACCTATCTGTAACTCGTCGTTATGGTGGACGTCAGATGTTTGTTTGGTTCGATCTCAAATGTTCTAGATCAGCCGCCACGAACGGTTCGGTGTCCATAAATAAATTGTTCACTCCATTAATTATATTGTATAATTACTATAGAAATATAACTTACAAAAAACCCTATAATTAAACTTCAGAACATTTTATTGCGAAGAGATTGAGGCCTAGCGGAAGCCAATCCTATGATTGATTTTCTCTGGACTACGCGCAGAATGGAAAACGCATATTTCTGGTTTAAAGCATCCGATTGACTTAACCGATAAGTCCAGTGATAAAAGAATCCTTCACTGTGATCCTAAAAGAATAGAATTATTTCAAAAATTTTAATCGGTGAGGAAAACAGTAATCCTTATAATAAAAATAAACTATTTTGACTCACTGGGCCCCCTTAAAAACCGACCGCATGGTAGAAAAATGTCATATTACGACACGGCGGCGGAAAAACTTTACCTTTTGAAACGTTTTTGAGAAATAATACATTGCTCAACGAGGGCGTACTTAGTGCGTAATACGTTTGTCACTGCGGGCGGAAATGGCCGTGTTTCCGCCTGCTTTAAGGGCGTAAAACCGCCATTTTCGTATTTTGTAATATAAAATTTCGTGCATCCCTCGTGTGAAACATTTTTTTGCCTTCGTGGAGTAATATACTATGTTTCCTGGCTACGCTAAAAAGACCATATTCCATGCCTGCAATGCGGGTGAAACGTGGTCGAATCTTGACCGGCGGGGGGAAGCGGTTGAGCAGCGAGCAGAAAAGTGTACGGTAGAAGCACCAGTTGTGGCCATTTTCACTATAATTTATTTCAAATTGTTGCTTTTCTGTATTTTCATGTTGATACTTCGAAAGTATCCATACAAGTTAACAGGATTATCGATACAATTTTGTTTCGTTTTAACAATACAAATAATTCTGTCCCTTCGAACGCGGTGGCCACAACAGGACCAAAGGTGGCCAAAACCGGTACTTCTACCGTACTTTTCTTTCCTTTCTTCTCTAGGGAAGAAAAGTTGACGTCGATACCGACAACATGATCGTTTTGGAGTCGGAGCTCAACCTCTGAGATCTCGGCTTCCGCAGCTACTCGCCTGTTATTGCTCCCCATAAATTAGTCATTGTATCGCGCCGACAACCTATAAAAACGAAAATAAACATTCCGCATGCCAGTAACCCAATACGACTGACTTCGACAAAGAAACCCCCAACAACATGCATGCGACTCGTCCGGCTACTCCGGACGATCGACCAGCTCTGCGGCTGTCAACCACTCGGGCCATTGACGATTATTCGTGCGCCAGCCTGCTTGGACAATCGACAAGCGGAGAGCTGTCAACTACTCGGACAATCCACGAGTATCTTCCTACAATCTCGTCCACACACACACGCGAACGACGGCCGTCAATTTCCCGAAAGGTTGATAGGTGATTAATGGCAACATGACTGCACACTGGTGAAGGATTTAGTCAAGAAAAATATCGCAACGACGTACTTCGCGACTAAAGATGATTTTTATTCTTAACGAAATAATTAAATATTTTGGAGCGGCAACCATATTTCGCTCGCGCTCGCTCGATCGCGCACTCCGCGTCGCACTCGCTTGTCGCGGTCTCTCGCGCTCACTCACGCCCGCGCTCGGGCCCGCACCGCACGCACACCGCCTCAGACCGGGCGCTTTATCGCACGCACACCGTCCCAGACCGTGCGCTCTCTCGCACCTCTTCCTACCGACTGCCGAGCTCGCGCTCGCTCGTCAGCCGTGCCGCCTCGCCCCGGCCGCCGGGCCGCTACCCCCTCTCCGTCGCGATCGCGCGCGCATGTCCCGCGACGCCGCGGTCTACGAACTTCGCGTCATCGCCGATTTCGCGGATGATTGTTCCGTTGGTGACATCGACGGAGCTCATCCCCCGAGATGTCGGGGGATGAGTCAAATTGTTGCTTTTCTGTATTTTCATGTTGATACTTCGAAAGTATCCATACAAGTTAACAGGATTATCGATACAATTGTTTCGTTTTAACAATACAAATAATTCTGTCCCTTCGAACGCGGTGGCCACAACTGGACCAAAGGTGGCCAAAACCGGTACTTCTCCCATACTTTTCTTCCCTTTCTTCTCTAGGGAAGAAAAGTTGACGTCGATACCGACAACATGATCGTTTTGGAGTCGGAGCTCAACCTCTGAGATCTCGCCTTCCGCAGCTACTTCCCCTAGCTCATTCGAAATCTCGGCTTCTGCAGCTACTCGCCCGAGCTCATCCCCCGAGATGACGGCTTCCACAGCTACTCGTTCGTGGAAAAAAACATAACTAATTTAATAAGCACTAACAATAAAAAATAGACAAAACGATTAAACTCTATTAGCTACTTGTTATGTGCAATTTCCATACATTTTCCGAGAAATATTTTCACTCAGTGTTTTGAATTGTATTTCTCTCAGACAACACAAAAGGGCCCATTTATAAAAAAATATCGCTCTACGCTTGAACGTCCACTTATAAGCTTATGATGTTCAAAAAAGCATTCGTTGTTGAATGCTAGTATCAAGAGACGCGGCAGCGTCTCGACGCTAAGTATTAAAAAAAAATCTATATGCCGCCTCACGAGACTCCTCACAACCGAGACGCTAGCGCTACTCTTATTTACAGCACGTTCGTTCTTTTTCGTCTGCTACGAAATTCTAACTGGAATTATCTGAGTCAATACGTCGAAGACGCCAAATGTGTCATATTAAAATTTTTCTTTTCTTCTTTCGAATGAGCACTGTTTTAATCAAATCGGAGCTCGCAATGCTGATATCTGGCCAGCTATAATTTTGGTTCTGTCAAAATTTTTTTCATTTCTGTCCGAACTCACATATCGACAGGAATTTGTCCGACAATGTCTGATTGTGTCTAGTTCGATATTATCTCAGGCAACACGTGGCGGGCGTTAAATATATCAGCGCCAATATATATTTTTCTCTTTTTAATGAGACTTGACGTAATAAAATCGGTTCACGAAGTGCAGATATCTGGCAAATATTTCATCGCATATATGTGTGAAAGGCACACAGCAGCGAAAGCAGTGCCGGCCCAAAAAAATCGCGACGTCGTCTGTCGACAGAAAGTAAAATCGTGCGTGATTGTACCGTCGATCTCGCGAGTCTTTAATAATTTCCACGAGAGTTGTAAGTTCTCGTGCGTCTTGATGCGACGAAATCAGACCGTACGTGTTACTGTTGAAATTAATCGACAGCAACTAGTTTCGTGTTAAATGAAATGAATAGATTCACCTCGTCTGTTAACAACGATAAAAATAAACTGTATTTTTCAAACTCCACAGATAATAGTTACGTGTTCTTTCCTGTGTGTCGAGAGTTCTCGGATGATTCTTGACTCTTGTTATGTTGACTCGGCAACAAGTCGCTGAAGACTAAAGAAAATTGACAACGCTCGAAAAACTCTCGCTTCTTTTTGAAGTGGGAGGAGAACCCTTCGAGCGTTTGTGCCGCGTAATCTCATTGGTGAATTTTTGTACCGAGCATTACTATTTATTTTGATTGGCTGGAAGGGTAGCGTCCCCCGCAGGTACATGCAGTGCATCTTGGCACGTAGCCTCGCGGAAAAAACCCTAACGGTCAGCCAGTAATAAAACATTTGGTCACCAGAGACTGACTCACTGGTTTTTTCCAGCAATAAAACATCTGCGTACCAAACGTTAATACTTTCTCTTTGAGTGAATGCTGCACTAATCCTTTGGAAAACCCCTTGAGAATACGCGGGCGTCTACGGTTTTCCTAAGCATTTCAATTTTGTATATTTTTAAATGTGAATGTAGGCTTATTTTAACAAACAATCTTTTTGATTTAGACAATACAATATCGTCGTTGTCGACGATCCAGTGATTATTGCTCTAAACTGATATTTAGTATCGAGTGTAATGGTTTAATTACTAATAATATTTCTCCTAACGCGAAGTTGTTTTTTCAAAACCGCGAAATGAAAGTATGGATACGTTATCCTGTAAGTGAAAAAAATCGACTTTGGAGGTTATATTTTGGTCTTTGACATTATTATTACGAATTGTTACGGTGGAACAATTCATGGACAATTCAGTACGCATCAAGCTTGTTCAATCGCACGATAACGAATCGAAACTCTGAAGGATTTTCCTGAGGATTATCTGAAAATCATAGTCACGGATTCGAACAATTCGGGGTAGGATTCCTGGGAAATAACTCTCCAACCTCACATCGCAAATCTATTTATTAAGGGAGCAAATTATAATATAGTCTTGGGAATTAAATTGGATTTCCTTTCTTATTCGTCTTGATGAATTCGTCTTATTCTCTGACTTTCAAAAAGTTGTGAAATAAACGAAAAAATGTTTCTGCAAAACAAAAATGGTACGCGAAGTATTAATAGTATATTATGCAACAAGGGTCGAAAGTTGGCAATTGCGGCGAGTGTGAGGTTTGCTGCCCGAGCGAAGCGAGGGCTGCAATCACACGAGTCGCAATTGCCAATTCGACCCGTGTTGCACATCATACTTTTTGTAACGAGTGCACGAATCTGCGGCACTTGGAATGGCAGTCGCGCGAGACGAACACTGAAAAGTGAGGTTGTGATTGAAGGGACGAAAGTGAATGACAGAAACTCCCAAGGGACGAAAGTGAACGAAATGCGAACTGCGCATGCGTGACTCGGTCATTTCACCACAGGTTCGCGACTGACAGGGAAACGGCCACTTTCGGCTCGCAAGACTGCCATGGAAAGTGCCGCGATTCGTGCACGTGTTACAAAAAAGAGTAACCAAACAAAAAATTTCGTTGCAGAAATAATAAAACGAATGCAATATATTAGCCAAGTAAAATTCATCAGTAGATGACACGCTATAAAAAACTTGGCATACCAGTGATTTGGTGTGATATTAAAAACTTGGAGTAACACTGACATGCCAATTTTTTTATAGCGAATCATCTACTGATGAATTTTACTTGGCTAATATATTGCATTCGTTTTATTATTTTTGCAACGAAATTTGTTGTTTGCAAGAGATGGCTACTCTTTTAATACTTGGCGTACCATTTTTGTTTTGTAGCGACATTTTTTGTTTTTGGATTAATAGTAGAGCCCAATATTAGAAAACTCGACTTTTTCAAGTGTCAACCACCTTTAAGAGAGTCAGTACTCGGTAGCATATAGAATTTCACCACTAGGATGCATTATGTAGTAAAACTTATACCGCAAAACATACAAAACGAGTTCACATAATGTGATATAAATGTACCACATAATGCACCCTATTGGTAAAATTCTACATGCTGCCTAGCACTGACTCGGTTAAAGGATATTAATACTTGACATCTTAGAGTACTCTAGTATTGGGTCCTACTATTGATCTAACACAAGCATTCAAAACCGAATGCTTTTTTGGACATCATAAGTTAAAAAATGGGCGGTCAGGAGTTGAGCGATAATTTCATACTAACGGGCCCTTTTGTGTTATCCGGAGTAATCAGCCCCATGAAAAACTGCCGTATTGTCACCTTCGTGCCTCTGTCCAGGGATCTCACATTGATGACCCCTATTATACCCCATATGTCCAGCGATATTCAAACACCTCACGTGTGCAGGAGTGTCAGCGATAAAACAGTTTAATCTAAAACAAATTCATTTTCCACGAAATTCAAATCCGTTCGCTAACAGCTGTAAGATTTCTGGATTCAATTCTGAAAAGAAATCACCACAATCTGTCGGTTTACGAGGTTTACGCCATCTGTGCTTAGATTTATCAACAGAATCAGCGAGATCTCTATACCCTGAGGAAAGCAAATCAATTTTCCTTTAACTTGCTTCGTAATACTAATATGCAAATAGCGTCCCGGTTCAACGATTCTACTCGCGGCAGATTTTCGTGGTGTCCCTCAAAGAGTCCTCGCATCTATTGGCAAAGTACGAGTGTGCCATTTAAGGAGGCATCGTCGGTACAGTCACGTCAATTGCGCACTAAGATTTGAAACATTATTTAAATATACTTTCGGAAGGAAACAAGTGTCCAAAAAGGTGGATATGAATTAAAGAGATCCTGTTTAGTATAGAAAAAAATATATGCAATACAAATTTACAGAAAAATAGCTCAGTTTTGTGACAGAATTTTTTTGAATATTCTGTCCCCCGGTCTGCAGAGTCGCGAATCTGCAAGTTTTTAGCGTTCCTTCCGACCGCCGATTGGTCTTTTTCCGGTTTTAGGGTAATGTTACCTAATACGTTATCTGACGGTCAATTATAGTGGTCAGTGCACCGAGATTACCGCGGTTCAGGGCCGAATTACTGTGCCACCCGGGATATCTCGGTGATAACGCTCAGGGTGTATCGGTACGAGAGGATAAAGGACCGGTGAAATTCCGGCGCTCCACTGAGGAAGTGACGTTCGGGGGAAAGATTGATTAAGTTTCAGGTACGTTTGGAAGGCCGCAGCGGAGGTGCCCACGACCACACCGACGCTCGGATCGCCCGGTCGCTTTTCGGTTCGGTTTTCCGTTATCTCTACGTTTACGTTTGTTCAGACTCCCGCGTCGCAAGGAGATTCCATCGTTATCGATCATCACCACGATAGGTTGTCATATGTCGGTCAGTTTCGGTTACGTTTCAGGTATCTTTCGGTTATCTTTCGTTATCTGTATCATCTTTACTGAATCTCGGCGTCGCGTCCGGCTTTAGGTTCGCTCGGACGCTCGCAGGTGCGCGCGCAGCACCGCCGCAGCATCGCCGCGCGTCGATGAGAGTGGGACCGCGTTTAGAGTGGGGCGCGCGGATCTCGCAGCCCTGCTGGGTGATGAGCCGCCGACCGACGATCTCTCGTCGGCCGGCCTTCGGCCGGCAAGCAGCTCTCTCTTGTTCTCTGATGTTACCTCCTATTACCTAATGCTCTCTAATGTTACCGAATGTTACCTAACATTACCTTTTTAGTGTTAGAATTTCTTAGGATTAGTTATGTTATCGCATTACCTTCTTTTAAGTTATCTATTAGTTTTATATTCCTCTATTTTCTCGGCGATACCTGTAATTAGTCTTCCGACGTTCCTTTTGAGTTTAGTTATTTTCTCGGCGTCATCTTTAAGTTTCCCGGCGTTGTCCGTGATTATTTTCGAGTTCTTATTTAATTTTAGATTACCGTTTCGCCCGGTACGAGTTAATTAGTGCGACGACTGGCGAACCAACAGTTTAATATCAGTGCAACGACTAGCGAACCCACGGTTTAATATTAGGGCCATTACCTAGTGTTCTCTGATTCGTTCGCGTTCGTTCTCTAGCGTTCTCTCATTAGTTCGCGTTCGTTCTCTAGTGTTCTCTATTATATTCGTGCGCGTTCGCTGGCGTTCTCTGGTTAGTTCGTGCACGTTACCTTTTAGTTTACCGATTTGTTAAGTGCAACGTTTCGTTCCCTTATTTTCTGTGTCTTTGGTTTGGGTGACCTCGACGCGACGCGCTTTCGCGCTACCTGGCCCCGGTCATCTCTATTTCGTTTCAATGAGAATTCGCCTTCTTTGTCGTTTGAGGTATTTTCAATGTACGCATAATTTTCGAGCGTGAGTGTTCTCTCGGCTTGTCGTTCTCTATTACGATGGATTAGTATAAAGGTTTCCGGTATCTCATTAATAAACCGACCGAATTGTTCCGACTTAATTGCGTTACGTTTTCGCCGTTATTCGGTGCCACTAAGGATCCACGCCCTCTCTCCACAACCTAGCATACTGAGCGACCCCGAGGTTCCGTGAACCGCTCCTCCGAGTCCGTCGCCGGTTACGTTTCGGTTAAGTTTACGTTTTGAGTTAGGGCGGTTTGCCGATTCCGCCCGCGTTATAAAATAAAAATTGGCTGGCGCCCACCGGCATTTGGCGACGGGCGAGGAGGGCGCACGAAGGTGGCGCGGAAATAATTCCCGAATTAATTCCCATGCTCACAGTTTATGCTAATAACCAATGGGACATATTATAAGCAGTTTTTTGGAAGTCAAATTGGTAATTTCAGGTCGATCTTGTCGGGCGACAGCTCGTTTTGTTCGTTGAAGAACGTTTTACGAATTCACCGAGTTATTTTCTTCAGTTTATTTGTCGATTAGGAATAAAATGAGATAAACTCGTCGTTTAATTTTCTTCTCTTATAAACAAATGGCTGTAATTTGTGACCTATGAATATAATCGCAAATGTTCAACGGTAAATTTGTGCATTGTCCGTCGATAAACAAAATGAACCGTCGCTCGATAAGATCGAACTAAAATTACGAATTTGACTTCCAAAAAACTGCGTATAATATGTCCCATTAGTTATTAGCATAAACTGAGCTATTTTTCTGTGAATTTTTATTGCACATATTTTTTTCTACACTATACAGGATCTCTTTAATTCATATCCACCTTTTTGGACACTTGTTTCCTTTCGAAAGTATATTTAAATAATGTTTCAAATCTTAATGCGCAATTGACGGACTGTACCGACGATGCCTCCTTAAAGTAGGAGTGTGACATTTAAAGTACGAGTGTGACACTCCTGCAGAATAGCTAACACTGCATTTATCTGTGCGTGCGTAATTTCCATTCTCACAGGCATCTGCCAATTTACCTACAAACGGAACACTTTCTTCCTCATCAACGCACGCTTCGCTCACGCTCTCGTCCGTGGGTACGTCTTCTGACGATATTTCTTCTTCATTTTCGGACTCAGGTTCGCCCCCCCCCCCCCCCCCCCCCGATGCGTCCTGTGATGCACTGCGGTGCAGTGAATTTATGGTCTATGTCCAATTCACGTTCAACACGCAACACTTCACCTGCATCACTATATGTGCACTGTTACTCGTTACTTGATTAGAGGTTTGCAGCACGCGCGGTTGATATGACAGCGACGTCTGTTGTTAGCAACGCAACTTTTGCCATCGGCTCAAGTCGTCGTATTCCTTATACGTTAACCCAGTTACTCGTTTTCGGGGTTTTTCCCCGTCATATCGCCGAACGTAACGAACGATATCAAAAGTACCGAGTAATTATATTGGTACGTCCGCCTCGCAAGAATGCTTGGCGCAGATTGGTCGCTGCCGGAGGTCCGTTAAGGTGGCAAATTGAAAATTACGAATTCAAATTTATAATATACTATAATTAGGTGCTAATTAGGTGCCAAAAATATTTTGGTGCTCCTTTATTTTCGCTGGAAAATGAACATTTTACGGGAGCGCTAGCTTGATATTAAGCTAGCGGTCTCATAAATATGTAAATGATAAAAAAAAATCTTCGTCGTTTCAAAATTAGGTGCTTTTTAGGTACTAAATAGGTAACAACATAAAAATTGTCTACTCCTTTTTTTCGTGGTTAAATTTATATTTTACTCGGGCCGGTAATATTTTTACACGGGACCGCTATGTCGACGAAAAGCTGGCGGTTTCGAGGCAAAAAAAAATATATTTTCGACACACCAAAATTAGGTGCTTCTTTGCACCTAATTAGCACCTAAAAAGCTCCTAATTATAGTATATTCTAAATTTGAATTCCTAATTTTCGGTTTGTCACCTTAACGGACCTTGCTGGGTTCGGTTGAAAGCTCGAAAATAAGATTAAAAATATTCTAGAGTAACAAAAGTGTATCTAAATGATACCAAAGGTAGCCTCACTGAAAGTCGGAATATACACGTCGACAAATACTAGAAATCATTAGTATACTAACAGCGGGTTTGAATTTCTAGTGCAATAATAGGTACAAGTCAACTAATTGTAGACAGTTTTTAATAGTTCACATAAATATTGTCTAATGAAATCTACGCACACATGCAAAACTGGTAGTTAGCAGCTTATAGTGAGATAGTTCTAGCTTACCTAATGGAAAGCTTAGCTTTCTTCGTCTATAAAAAGGATAGTACTGAATACTTCTACACCTAGATAACAAGAAGGTCGTACATGGCGCATACTTCTTGATTATAATTTTTATGCGACCTAATAGGAAGCATTTCAAACGCTACAGTTAAACATTTGTGAAATTCACTCATTTGGGACACACTTCTATGCTTCTACGTGACCGTTACGCTAAGAGTTTCCATCTTCGTGTTATCTGGGTATTTTTCCGCTCGATAAGCTCGTATACGGCGAGACGGTGCTGAGGAAGACCGCAATCAGGTTCCGGTGCCGCGAGAATCTCGGCAAGACTCATGGATTGTAGCCAATCCATACTCCTTCAAAAAATATTTTTAAGACAATTACACCAAGAGTATGGGTCCCCTATTTTACCGATACTTTGGATGAGAATCACGACAAGACTTTGGGTGAGAATCTCGGCAAGACTTTGTTGGGTGAGAATCTCGGCAAGACTTTGGGTGAGAATCTTGGCAACAATCATAAATTGTAGCCAATCCGTACGCCTTTCAGAAATATTTGAATGGCAGATACACTACCCGAGTAGAAATTCAGATCAGGGCATTATCAGGCCCGGGCGTGGTAGCCGGATTGTCAATCTAAGGCCCGTACATGGGAACCTTATACGGGCCTGGCAGAAAAGTAACGCGGCGCATGATCAGGGCCATATTAAGTTTTCCAGATTCGGACCTGATAGGGCAGCCCTAATAAGCCCCTACTAACAAAAACGAAAAATAAATTGCGAAATAATTATTTGCGCTCATCGAATTCGGTTTATCTTGCACTTTCAATTGGTTATCGAGCTTAATTGATTATTTAGTACATATTATTTGCTGAAAAAACACATGTAAATTTATCTGCCATCGGTGGGAATCGAACCTGGATCCTTGGGGTCACTGTTCTGCGCCTTAGCCCACTCGGCCACGGACATCTTGGAAAATGTATATCTTTTTTCTCCCGACTCCGCTAAAATAACCCCATTTCGTGTCCGCAACGCGGGCGGAAAATCCCTCATTTTTGACGCGTGACTTACGCATGCGCAGTCCGCTTTCATTACCTCCCTAGGGAGGTAATCAACTCATTCCTGCCCGCGCGGGAGTAATGGGAACCGTACTACGCATGCGTGTCGTCACTTGTCAAAAATGAGGTTATTTTCCGTCCGCGTTGCACAGACGAAATGTGGTTATTTTTTAGCGAAATCGGGAGAAAAGTATAGTACGTTACATGGGAGGAGTGCAACTTTTCACCTCGTGTGAATTTCTGCCCTCGCTTCGCTCGGGCATCAAACTTCACACTCGGTGAAAAGTTGCACTTTCCTCCCTTGTAACGTAATGTACTATTGTCTATATGAAGTATACTAAAAACGAAAACACGTCAAGACTATACAGTCATTTATCGTCACTGCGACCGAAATATTCAAATTTCAAACACGATCGTGCGGTCACCCATCCAGGTACTGACCTTTGACGGGCGGTACCTGGATTTTAAGACAGTTCAATCGGTATGATCAGAATGCCTCAGGAAGGCCTTATGCGAAACAGATAAGATCCGAGAATGGCATATCTATATAAGGTTACCGTATCTAAGCCGGACATGTGCCTGATCCGGTGGAAAGACGGCGTTTTTAAATAAGAATGTCATATCTCAACCTTACATGGACCTGATCAGGTAAATTTACGGATGCCCCCAAATGAGGTTACCGAATCTAAGCCTGACATGGGCCTGATCCGGTAGAAATACGGCATTTGAAGTAAGAATGCCATACCTCGGCCTTACGTGGACCTGATCAGGTAAATTTACGGCGGTCCCCAAATGAGGTTACCGAATCTAAGCCTGACATGGGCCTGATCCGGTAAAAATACGGCATTTGAAGTAAGAATGCCATACCTCGGCCTTACATGGACCTGTACAGGTAAATTTACGGCTGCCCTGAAATAAGGTTACCGTATTTAAAACTGATCCGGGCCTCGCATGACAGCAGGGATGCCTGATAAAATTTCTACTCGGGTAACAGTATAGGGACCGTGTTTAGGCGAGAATCTCGGCGAGTGCGAGTCACAGAAACCTAGAAGTTTTCTAGGTGTAACAAATACACCCGAAAAAATGTATGGTTGACTATAGGAGACACAGTTTTCCTTGAGGAGCAATGCTTTGGAGGAGGTAAAGAATTATAAAAATAAATTTATAGAACAGTACTACAATATGAACAACTTTTAAATACATTTGTGATGTATTTTTCGTGAGCGGAAGCGCAAACGCGAATATCAAAGAAACATCACGAACGGTAACGTCACCTTCGGCCGTCCCCCCACGCTCGTGCATCCGCAAACCCGGTGACGCCAGTCAATTTCTGTTTCACCGGAATTAACAAACCGGTATGTCCCGCATGTCGAGGTGAGCAGCCTCGACATTACCAATTTTTGTTTCACCGATTTTTGTGAATCGGTATGTCCCACACGTCGCGTTGAGCAGGCTTGACGTGAACAAAAAAAAACGAATGTTCGGAGCAAAACTAACGATCGAGAGCAACGCAAACGTAAGCGGTAGCGTAGTTAATTTTTGGGATCGCGTAAAATTAACAAACGCAACTGGATGCACTCGCGAGAGCGGACGGTTGCGGAAATGTCCGGCCGCTCAGGCTGCTAGGTTGTGGTAGAGAGGGTCGAGGCAATGGCCCAGTAAATAGCCTATTGCGAAAACGTAACGAAATGCGAACTTTAATCGTTAATTAAAATTCCGAGAACACGAAAATAATAATTTTTAATTATTATTATCGCGACGAAACCTCGCGGAAAACGCAAAAAAACCGAGAACGATGTCACGAGAATCGAACGCATTACGAGAACGGCGATCGAAAATATTTCGATCGCCGGCGAAAAATAATCGAGAACGACTCACCAGTTGTCCCCGGGCGGCGGCGACGACACGAACAATATCCAAGGGCGGAGCGGCGGATGCACGGAACTCGGCGCACGGTTGCGCCGCGCGGCATCACTGCAACCCGCGAACTCTGCTCGTTCGAGACAAGTCTCGAACGGAAAATGCACTAGCTAATTTCGAAGAAATTTCGAGAACTGCATCTTCATGATGCGCGGAACACGATGCACAGAACTGCATTTACTTTTGCCGCTGAAACGGCGCGGGAACACAACGATTTCTCGTGAGAAATCGAACACGAGATCGCGAATGAAAAATCACACGCGAGAACGCACGTACGGCCGAGCGCGCGGCCCGCGGACCGTACGCGAGCGAGTGAGACAGACAGAAAAACTGTCAATGCGGGAGCGCGCGTTAATACCGTGAAGCACTTCGGCGGTGGCCCGCGATCGACTGAATAATATACGCGATCGCCTTGACCGCGTAATTATCATTATTTCCAAATTCCCTTGCCCGGGAGCTACTGCCCTCATTCTTATCGCCGAACAATCGCACGAGAGCGCATTTCTGCTGGTAACTCATGACGTAACCGCGCGAGCGCTTCCCTCAACGCTTAGCGCGAGAGCGGGCGATTACGCAAGTCTCAACGAAGGGCACGAGGGCTGCTCTACCCTCTGCCCAAACACAAAAAACTACCCGCTCTCCAGCGCAGTGCATTTTCCGCCTCTCAAGGCGCCGGATTTACCTCCTCCGGATTCCTCTATGAGGAAGCAAAAGTAATCTAAAAAAGTGTCTTTGCCTCAGCCCTCTGACACTCAAACAACTTCTAATAGCAACGGCTGGCCCCTGCTACTGTAGCCGCTTAGATTGCTCACTACGCGGCGCTGGTAGTCACCTGCGTCGCATCGACTCGTCCGCTCGATCGCGGCTCGCGCAACAGCTGATTTTCTCGACGCCTCTCGACGCTTCTCGGCGCTTTTCGACGCATTCTTGTTAGAGGTTAGAGAAATATTGTGATATTGTGTTTGTTCGACAATAGCGTATTTTACACCGTTAAAGTGTGTGTAGTGAGGGTAGTGCGTGAATGGATGCAGAAGACTGTTACATTGTCAACAATAATATATAAGCTATGCCGGCGTGCATGGTCATCGGCTTGACATCGGAGTACCGATCGAACCCAGGAAAATTCCATATGTTCACAATCCCGAAGGATCCCGAAAAAAGAACATTATGGGCAAAGCCGATTAGACGTTTCGATATAAAATCAGGGCATGCGGTATGCCAAAACCATTTCCGTCCCGAGGAACTGACATGGAAACGTCTACTCCTAAAGCCCGATGGGTCTCAGCTGAAACCTGGCGGGCTGCGCGACAGCGCGGGTGACTACCAGCGCCGCGTAGCGGCTGGCGACGTTAAGAAGACAGGTTCGAAGCACAGTGTCAGAGGGCTGCTTTGCGTTAAAGTAATTTAGGAGTACTCAGCAAGTATCAGAAAAATTGTTCTGACGACTGTAAAGATTGAGAATGTTTTTAAAAAATACCACTGCATTAAAGTAAATCAGGAGTACGCAGCAAGTTTCAGAAAAATTGTTTTATTGATTGCGAAGAATGTGACCAATACATACATTGCAACCTGAAAAATTGTATCGTGGTATGTTAACACTATTTTCAAAAGTACCTCTATGTGAAGGTAATTTAGGAGTATGCAGCAGGTATCAGAAAACTTGTTCTGACGACTGCCAAGGTTGAGATCGGTACATACATTTCAACCTGAAAAACTATGTCATGGTAGGTTAAAAGTATTTAAAAAAATACCTCTTCGTTAAAGTAAATTAGGAGTATGCAGCAAGTTTCAGAATTATTGTTATATCGACAGCGAAGATTGTCACCTGTGCATACATTTCAACCTGAAAAACTGTATCATGGTATGTTAACACTATTTAAAAAAGTACCTCTGCGTTGAAGTAATTTAGGAGTACGCAGAAAGTTTTAGGAAAATTGTTCTGTCGACTGCAAAGATTGTGACAAGTACATACATTTCAACCTGAAAAATTATATTGTGGTATGTTAACACTATTTAAAAAGATACCTCTACGTTCAAGTAATTTAGGAGTGCGCAGCAAGTATAAGAAAAATGGTTCTGACAACTGCGAAGATTGATACCTGTACATACATTGCAACCTGAAAAACTATATCGTGGTAGGTTAAAACTATTTGAAAAAAATACCTCTTCGTTAAAGTAAATTAGGAGTACACAGCAAGTTTCATACAAATTGTTCTTGCGACTGCGAAGTTTGAGACCTGTACATACATTTTGACATGAAATACTGTATCATGGTCAGAGTTGGAGACAATGCATTATTTTTTTAATGCATCACCGTTTTTTTAACCCATTATTTAAAAATTGATAATGGAATTCGAATCCACTACACATTACTTTTTTAATGAGTAATGGGGCAGAGATCCATCACCCATTATTTTTTTAATGTTTAATGGAACATAGATCCAGCACCCATTTTTAGGCACTCACGTTTTGAAGAAACGCAGAAAGTGCCTATTGAATTCGCGCTCCACCGACTAAATTACGTTTTTATAGGAAAATGTTGATATAATTTTAATTTATTTACTTCTTTTACAGCAGATTTCTTAAACATAGTAAAATACATAATCTTGGTGTAACAGAACATAGAAATTTCATTACTAAATATGATTGGCTGCGTAGACTAGATTTTGTGTTATTCGGACGTCCGTATCACTCAGGGGGTCTGGACTGAATGGACCGAACAAGTTGAAATTTGGAATATTTCTTAATCTGGCATTGTGAAGTATGCCCATGAAGTATGGAAATTATTCTCTGTTTTTATACAGGTGTTTATTTCAAGAAAATTGGCATTTTGGAGTCTAAAATTGTGTCCGGCTCACATTCTTCGCAGTCAACAGATGAATTTGGCTGAAAATTGCTACATAATTCTGAATTACCTTAATTCTAAAACACTTTTTAGATTATTTTTCAGATCATTTTTTAATAGTGTTAACCTACCACGATACAGTATTTCAGGTCAAGATGTATGTACATGTCTCAATCTTCGCAGTTGCAAGAACAATTTTTTTGAAACTTGCTGCATACTCCTAATTTACTTTAACAAAAAGGTATTTTTATCAAATAGTTTTAACCTACCACAATATAGCTTGTCAGGTTGAGTTGTATGTACAGGTCTCAATCTTCGCAGTCGTCAGAACCATTTTTCTTATACTTGCTGCGTACTCCTAAATTAATTGAACGCAGAGGTACTTTTAAGAATAGTGTTAACATACCACGATACAATTTTTCAGGTTGCAATGTATGTATTAGTCACATTCTTTGCAGTCAATGGAACAATTTTTCTGAAACTTGCTGCGTACTCCTGATTTACTTTAACGCAGAGGTATTTTTTAAAAACAATTTTAAACTACCACGATATACATTTTCAGACCGAAATGTATGTAACGTTCTCAATCTTTACAGTCGTCAGAACAATTATTCTGATACTTGCTGCATACTCCTAAATTACTTTAACGCAAAG
This sequence comes from Pimpla rufipes, assembly GCA_963932165.1. Lineage (NCBI taxonomy): Eukaryota > Metazoa > Arthropoda > Insecta > Hymenoptera > Ichneumonidae > Pimpla > Pimpla rufipes. Next base: position 4,363,282 of record OZ010630.1, read on the forward strand.
GCACTTTTTTAGATTATTTTTGCTTCCTCATTGAGGAAGCTTTGTTTTCGAGAATTTTTTTTTTTTTTTCGGGATTATCATGTCAGTATGTTCAGAATCACCTAAAACGCCCAGAAAAATGGTTTAGAAAAAATGGCCGTATGTGTGCGTGCGTGCGTGCGTGCATGCGCCAAATTTGGCGTGCAAGTAGAGTGGTAACTGCTCTTCAAGTGTTGTGATTTTTGAAAAAATGTATACATGAATACAGAATATATAGAATATTTAATTTTTCGAAAAAATGTCGTACACTCTAACTTTCGTAAAAAATCAACGACTCAGCTAAATAGTTCTTCATAACTAAAGACACTTTCAGTGGAGTTCGCTATTGCATTTCGACGAAATCGTTAAAGCGGTTCGGATTTGATTGAATTTTGAATTTCACGAAAAAAATGCATTTTGCCCTAAATCACGTTGAATATAAACAAATGAACTGAAGTGTTCTACTTGAAGCAAACAAATGAACTGAAATGATCGGTAAAGTCGTTAGGATTTTACGACATTTTGAATTAAAAAAAATAGATTTCCGCTATTACTTCCACAAAAATTAGGAAAGTAACACAAAAATTTGGAGATAATCGAAATGAGATGTAACGGTGTTTGTAACGGAGTTTTCTTTTGTTCGAATAAAAAAGAGTTGCAAAGTAGAACTTTGCACATTGCTTCCTTATTAATTTCTCTTTTTCACAAAGCTTCCTCCGTGAGGAAGCCAAACTTAATAAATAAGCTTCTGCATAGAGGTGGCTTTGTGAAAAAGGGAAATTAATGAGGAACCAATGTGCAAAGTTCTACTTTGCAACTTTTTTCGATCATTTTTAAATTGTGTTAACCTATCACAATACAGTTTTTCAGGTCGAAATATATGTATATGTCTGAATCTTCGCGGTCAATAAAACAATTTTTCTGAAAGTTGCTGCGTACTCCTAAATGATTATATGGCATCGGTATTTTGTTAGGATTATTTTTTAAATCATATTTAAACCATACGGAGCGCGAAGCGCGACGTTCAAACCATACGGAGCGCAAAGCACGACGTCCAAACCGTACGGAGCGCGAAGCGCGACGTCCAAACCGTTCGGAGCGCGAAGCGCGACGTCCAAACCATACGGAGCGCGAAGCGCGACGTCCAAGTGAGTGCCTTAAAATGACACCAGGGAAAAATGTCCCGAAGGGACATTTTTTCCGCAGGGTCATTTTCCGGGGGGTTTGGGGGGTAGAGCCCCCCAATCGGGGGCTTGGGGGGCGAAGCCCCCCAACAGGAAACCAGGCGCCCCGAAGGGGCGCCGGGTTGCTTGTTTAAAAATGTTTAATGGAGCAGCGAGGCTGCGCCCATCACTTTTTTAATGTTTAATGGAACAGAGATCCATCACTCATTATTTTTTAGTTTTTAATGGAGCAGTGACACAGCTGCCAATACTTTTTAAATGGATAATGGAGTAGAGATCCAGCACACATTATTTTTTTAATGGAGCAGGAATTCATCACCCATTACTTTTTGAATATGAATATATTTCGATGTCCAGGTTGATTGATCCATAGTTTTTGATGTTCAGGTGGATTTCTTCATAGTTTTCGATGTCCAGATTGGTTTCCCCATGGTTTTCGATGTCCAGGTTGATTTCTCCATAGTTTTTGATGTCCAGGTTTGTTTCCCCATAGTTTTCGATGTCCAGGTTCGTTTCCCCATTGTTTTCGATGTCCAGGTTGATTTCTCCATAGTTTTTGGTGTCCAGGTTGGACAAGGACTACACATACGACCGAAAACGAATCGCTTGGAACCTCTCTATAGCCTCAAAAGCACGCCCAAACCTGCTTAGTCCGCATGAGGGAGAGCGAAATCTAGCCAGGGGGTCTCGACTTGCGACCCCCGTAACGCGGGAACGGTGACCCCGAGAGAGTTCCCACTCAAGGACCTTTCCTGTCAACGATAACAAGGACCTCACGTACGTCTGGGAAACGATCGCCTGGGACCGATCAGTAGACTCTAAAGGCTCCGTGAACCAACCGGCGAGAGCTCCTTCCGTTAGCCGAGTAGAACCTGTACAGCTCTACTTGCTCGATGTTCACGTGGGACAGGCCCGGACGTGGAAGTGAGCACATGGAGATTAGACCCCTCTGAACGTCATGGGAGGGGGACACGGGAAGGAAATAGGAGTGAGGAAGGAAAGGTCAACGGGAGGACGCGACTCACGGAGTGACGTGAGCCTGGACACCCAAGCGCAACCAATCTGGTCGGGAGCAACGGCGATGGCGACAGAGCCAGGGTCTTGGTGAGGGTCGGACATCCCGGGACAGTGCGATCGTCAGCCGGCATCTGCGACACCGCCAACGATATCGCCGGACGACACGCCTTGACGCGGTATGGTGAACGCCAATCGTATACCCACCCAGACGGTTGATCCTCCGGGCGTGTGCAATGAAGGAAAAGCCATGGCGGCGGTCCCCGTACAATAAATACAGGTACACGTGGATTAGCTCGTGTAGGACCACTCCCTCCAACTCACGCTGACCGAGGCGACGCAAGATTGGCCAGCTGATTTTAACGAGCCTCCGCTGGAAAAAGGTCCGATCCGAAGTGGCCGTCATGGCGTTCTCCCAGCGAATATCAAACTGGCGCAGATTGACGTCAAAGTAACGTGCGGCCAGTTCATCGCGAAATAGCTGTAGGGAGGGACGACGCTCGGGTGCAGCAGAGTCCAAACCAGGAACCAAACTCGTACGGGATGAGCGTGTAGCCACCATTTCACTATGAGAGAAGACGTCTGTAATCGACAGTCAGCTGTAAGCAGTTGAGGAATGGAATGTGAATGAGCTACTAAAGCGGTAAAGTAAACAAGGATCGAGAGCTAGCGGTGGGAAGCACGGGAGCAGCAGAACAATAGGTATCGCTGGTGTAAACATTGGAGGACGCAATCTGAAAGGGAGGAGACCACCAAAGGAAGGGGTGAGGCCAGTCAACGACGACACCGACCGATAGTCGGCCGGATAGGCCACCGCCTACCGGTCGGCAAGGATGCTCTCCATCCAACATTGCATCAGTCGGCAAGGTGGGCCACCGCTACGAACCCTGCCACCAGTCGGTAAAATGGATCCCCGCCAACAACACCGCCAGCAGTCGGTCCAAAACGCCCGGGGTCGTCGTGCGACCCCCGTAACTCGGGAACGGTGACCCGGAGAGTCTTCTCGCTCAAGGACCTTTCCTGTGGACAGCAACAAGGTCTTCACGTACGACTTGGAGGTAATCGCCTAGGACCTCTCAGTAACCTTGAAAGGCTGCCGGAATCGACTGGGGAAAGCTCTCTCCGGCATCTGAGCAGAACTTGCACAGCCCTACCCGTTGACGACGATGGCCTAGCAGAGAACCACCGGGGGGGACACGTTGCCCCGCCTAGCCGTGCCCTCCACCGGTCCCGCCAATCAACCCCGACCCGAATCGACAAGGAGTCACATCTATATCATGTTCGATATCGTCCGTGAAGGATGTAATGTATTGGTATAACTGTGATGGAAAATGTTAAGAGCGCACTACGCATCCCCCACATATAACCTCACAGTCGCCTCCCCGCCTTAAACGATAAAACTAAATATAAACGTTGAAAGCGAGGATTGTGGCCGGAATCCCACCTCTACCCTATCCCACCTACAAAACCAAATTCTTCTTTTTATCTATTTTTGTATATGTATATTCATTTATACTAGTATTAGTTGCACCCTGTATCTGTGCAGGTAAACGCAGAGAACAAATAAACATAGCCAAATGCCTCGTCATCTAATTAGTGACGCGCACGAATGGATTAACGAGATTCCCTCTGTCCCTATTTACTATCTAGCGAAACCACTGCCAAGCAGAGTTGGGGACAATGCATTATTTTTTTTAATGCATCACCGTTTTTTTAACCCATTATTTAAAAAATGGATAATGGAATTCGAATCCACTACACATTACTTTTTTAATGAGTAACGGGGCAGAGATCCATCACCCATTATTTTTTTAATGTTTATTTGCACTGAGATCCATCACCCATTATTTTTTTATTTTTAATGGAATAGAGATCCAGCAACCATTTTTTTTAATGTTTAATGGAGCAGCGATGCAGCTCCCATTACTTTTCTAATGTTTAATGGAACAGAGATCCAGCACCCATTTTTTAAAAATGTTTAATGGAGCAGCGAGGCGGCGCCCATTACTTTTTTCAATGTTTAATGGAACAGAGATCCATCACTCATTATTTTTTAATTTTTAATGGAGCAGTGACACAGCTGCCATTACTTTTTAAATGGATAATGGAGCAGAGATCCAGCACACATTATTTTTTTAATGGAGCAGGAATTCATCACTTCTTTTTAAATATGTACATATTTCGATGTCCAGGTTGATTTCTCCATAGTTTTTGATGTCCAGGTGGATTTCTCCATAGTTTTTGATGTCCAGGTTGATTTCTTCATAGTTTTCGATGTCCAGGTTGGTTTCCCCATGGTTTTCGATGTCCAGGTTTGTACTATGGAGAAATCGAAAACTATGAAGAAACCAACCTGAAAACCATGGGGAAACGAACCTGGACATCGAAAACTATAAGGAAACCAACCTGGACATTGAAAACTATGGAGAAATCAACCTGGACATCCAAAACTATGGAGAAATCAACCTGGACATCGACAACCATGGGTAAACCAACCTGGACATCGAAAAGCATGGGGGAACCAATCTGGACATCGAAAACCATGGGGAAACCAACCTGGACATCGAAAACTATGGAGAAAACAACCTGGACATCGAAAACCAATGGAAAACGAACCTGGACATCGTAAACTATGGGGAAACCGACCTGGACATTGAAAACTATGAAGAAATCGACCTGGACATCGAAACCTATGTGGAAACCAACCTGGACATCGAAAAGTATGGGAAAATCAACCTGGCCATCGAAAACTATGGAGATACCAACTTGGACATCGAAAACAATGGGGGAACCAACCAGCACATCGAAATATATACATATTTAAAAAGTAATGGGTGATGAATTCCTGCTCCATTAAAAAAATAATGTGTGCTGGATCTCTGCTCCATTATCCATTAAAAAAGTAATGGCAGCTGTGTCACTGCGCCATTAAAAATTAAAAAGTAATGAGTGATGGATCTCAGTTCCATTCAACATTAAAAAAGTAATGGGCGCCGCTCCATTAAACATTTAAAAAAAAATGGGTGCTGGATCTCTGTTCCATTAAACATTAGAAAAGTAATGGGAGCTGCATCGCTGCTCCATTAAACATTTAAAAAAAATGGGTGCTGGATCTATGTTCCATTAAACATTAAAAAACATAGCCATATTTTCTAATCATCCCGATTTCAAAATATGGCTAATCATTGCAGAACATGCTGTCTTACTTTTGAAATTTTTCTGTCAGATTTGCTGTTCGTCGTTTTGGCAATTTACTACGACCCGATTAAACGTACCCACGAAACGAATTCGCTTACTTACGTGCTGGATCTCGCGGCCAAGAAACTGATCCCAAAATTGGTTCAGGGTATTCCCACGAGTCACGCGACTGGAGTGCAAGTCTTCAAGATTCCGAGCAAAGGAGCGCACGTCCTGTTCACCAGTTCCGGAGGCGGTGAACTTGGAAAGTCGTCGGAGTCGGTGTTATACAGACTCGAACCTTCTGCTGCCAAGGTAAATCGTAGGTCGTCGTAGAAATTACTCCGTTCACCTGGAAAGAACGTAATTTTTTTACTGAAAATCTTATGTACCGTTTGTAATTTTAATTAAATTTTTTTTTAATAAAAATCTTTTTTCATTGAAAAAAACCTGCAAAGTAGAACCTTGCAAATTGCTTCCTCAGTATTTTACACTTTTGACGATGCTACCTCTATGAGGAAGTATGTTGATCAATTTTGGCTTCCTCATAGAGGAAGCATCGTCAAAAGTGTAGAATACTGAGGAAGCAATTTGCAAGGTTCTACTTTGCAGGTTTTTTCGGCTGTTTTTCTTAATAAATAATAATGTAAGATTTTAACCACCGAACCGATTTCCCTCAAATTTGTACCCAACCCTTGGTTCATGATAGTGAATGTGTGGACCAAATTAGAACCTTGTAATTTGCATGATCCAGCGTGATAACGAGATTTTTCAAAATGTTCTAAATGTCATAAAATTTGAACGGCTTTTCAGATCCGCGTCAAATTTGTACTCGAAACGTGGTCCATGGTTGTCCATACGTGAATCAAATTTGAGAAAATTCTGCAAAAATTTTTTTCCGATTTTTTTTTGGGTGCCGGCTTTTTTTTGTTTTTCATGCAGCAAAATCCAAATTTACCGATACAATGGCTGTTTCCTCGACGAAACTCATCGTTAATAATCAATGAACGTAATGACATGTTCGAAATTGCAATCGGATGTCTCATAATTTACAGGAGCTATAGTACTTACAGACATTTTAAAAAATAATGAAATTGCAATAACATGAGAACTGCTTTACCGATTTTCGCCAAATTTGATACAAGTCATGGTTTTAAGGTGGTCTATTGTCGTACAAAATTTCATCCCGATATCTCTCAATTTGCGGAAGGTGTATCGCGAAAACGATTTTTGTCAAATTTTCAAAATGCTGTAAAATCTGAATTTCCTAACCGATTCGCGCCAAGTACAATCCCATACAGTATTATGATAGCGAACGTGCGTGCCAAATTTGAAGAACATTCTTGCTGAGTGTACTGATGAAAATCTCGAAAAAAAAAAATTTCACGAAAACAAGGCTTCCTCTATGAGGAAGCAAAAGTAATGGTTGCTGGATCACTGTTCCATTAAAAATTTAAAAAATAATGGGTGATGGACCTCAGTTCCATTAAACATTAAAAAAATAATGGGTGATGGATCTCTGCCCCATTACTCATTAATAAAGAAATGTGTAGTGGATTCGAATCCCATTACCCATTTTTTTTAAATTAAATAATGCATTATTTTTACATTAAAATTTTCACAACGCTGATCATGGTAGGTTAACACTATTAAAAAATGATCTGAAAAACAATCTAAAAAAATGTTTTTCGGAATTGAGGTAATTTAGAATTATGTAGCAATTTTCAGCCAAATTCATCTGTTGACTGTGAAGAATGTGAGCCAGACACAATTTTAGACTCCAAAATGCCAATTTTCTTGAAATAAACACCTCTATAAAAACAGAGAATAATTTCCATACTTCGTGGGCATACTTCACAATGCTAGATTAAGAAATATTCCAAACTTCAACTTTTTCGGTCCATTCAGTCCAGACCCCCTGAGTGATACGGACGTCCGAATAACACAAAATCTAGTCTACGCAGCTAATCATACTTAGTAATGAAATTTCTATATTCTGTTACACCAAGATTATGTATTTTACTATGTTTAGGAAATCTGCTGTAAAAAAGTAAATAAATAAAAATTATATTAACATTTTCCTATAAAAACGTAACTTAGTCGGTGGAGCGCGAATTCAATAGGAACTTTCTGTGTTTCTTCAAAACGTGAGTGCATAAAACTCAAGATATCGCGTTCTATCTTGCGGCATTCTCTTCGTTGAAGAGATATCTTTCGAAATGAAAAAGGAAATACAGAATCGAGCGATCCAAAAAAATGTGACACCGATTTCAGTGAAGTGAACAAATGTCGGGATAAACGTGCGAAAATATATTTTTTGTAACACGTGCACGAATCGCGGCACTTTCCATGGCAGTCTTGCGAGCCGAAAGTGGCCGTTTCCCTGTCAGTTGCGAACCTGTGGTGAAATGACAGAGTCACGCATGCGCAGTTCGCATTCCGGTCACTTTCGTCCCTTGGGAGTTTCTGTCATTCACTTTCGTCCCTTCAATCACAACCTCACTTTTCAGTATTCGTCTCGCGCGACTGCCATTCCAAGTGCCGCAGATTCGTGCACTCGTTACAAAAAGTATGATGTGCAACACGGGTCGAAATGGCAATTGCGACTCGTGTGATTGCAGCCCTCGCTTCGCTCGGGCAGCAAACCTCACACTCGCCGCAATTGCCAACTTTCGACCCTTGTTGCACAATATACTATTTTGTAACACGTGCACGAATCGCGGCACTTTCCATGGCAGTCTTGCGATCCGAAAGTGGCCGTTTCCCTGTCAGTCGCGAACCTGTGGTGAAATGAAAGAGTCACGCATGCGCAGTTCGCATTTCGTTCACTTTCGTCCCTTGGGAGTTTCTGTCATTCACTTTCGTCCCTTCAATCACAACCAGGGTTGCCAGATACTTAGTACCTGGAGTCGCCAGAAGCTGTCGCGGGAGTAGCCAAAAGTAGCCAATTCCCAGGGTTCTCAAAAGCGCCAAATGTCGCCACCGAAAACATTCTTAAGTAGTAAAAAATTGTATTTCGCCCTCATATAATATTTTTTATTCTACATTTTTTTGTAGGTAGAAATAAATAAAAGCTTGAATGTGTGATAATTTTTATATTTTAATTTCCATTTTCGAGCATTACAGTTAAAAATTGCAAGACCTTTGGCGTATAATTTATGACTAGCATACAAAACTTTCTCGATTCGACCAATCAAACCATCTCTGAAAGAATTTCGATTATATTCAAGTCATCGGTCGCGTTTTCTTCGTCAGTCGATGACGTTAAGGTACTGCTTTCCGAAGAATACATATACGACGACTTAAAACGCTCGATCATTTCTCGCGGCGGGTCGAAAGTTTTGCAGCACTTTCCAAACGCTTTAAAATGGAGCCGTATATGCAAAAGAGCTTCGAGCATGGGGGTTCTCAGCTTATTGCGAACTCGCGTCTTGACGAATTTCAGTGCTGAAAAGGCTCTCTCCACCACTGCATTGCTAGTGGGAATCACGAGCATCTTCAGCACTAGCTTTGCGAGTTCGGCGAACGCCGGTCGGCCGCAAGCGTCGGTGTACTTATACACAGCTGGCCAAAAGACGAGAATGTTGGGAGGAATATTGCCGCCGAAGTGTGCTTTCCAGTCAACGAACCTCAACTTTTCCCATTGACTCCTGTACTCATTAATATCGCAATGCGGATCGCGGAACTGTTTTACCGGCAGGTCATCGAATACAGCTCGAACATCGGACAGACAGACACTCGGATTAAACAACCTGTAACTTCTGAAAATGTCGAGATTGTCAGGAAGTCGTTGGCCCATTTCGCGCAAGAGTCTCTTCAGAAATTCGAACATCGCTGCTTGATTTGAGCTTTCGCTTGCGAAGAAATCGCCGATTTTTTCATACTCTCTTCGAATTCTGTCCCAAAGTCAATTTCGGTAAGCGTCAAGAAAGCCAGATCGTTATCGAGTGCTTCACGTACTTGCCGTAGCAGATTTTTGTCGTCCGATGTCGACAGAAATGCAGGCTTGAGAATGCGCTTCGAAAATGTGAAAAAAATCAAAGTCATCTCCTCGTATAAGCTACCAACATCGACGTTCTCAGTTTGAAACGACAGGTTCAAATGCTGGATTTCTGCCAAAATAGGCTTCAGGAACTCGAAGTACAGCCGGTTAGCGTCATCGTCCAGCATTTCGCCGATTATTCGCGCCGTGTAGCAGCGTTCAGCGTCGCAAGCTACCTGGAAATGCGTTCTGAGTTCGATCCACTGCTCGAGCAGTCGTTTTACAACTTCGTAAAACGCGAGCCATCGTGTACGAGACAACTGAATCATTTGCCGATGCTTATTACCATCATTACCGGTATTTATCAGATCGAACGTTTTCCGGTAATTTATGCGACGCAGAGAGCTGACACTAAACCAATTGTAAATTTCGCGAGCCAGAAAATCTAGAGAGCTGGGAAGTTCCTCGCTCGCTTTAGACGCGCACAGATGGAGAGAGTGATACGTACATTTTAGTAGTTGGAGATTCGGCACTTTCTCTTTCATGAGAGTAAAAACGGAATGGTTACATCCGCACAAATTACTCCCTCCATCAGTGCCGATAGCCGCGAGATTCTCCAACGGAAGCCCGATTTTCGCGAAGTATTCGACGATGCTTCGAAAGAGGTTGCCAGCTGTTGCCCTCTCGACTTCGAGAATACCGAGAAATGTCGTGACCAAGCGGTTCTCGGTAACATCAAAGTATCTGATGCAAATGCACAGATATTTTGTGACAGACACGTCAGTGCTTTCATCGATGATGATAGAGTAACTACCATCGCCAACGGCTCTGACTAGGTTTGTCAACAAACTAGGGGCAATCACGTGTTTTATTAGATTCGAGCATTTCGTTCGATGCATTCGGATCTTCTCGAGATTGCTGCCTGTGCCGAGGGCCGACAGAAGATAGCTCAGATGGTCAATCGATTGAATTACCGAATGCATGACGATGTGTAACGCCAGTTGAATCTCGGCCTTTTTTCGCTCTTCTGAGTGTTGAGCGTCGTACCCTTAAAATGAAAAAATACACAGAATGATGAATCAGGTGAAGGTTCAATTATACAATTATCAAAATCAAAAATGAAAATATCGCTGTAATTACTACGGAATTGATTGGGTATTATAAATTACACTCTGTAACGTAATAACTCGTTCTTCGTGTATTCTCAGTAATGAGTTGCGTTTACAAAGTATTGATTTCGAAAAATTCTTAACAATAAATTACAACTAAGTTGCCTATACTAATATTCACCATGTGCCAGCAAGGTATGTTTCCGGGGCTGCGAGAGCGACGACGCATTACTTTGGTGCTTTTTTGTTCCCATGTGTTTTTTGAGGTCGGCAATGTGGCTTCGAAGAGATACATTGCAAATTCTGCAATGCGCTTCGTTTGCATCGTTCGGGTCGACGTGCTTCGCTTTCGATATATGCTGAACCCATCCTAAAATAACAGGGTCATTATTTAGGTCTTATAACAATAGTACAGTGATTACGTACTAGGTCTGCATTAATGTTACCTTTGCCCCATGGCGTGCACTCCCACTCTTTCCGATATTTGCGATTATCCCTCGCAAACTTTCCCATGCCGCAAGCCGCACTCGAAACACGACGCTTTTTAAAATATTTTTATCGTGTCAGGACGAGCGATACAAACAGTAAAACTACCGAGCGTTAACCTGTGTCACGACTGTCACGTACGTCGAGACTTTTCGATTTGCTGCCGTTGAATGCTTTGTCCAAAATAACATGGTGGCCAACGGTTAAACTTAAAACTGTAATTCGGAAATCAGCTATGGCGCCCTTACAGCTTCGGCCGCGTTCACACCAGCGACAATGAAAAAGCGCCTTTCTGCGACTTTCGGCGCGCAGCCAATGAGAGGGCTTGTCGGTAGAAGCGAGACCTAACGCTACAGACGACATCGCCGCATAAACGATACGCAGATAAATAACGGAAAAAATATACACTAAAAAAAAATCTTAAAGAATATTTACGTGGAGATGTGCATTAAGATTTTGTATAGGAGAAAATAGGTTAGCGTTGAGGCTTCGATTTCAGTGAGAACCCATGAAAATGAAAAATAATGGTGAAAAATTCTAAAGTAGCCAAAAATCGCCAAGGCGCCAATTTCAAAATTTCGGCGCCAAAGCCGCCTTCAAAGTAGCCAATTTGGCGATAAGTAGCCAAATCTGGCAACCCTGATCACAACCTCACTTTTCAGTGTTCGTCTCGCGCTACTGCCATTCCAAGTGCCGCAGATTCGTGCACTCGTTACAAAAAGTATGATGTGCAACACGGGTCGAATTGGCAATTGCGACTCGTGTGATTGCAGCCCTCGCTTCGCTCGGGCAGCAAACCTCACACTCGCCGCAATTGTCAACTTTCGACCCTTGTTGCACAATATATTATTATTTAAGGTAGTCTGAGCGCATTGACTGACGTCGCACAAGTTCGAGGGAGTTTGAGAGTGAATTACGAAGAGTTCTCGATGATATAAAGATCCGAAAAAAATCGAGCATATGGAAGGTGCTAAAGAGGTTACTTTGGACAATAATAATAAAAAATTGTTATTAACAAATTACTGACATAAATAATTGTTCAACAAAATACCCGGCAACCTAATTTTTTTTTGTTACGAAAGTGATTTTTTGGTTTTCTACATACGTATGAATTTTTTCAAAATGTTGTCAGATGTTTAAAAATTACGTTTTTTTATGTTAAAATAAAAAATCAGAGAAAGTTCGAAAGAAATTCATACGTATGCAGAAAAATAAAAAAATCATTCTCATAAGAAAAAAAATTAGGTTGCCGGTTATTTTGTTGAACAATTATTTATTTCTGTAATTTGTTAATAACATTTTTTTAATTATTTTTTGTAACGTGCACGAATCGCGGCACTTTCCATGGCAGTCTTGCGAGCCGAAAGGGGCCGTTTCCCTGTGAGTCGCGAACCTGTTGTGAAATGACAGAGTCACGCATGCGCAGTTCGCATTTCGTTCACTTTCTTCCCTTGAATCACAACCTCACTTTTCAGTGTTCGTCTCGCGCGACTGCCATTCCACGTACCGCAGATTCGTGCACTCGTTACAAAAAGTATGATGTGCAACACGGGTCGAATTGGCAATTGCGACCCGTCTGATTGCAGCCCTCGCTTCGCTCGGGCAGCAAACCTCACACTCGCCGCAATTGCCAACTTTCGACCCTTGTTGCACAATATAGTATTATTCAAAATAATCTCTTTACCACCTTCCATATGCATGATTTTTTCAGATTTATATCTCATCGAGAACTCTTCGTAATTGTGTCCAAACTCCATCGGATTTATGCGACACAACATTTGTACGCTCAGACTACCTTCAAAAATCAATTTTGGCATTTTTACCTTGAAAATGTTACTTTGGAAACTTTGCGATTTTGCGATATCGCGTTCTGTCTTGCGACATTCTCTTCGTTGAAGAGATATCTTTCGAACTAAAAAAGAAAATCCAAAATCGATCGGTCCAAAAAAATGTTACACCGATTTCAGTGAAGTGAAAACATTTCGGGAGAAAGTGCGAAAATATATTTTATTAAAAAAATAATTTTTGGCATTGGCAAGCAACGCGGCTCCTATATATCTCTGCCAAAATTCATCGAAAGAGACAACGAAGAGGAAGATAAGAAGAAAAAAGAATTGAGTAAAAGAGCACTGCAGAGCCTTATGAAATACAGTGACGCGCAGCAAGCGCTTCCGATCTGACTATTCCCAGTAAAAAAATAGACTTTTCAGTAAGAAAAAGTAGAATCATAATTTAGTAATATCAGCGAAAAATTTGTTCTTTAAAAAATTAGTGTTAAGAAATCCGATGACATAATTAAAAATAGCACAACATTTTCCAAGGAGCGCTGCGGAAAATGATGGCGCGCTGTTGTTACGCTGGGTCACTGAGACCCGATCGACGCCCGACCAATGCCAACTAAATTACAATTTAATTTTATCAGTAAAACTTACCGCTGTTCCGCGCTTTCTGTCGACGTCCTGTTTGCGTTCGTCCTCACAATTACAATACTGGCACTTCACAGTTTTCGCTGAAACGTCTCACGCCTGAGGTGATGCGTGGTCGAATAAAATCGATAAATAAATTCGGTGATTCCTAGTTACGTGGACGATTTTCCGATGTTTCAAAGTTCGGTCGCTGCCGCTGCCGCGTCTGAGCACTCGGCGCACGGCGCATGCGCTGCGATAGAAACAGCTGTTGCAGAGCGTGCACGTGCACTGCACCCACTGTCGACAACGGCGCGCTCTCGAGTGACGAAAAGCCGGCCGCACGTGGTCGCGGCGTGCGTACCAAACAGCGTTGTCAAATTTGTTATGGATAATGGAAATCGAATCCACTACACATTACTTTTTTAATGAGTAATGGAGCAGAGATCCATTACCCATTATTTTTTTAATGTTTAATGGAACATCGAAAACTATGGAGAAATCAACCTGGAGATCGAAAACTGTGGGGAAACCAACCTGGACATCGAAAACTATGGGGAAACCAACCTGGACATTGAAAACTATTGGGAAACCAACGTGGACATCGAAAACTGGGGAAATCAACCTGGACATCGAAAACTACGCTGACTCGAGCAGGCTCGAGCAGGCTCGGTTAGCGACGAGCCGAGTCGAACGGCGCGCTGTTCGAATCAAATCGAGCTTCTGCACATCCCTAACACAGTTAAAGAGGATTAGACAGAGTTAGGCGGAGGCAGGCAGGGTTAGATATTTAATGTAAAGGCCGGAAGTCCGAGGACAACACGACCTATGCTACCTAGCCCTTACGGGTATACGCCACCAAACAACCATCCACCATCCCGACAAAACCGACCAGGACAACGGGCACGGTAAAATCCTTTGATTTCCGCTGGCGTCTAGCGGAGAGAGCAGTTTGTCCACGGGAGGACTAGGCCCCGTCTCCTGCGGAGCCGAGGCTCCACATGAGATCGGTTCCCATTTCCCCCCGTGCTCACGGGGAACCACGGGAAGGCCTGCTCCCTGTGTCCCGCCCGGACGCAAGCCCAGAGATGGAAGGATCAAGGGTTGGGTGTAAGGGTTTTGACTCTACGTTTTCGTTTTGGGATTTGTATGTGTTCAAAACCGGTTCTGTGTTGGGGTAATATGCGTGTGGGATTTGTGTAATGTTCGTGTGTGTGTATTTGTGTATCTGTATATTGTGTGTTTGCAAAATGTGTCCTACCTAATTTAATCGTCAGGCAGACGGTACTCCCAAGAAGGTTTTGGGCTCCGTCTGCCCCGCTGAGCTTCCGATTAGGCAACAGCGTGACGATAAAAGTGGGAGATGCGCCTTCCGCGAACTCCCGAAGAGCCCTGATCTGTCCGCGTCTTGTATCCGTTGGACTTGGTAGCAATCCTATCCCCTTGCCCTCGGTCTCTCGTTAAAGAAAACAGATCCCTCGAATCACAGGGGTTTACGGCAAATGGTCACCCTAGGCGTGGACTTTAGCTAAAACCACGGAGGTGACCACCGCCCCAACATTTCTGCCGGGTTCTGCCGCCGTGGTCAACTCTGTGCGGTGACAGAGATGCTGACGACTCGCACCAACATGAGGCTGCCAGCTAGACGGTTTGATCCGCCTCCAACTAAACAACACCATGTATGGGCTCCGGCTGTACCCTTCCCTCTAATCCCTCCAAGTCCACGGATTTCGATCTTTCATCCATCCACTCTTATCTTCCCACGCATCTGGACTTTCGCGAAGCCGTCTCCTTGTCCTAGGTCTCTCGTTTAGAGCAGAGATCCCCTATTCACAGGGGTTTACGGCAACGGATCACCCTAGAAGTGGACTTTAGCTAGAACCACGGAGGTGACCACCGCCCCAACATTTCTGCCGGGCTCTGCCGCCGTGGCCCACTCCGTATGATGACAGAGTTGCCAACGACTCGCACCACCATGAGGCTGCCAGCTAGACGGTTTGTTCCGCCTACAACTGACATCTCCACGAATGGGCTCCTATTCTACCCTTCCCCGTAATTCCGTCAAGTCCACCGAAACACACTCACTCGACTGCGCTCGTCTGGCCCTTCAGTCACAGCACCTCCTCGCAGTAACCGGCGAAGACTGAGAATGCCCCCGACGACGACACCTACTGGTGCGCCGCTTGGGGCCACTCCCAATCACCGATGTATTCCCGGAGAGCTACTCTCTGACACTCAAGCTTACGAACTCTGGGGTTCGTAAGCTTGACATTCGAGGAGAGTGTGCTGAACGGTATCCGGCACACCACAAGCCTCGCAGTCACCACCGTCGACGAGACCCAGCGACGCAAGGCTGTCACGGAAATCGCTGTGACCGGTGACGGCCTGAGAGACCCAGTGATTTGGCCGGAACCACCTCGCCGCCAATCTCTCTCGGATATCCCTGAAGAAGGCGAATGTGATACGGCCTCTCTGTGACAATTGCCACGCGGCCTGCCATATATTTGACACCTGATCCTTTATCAGGTTAACGGCGTTATCATCACCACCGTCAACCTGGACGCCATTGATGACAGCGTCTCGACCTATCCTAATCTTATAGCGCGCCCTGCGCTCCGCGAGGAGAAGGTCGACTGAGGTCGCACCCGCAGTAACGCAGAGCGAATCATACGACTTCCGATAAGCGGCCGTCACCGCAATGAACGCTCGACGCTGCAGGGATCTTAGTACCTTCAGATCCCCACTGTTGCACAGGTCCGACCACCCCGCGGCGGCGTACGTCACCGTCGGAAGAAAAACGCCCCTGTTCACCGTGGAAAGAGATCCGAATCGCAGGCCCCAGCCGCTTCCCGCCATCTTCGCCATGTTGTCAAAGAGGGAGCCCACCTTGCCACCGAGGTAGTTGCAGTGAGGTAGTTGCTCACCCCCAGACATGTGTCGAAGTGTACCCCCCGGTATCTGACGCTACTGTTAAGCTTTATCAACGCGTTACCTATTCTAATCACTGGGGGCCTGTTCACCATGTTTGGCTTCCTAAGTCTTTTGCGCGCTCGATCCGGACGGGAGTGTCTGACGGCTGAAACGGGATGTTTTCAGTCGCTCTTCAAAACTATGGCCTCAGTCTTCCGCTCTGATAGCTGAAGCTTGGCCGACCCACACCAGTCCACTATCCTATCGACAATGGACTGGGCCCTGACCTCTATGCTTTTACGCGAGTCGCCTAACACAACAACGAGAAGTTCGTCCGCGTACGCGACAAAGTTGTCCGGGGCTAGAAACTCATCAAGTTGCTGCTTGATGAGTTTCTCGAAGATCTTTCCGACAACGGAAAGGAGACAGATGGGCCTATAGGATTTCGGGTCCTTCTCGTCCTTGTCCTCGCCCTTCAGGAGTACTCTGAGGGAGCCCTCCTTCCAGGCAGAGGGAAAGACGCCCCACTGAAGGCACCTGTTGAAGAGCCGTACCAGTTGCTCGGGGATAATGGAGAAGGCTCTCTTCAGCACCTCGACCTCAATGAGATCTGGTCCCGGGGCCTTTCCGTTCTTCAGCGTGCGGAGAGCCTTGGAGACATTCGCTTTTACAAATACAGGGGCATCGGGAGCGTCGGGTGCGAAGCGCGCAAAGTCCCTCACTTCCCGCTGCTCCGGTGTATCATCTATGATAGGGTTGTCGGGGACGTGCGTATCCAGGAGGTGGCTGGTCGTCTCTCTCATGTCCAGGGTGAATTCTTCGCCACACCGGATTGTGCTGAGCACTTTCTCAATACGGAGTTTATCCGCTTGGAGCTTGTAAACGAGACCCCAAGGCTCCGCGTTGCCGTTCGATGTGACGAAGTTTCTCCAGCTCTCTCGCTTAGCGGTCCTCACCTCGTCGCTGTAGGCCCTCAGAGTTTGACGATACTCCAGCGACTTCGGCTCGTAATCCACGCTATCGAGTTCCTCATTCTGCCTCGCTCGTCTTTTTCGGTAACAGGCTTTCTTCATGTTGGTAAGGTCCACCACGGGTTGGATCTACGGAAGCGTTTCTTGCGGGGCATCGACTGGGTGCAGGCTTCCGTGAGGACGCCTGTGAGATTCTCCACCATCCTATCTACGTCGACTGCAGACTCCAGCACGAGGGCCTCCAGCCTGTACTTTGAAAGGTCCGTCAAGATCTCAGAGAATCGGTCCCAGTCTGCCTTCTTGATGTTGAAGCGACTGGCACCGAAGCTCTGGTCATTTCTCGTGGCTTTCGGCACCCGCAGGCTGATCGTCACGGCGTTGTGATCGCACTTTCCATTCCCCGATGAAGCGGGCAATGGTCGGCGACCCCAGGGTTACGTCGATGAATGACGAACCCCTTGTCGTCCGAAAAGTGGCAGGCTGCCCCGCGTCATTCACAACGTGGAGGCCAAATAGCCGAATCAACTCCTCCAGGCGCTCTCCACGCTGATCCGTTTTCGGAGAACCCCAGAGAGACGATCGGGCATTGGCATCTAAAGCTACTAAAATTCTCTTCCCCCTCAGGCAACGAAGAACCTTATCAAGGTATCTGAGGTGCATCCCGATATCGTCACTGAACTGGAAGTAGTGAGAGACGACGTACATCGAGAAGCTGTGCGCTCGTACTTCAGCACAGACGCAGTGAGGAGTACTAAGCTGCGAGACGAAGATCATCTGGAATGCGGGGTTGCAGAGAGCTACCGCCGCCCACGGATATTGCGAGCGCACGGCAGCCACCCTCATTCTAGTGCCTAGACCGTAGAAGGTGTGGCTCCCGTTCTGCTTCCGGACGTATGGTTCCTGCAAACGCAGGACGTCCAGTCGCTTGGTGGCGGCGAGTAAACGCACCTCTCCTGAGACTACAGTTGAACGCCTCATGTTCAGCTGCATAACCCTAATCTCCGTGGTATTGGCCGTACCGCGCGTGGCCTCAACGTTGGGGAATTGGGGGGGAATAACCGCGTGCGCGGCTTCGCCCTGATCGATTATGTCCTCGCGTCCAGCCCCGGTAGGCCGGATCGCGACCCTATCGCATCTGTCCAGCACGATCTGTACAGTTGGCAGATCCGGTGCCGCCTTAACTTTATTTGCTATCGCGGTACTAATATTTCCGGCGGTTATAGCAGGTCCAGCCACGGTAGACTGGAGCACGCTCGTGGTCGCGTTTGTGACGGCGTCACACCTATCGACGAGGATGCTGACGGCGCGAAGGCCGATACCTTGGAGCAGGCTGCCGCGCAGATTGGAGCCGCCCACACTCGTGGTCCATCGGGAACGTGGCACCGGAGAAGCGGTCGAGAGCTGAGTGGCCACCAACGCCCCCGCGGCCAGTTGTTCGTGCGACCCCGCGACGACACCCGCGTTACCTCCTCCCGCACAGGATACTGCGCTTGGTTGCCTAAGCGAGGCCAAGCGAGCACTCCTCCTCATTCCCCCTCAGTACCCCAAATTTTAAATGTTCCATGCAATATCAACGGTTTGGTCGGAAATAAAAGACACAGGGTGAGCCAGAGCCGCCATGCCCCACCCGGGCGAATTGGGTACGGTTTCGGGGGCCGCCAACCACCCTAGCCGTCACGTTCACGACAGGACTTTCTCCCGTCCTGGCATGAGACCCTCACCACGTTGATCCAGCTTGGTTTAGGGTTACGTTGGGGACATGGTAAAATACCAGAGGACCCATCACCAAGAGCATGCATTCTCGGCAGTGCGGGGCCCGGTTGGGTGGAATGAGGTGGCCCGCCTCGTCTTCCCCGCCTCAAGGGAATCCGAGTATAAGACCACTGAGGGATAAGGAGGGAGGAGAGGGACGATGAGATGCCCGAGGAAGGGCAAGCGAAGGGGGAACCGCAGGAGGCCCGTACGCGCGCAGTGCCCAGGGTCCACAGAGCCACGCCCCGACACCGGCCACCCGACTCCTCTTCTTAGAGGGAAGTCGTCATTCCGCTCGGTGGTGAGACGGTCGGTTGTGTATTGAAGTCAATACACAATACGCAGACACAGCCCCATGCCCCGGGCAAAAGGGGCGCGAGCACCCCAACGACGCCACCCCCACCCCCTACTCAGACACCGCCGGAAACTTTTTGTTCACCGCACCTCGAATTTACTTCGAAGTACGGCTTAACGACAGGCGCCACGTGAAGGCAAGTTTCCGACTTGGCACACAGAGAGGCTATGTATTCGCATCCGCCGCCCAAGTGGTGCATCCCACGCAACGCAGTATGACCGAGGGTCAGGAACTGTCAACACGGTACCAGCGCTCGAGAAGCTTCACCCGGGATACACAGTTCGACGCGAAACGCAGGTCACACCACCATCCGCCAGGCAGGGTTAGACAGACGATTTGAGTACCATTCTATACATATTCAAAAAATAATGTGTGCTTGACTCTGCTCCATTATATCCAGTAACAAACACTGGGCGCCGGGTTGTTGTTGGGGGCCATCGCCCCCCAAACCCCCGAAAAATGGCCCTTCGGGACATTTTTCCCGGGTTATTTATCACGAAGGGACATTTTTATCTGGTGTCATTTTAAGGCACTCACTTGGACGTCGCGCTTCGCGCTCCGTACGGTTTGTACGTCGTGCTTCGCGCTCGGTATGGTTTGAACGTTGTGCTTTGCGCTCCGTACGGTTTGAATGGCACTTCATGCTCTGTACGGTTCAACGTCGCGCTTCGTGCGGACGTCGGTTTGAAGGTCGGCTTTGTACTCTATTGTGCTTTGTGCGCTTATCTTGTGCAATCTGTTCAATACATAGCTTATGAGTTTTCGCACGTCCGGGTAATACACAATCTTGTCTCAACATTAAAAATACTCAATAATTAAATTCCTGTATTCTGTTACTCCAAGAATATCTATATAACTATGTTTCAAGAATGTGCTGTAAAAACAAATGGGTAAATACAAATAATAATAAAATGCCCACAAAAATTTAATTTAGACACATGTAGACCAAATTCAATAGATATTTTGTGTTTTTTTCAAAACGTGAGTGCCTAAAAATAATAAAGACTAATAGAAAATATACATGTTAAGCTCTTAGTTCCGCAAGTACGATGAAAGTGACTAATAATACGCTTTACGAACCTGTGTTTAGGTTATGTTCACCCATTCAACATTTTTTTAGATTAATAATAAACTATCATTATAATTAAATTGTACAAATATGATGGATGAATAAGTACAAAAAATCACGTTGTGGAATTCATTTTTGTTTTGTGATGTGTATAATATGTAGTATGTAATGAGTTTCCACAGTAAAAAGTACATGAACTGTCGCAAGCGTTGTATTAATTTAAATTAAATATTTGAATTTATGCGTGGTGGGTAATCACTACTTTACAATTAGCTAAGGATAAAACAAAAAAAATTTATCTGAAAAAATGTAAAATATGAGTACGCTGCTAGTTGTAGCCAAATTCATTTATGCAGTGCAAAGATAGTCAACCGTACACGTTTACACACCTGAAAAGTGCAATTGTTTTTAGGTGAATGCCTACATAAAGGAATGGCAAAATTCTTATAATATTTGTGCATACTCCTCAATACTATAATAAGAGACATTGCAAATTTCAGCTTGTACGGTCTCTTCAGTCCAAAGATACTATGGGTTACGGACGTCCGGGTAAGACCAAATCTTGTTTCCACATTACAACATACTAAATAATGAAAATGTTGTGGTTTGTTACACCAAGAATATGTATTTCACTAAGTTTCAGAAACGACGACGAATCGCAGCGCATGCCGCCTCGTCAGGATTCGGGTGACGATCAGAGGAGCGCGGAGAGAGGGCAGATATCTCTCCGCGCTGGTAATTCGCCGAAGATGGTCCGCCGAACGGCGCGCTTTTCTGCTGCTTTGAATTGTGTCGATCGAATAATTAACGTTCAACCAGATGGGGCGGCCGCTGTATGGTTTTCCCGTGGCGGTCCTTGGCAGGGTGACGAGGCGGTCACCCCGGCGGTAAGCGGGGAATTTTCTCCTCGTCGTTGGTCCCACTAATCCCCGAAAATACAATTTTTGCGAGGAGCCCCCGGTTCTTCGCGACTTCGGCTCCGTTGGTGGTGGCGGGGAGAGACTCGCCGTCCGCTGGTCTCTCTGTCTCTCTCTCTCTCTCTCTCTCTCGCTCGTCGTCGATGTGCTCGCCCGAAAATAATTCAATTACAATTAAAATTCGTCCGAAAACCTTGAATTGTCCAATCGATTCGACTCGTCGACTCCGCAATTTTTCCCTAATTCTTATCGCGGGCGACGTTCACGCTGGGGGGGGGGGGATTGCAACATTGAATAGTGCACGAAAATGTACTGTTATAATATATACTTGGAGCTACAACGTGCCCGAATATTTATTCTCAGCGAAAACGACGGCAGCGGGACTCGAACCCTCGATCTACCGAAGCTCTGGTTTAGAGGCTAGCACGCTATCCACTAGGCCAAAGCACCGGTTTTACGTCCCTTGTACTTTTGCTGTTTATAGCCGGAAGTGGAAGAATGAAAGTGGATTTTTAACTTTCGCGATAACATACTACAATAAATGGCCGATACGTTTCTTGCTGTGTGCAGAAAATTCCATTGCAGAATTTGATTAACAATGGGCCTCGCATCCAATTTCAATTTCCAATTTACAATGAATCATTTATCACAATGTATATTACGATACTCGCCTTCGGCTTGTGCCGCTAACTCACACTCGTCTCGAAAAAGTTTCTCGCACAAAGTTTGTATACAATTTTATTTCACTCGTGCGGAAAGTGCGACTTGTTGCACGCGAAGCGAAGCGGAACATGTGAGAAGTAGGAATTTCTCGCACCGAGTGGCATAAATGAATTTATTAATTCTGAATCTCCGCAATCACTACATAGATACGATATCAATAGTATAATAATAATCGAAATTCTACGTATTTATTTATTTATTCTAATGAATTGGGACTAGCCCCTTTACTTTACACTTTTCAAATACAATATTGCAGTTTTTATGTGTACATACAGCCTAAATCAATTCTATTTACAATTTATAAAGTTTCTTAAACAGACGAAATCAATAATTTCGTCTTACATTTGGTTTTACACCGATACATTGAATTTTCCGTGTGGAAATCTTATTGAGTCAATATCGATAAATATCATAAAACTTTTCTTTTCAGGTAGTCCTTACGAGTAGTCTCGATTACGTATTTGTTACTCGACACGAACAACAAACTGCAATTAGGAATGGACAGCGCCATATAGTTGATTGTATTGTAGCTGTTGTGGTGACTGAAGGAGAAATGTAGAGCAATATGCACTACAAATTTGAATTTTTTTTCTTATATGAAAATGTCTAATAGTGCGTTGGTTAACTAGCATGATCCGTAGATGCCTCTTTAAATTTAGTTCTTCGCGAGTCACAATATTTTTACACATTAATACTCATCGGTGCATCACCTCCATTTTTCGTTCGATTGTATTCGCCGCGTGGTCGTCCGCAATCTTCTCTTATCGTCTGTAACGTCGAATGCTCACGGCCCGACATCACGCGACTTTAGTTTATATTTCTACCCTAGCGGCACAGTGCCTCACAGTGCTTTAAATGGTTTTTAGGCCCTTACAGTGCTTTAAATGGGTTTTACAATTTTTTCTACTTTTCAATGCTTTTTCGCAGTATGCGCACTTGTAAAAACATTCATATGGATAAAAATGTGTTCAGTTATTGCGTCACGACAAGACGTAACGTATGTCTTATCGCAAGCCGTACGTCTTCGTTTTTCATTAAGCATTTGGGGCATTCCATACCGATTCGACCTGGGTCGGACCCTCGACGTCTCGGATTTGGTCGAAATTTTTTTATATGATTGGACTAAAATATTGCATTCTCCTGCAAGTGCTTTCTTTTCGTATAAAAAAATGGCAATTCATAGAAAATATGTATGTATGTAAGCTTTATTGACTCCCCGAAGGGTTGCAAGTTTTTTTTACAAGGTTAACTCCTTGGTACATACTCCTTTACAACCTTTTTCTCTTCACTCCCACACTCATACCTCTCCTTCTTATCTGCTCCTTTTCATTTTCGTTCCGTTCACTCTCTCATACCTCATCCCTCCATACCACCACACCACTTTTTCACGTTCTCTCTTTCTCCATTGACTTCACTTTCTACTCCCCCTTCACTTTTTCCGTCTTCTTCTCTCTTCTCTCTTCTCCTGCCTTTCCGCTGCTTCTTTTGCTTCCTCTGTTCTGTCTTCTGGTGTTCGACCCGTCACGGCTTCTAATCCGCTGCCGCCCTTCTCTCTGTCGCGCCCCTTCACCTCTTCTGCTCGCTCCCGTTGTCTCTTCGCTCTCCGCCTCATCGTTTCTCTCTCTCTCCGCTATCTTCTCCCTTTTCCCTCGTCGTTCACTTCCCGCTTCTCGCTTCTCTTTGCCTCCTCTCACGTTGTCCCGTTCTTCCCTGTCCTCTTTCTTTTCACTCCCCCCTCACTCTACCGATGTCTCGCTGTCCCTCTCTTCTTGCCCTCGTCTCTTCCCCTTCTTGTCCCCTCTTCGCTCGGTGCTCCGTCGTTGCTTCCCTTCTCCTCTGCGTCGCCTTTCGTACCCGTGCCCGTCGTCTCTCTGCCCATCACCACCTCTCTCCGTCTTACCGCGCTTCGCTCCCTTTCCCCTCTTCTCCACGCCGCTGCCGCTTTCGTTGCCTCTCTCCTCATATCCCGCTTGCGCTCTCTTCATTTTTCGTTCGGGTCTCGCTGCCACACTCGTCTCTCTCGCTCCTCTCGTTGTCCATATCTCTGTCACCTCTCCTCTCTCGCTCGCTGTTCCGTCGTTGCTCCCCTTCTCCACTCTCCGCCTTTCGTACTCGCGCCCGTCGTCTCTCTGTCCAGCTCTCTCTCCATCATACCTCATTCCCTCTCTCTCCCCTCTTCGCCTTGCCGCTGCCACTACCGTCTCCACTCTCCTCGTGTCCTGCTCTTTTCGTTTCTCGTTCGGGTCTCGCTGCCGTCCTCT
Source organism: Pimpla rufipes (assembly GCA_963932165.1). NCBI lineage: Eukaryota > Metazoa > Arthropoda > Insecta > Hymenoptera > Ichneumonidae > Pimpla > Pimpla rufipes. The sequence goes on from OZ010630.1 coordinate 4,387,615, forward strand.
TCTCTCTCGCTCTTCCACTGTCCATATCTCGCTCTGCTTCTACCTCTTCTTCTCTCCGCCGTCTCCACCGTTGCCTCTCTACCATTCCCGCTTGCGTTCTCTTCTGTCTCCCTCCTTTTGTGTCCTCTGATCTCTCTCCGTGCCATTCTCCTCCCCGTCTTCCCGCTGCTCGTCGCTGCCATCTCCACCAAATCCGCCTATACTTTCTTTACTTTCCCACCAAAAACAACCAGAATGTCCCTTTTTTCAAATCCTCTTCTCCACTTCTACCAACCTTCTCCCTGCTTCCAATCCTTTTTTCTCCACACACCATCCACTTTCTGCTTCTCCAAAATTCCCTTCACCTCCTCCAACAAATTTCGTGCAAAAAAAAACAAAAAAACAAAAAAACAGAAAATCCTTCACCTTCTCAAACTTCCTCCAAAATCCTCTTCCCTTTCTCACAATTTTGTCCAAAACCTCTTCTCTTTCTCACACTTTCACAAAATTTTGTCCAAAAACTTCTCCACTTTCTCAAACTCCGTCCACAAAACTCTCTTCCATGTCCAGCTCCATTCCGCCTCTCCTTTATCCAAAACTCCACGCCAAGTTTACTGTTTTTCACAAACACCTCCTTCCGCCAAACACCTTTCCTCACTTTCTACAACCTGTCTTTTCTCTCTCCACCCTTCCACCAAAAAACTCTTTTAAAACCGTCCGTCACTCGCTTGTTACTCCTACCGGCTTCTCCATTCCCTCATTCCACGCTCGTTCCACGTCGCACGTGCTCGGCGTCTGTTGCCCTATTCGCTGCTCTCGCGTGCCGCTTCGCCGTCTTCCTTCTCCTTCTTCCTCACTTGTCCCGTCTATCTCCGACTCTCTTCTCTGTCTTTTCTCCCGGCGTCTTCCTTCACGTCTTCGGCTCCGCACGCGCTTCTCTTCTTCCTCCACTCTTCTCTCTACGCCTGCGCCGTCTTCTTCCACTCGTCTCTCACTCGGTCCTCTCCGGCTGCTTTCGGTTCCTGGTCGCGCCTGCGCCGTTCATCCGCCATCCCCCTCCTCTCCACCCCGGCTACCTGTCCCCTCGTCGACCACGTTTTCGGACCACCTTTTTCCATCTTCCTACCTTCCTCCTGTATCCTTTTTTCCTCTGCTGTTTTCTTCTCCACTTTCCTCCTTTTCCTTTCTCCCTCCTCACCGCTCCTCGTTCACCACTTCTCCCTATTTCCACCTCTTTTTCCTCTTTTTCCGACGAGCACTTTCTCCCCGACCTTTACGGTCCGCCATCTTTTCCCCCTCCTTCATAGAAAATATGTTTTCTGTTAAATCAGGCCGGAATTGCAAAACAGAGTTTCTCTCTGAGGAAGCCAAATAATAACGATATAATTTCTTGCGGAAGAATGTTTATGGAAAAAAGAGAAACTGCTATGAAAATTTCAATTTTCATGTTTTTTATTATTTGTTCAATTATCATTGGTCGAAACGCGGCCAACGTTCACGGCGACCTATCGCGCCGCTAGTCTGACCCATCGCGAGACGGCACTGGCGCGAGGGGCTCTCCGGGACCCCCTCGCGACACGGCCCTGGTCTTCCCGCTCGACCACGAGGCGACGCTGAACGCGGCCATTACTCTTTACGCTTCGCTCTCGCTCGAGACACGTGTGCATCATCAGGTGGTCGACTCAGTGCATTTTATACATTTGGTGTCATCTCAATCGGGGACTACTCATGCTCAGTGCTTTCTGTGAACTCTCAGTCTACATTTTGTGTCATTTCAACCGACAGAAGCAGTGAATTCAGTGCATAATTACGGTCAACTCGGTGCGCGGAAAACTCTCGAACATTCTCGCTCTCACTCGCTCACACACTCGGAATCACTCGCGGACATTCTCGCTCTCACTCGCTCTCACACTCGGATTCACTCGCGGACATTCTTTCTCTCACTCGCTCTCACACTCTGGTATACTCTTCGCGACAGCAAGTGTCATTTCTATCGCGATTTGTGACGAACAATAAGCGCGGACAAAGGTTGATCTGTACATAGTGTAATTAAACCACAGTTTTTGTAAATCGTAGCGATTATTACACCCGCTTCGCTCCTCACCGCTCTCCTCACGCGACAGTAAGACAGTAATACAGCAATTTCTAGAATTATATAAATATAATTCTAATATAATTTGTAACACAGCAATTTCTAGAAGTATATAAATATAATTCTAGAAATTGCTTTAATACAAACAATAAAAAAATGTGAAAATTGAAATTTTCACAGCACTTCCTTTTTTTTCCATAAACATTCTTCCGCAAGAAATGATATCGTTATTATATGGTTTCCTCACAGAGAAACTCTGTTTTGCAATTCCGGCCTGATTTAACAGTGAACATATTTTCAATGAATCGCATTTTTTTTACGAAAGTAAAGCACTTGCAGGAGAAAGCAATATTTTAGAAAAATTTGATAACTTTTCCTCTTTCGTTTCTAAATTTTTTAATAGTTTTTTTATAGAATAAAAATAGAAGCAAAACCCGGCCCACTTTGGCTTTAGGTTAAAAAATGTTGTTATTTCATGCAGAATTTTTGAGAATTTTTTAAGATTTTTAAATTTGGGCTAACGATGTTACCTTTAAAAATCGTAAAAAAAATGAAAAAAATCTGAAAAAATGTTCCAGTACTTTTTGGAGTTGGTCTAATCATATAAAAAAATGTCGACCAAATCCGAGAGGTCGAGGGTTCGACCCCGGTCGAATCGGTATGGAATGCCCTATTTATAGCCTGAACTCCTTTTTCGTTATAGTCATAGTGTTTCTTCGCCTGGATGCCTCGCAATTCGTTTGGAGCGTAAATCTTCAAGTCATTGTTAAGAACCATCGGATAATGGATTTCTGGATTTCCTTTTTTGTTTTTCTTATCAGTTGTTTCTTAGAGGTTTGTTTGCTCGTGGATTTCACCTTTTTAGGCACTCACGTTTTAAAGAAATGCAGAAAAGTGCCTATTGAATTCGCGCTCCACCGACTAAATTACGATTTTATAGGAAAATGTTGATATAATTTTAATTTATTTACTTCTTTTACAGCAGATTTCTTAAACATAGTAAAATACATAATCTTGGTGTAACAGAACATAGAAATTTCATTACTAAATATGAGTGGCTGCGTAGACTAGATTTTGTGTTATTCGGACGTCCGTATCACTCAGGGGGTCTGGACTGAATGGACCGAACAAGTTGAAATTTGGAATATTTCTTAATCTGGCATTGTGAAGTATGCCCATGAAGTATGGAAATTATTCTCTGTTTTTATACAGGTGTTTATTTCAAGAAAATTTGCATTTTTAGGTCTAAACTTGTGTCCGGCTCATATTCTAATTGCTACATATTTCTGAATTACCTTAACTCTGAAACACTTTTTTTAGATTATTTTTTAGATCATTTTGTAATAGTGTTAACCTAACACGATACAGTATTTCAGGTCGAAATGTATGTACAGGTCTCGATCTTCGCAGTCGTAAGAACCATTTTTCTGAAACTTGCTATGTATTCCTAAGTTACTATATGGCATAGGTATTTTGGTAGGATCATTTTTTAAATCATTTTTAAACTGTTCGGAGCGCGAAGCGCGACATCCAAACCGTACGGAGCGCGAAGCGCGACGTCCAAGTGAGTGTCTTAAAATGACACCAGAAGGGACATCCCGAAGGGACATTTTTTCCGCAGGGTCATTTTCCGGGAGGCTTGGGGGGCGAAGCTCTTCAACAGGAAACCCCCAGGCGCCCCTTCCGGGGGCCTGGGGGACCCTTATAGACCCTATAAAACCCTTAAAGGGGGATGAAACCTTGGGAATTCCATAATCCTTAACGTTTTGACATTGCATGACATTTTTTTTTGCAATTTTATTTTCGTCAATAACACGAATCTTAGGAAAAATCAACACCGGTCTCCGACCTCCGGAAAGCACCCCTAACAAGGGGTGAAATTTTTTATTCAACATTGCATGACATTTTTTTCGGCAATATTGCTTTAATCAACAACAAGAATATAAGGAAAAATCGACATCCCTCTCCGACTTCCGGAAAGCACTCCTAACGAGAGGTAAATTTTTTTTTTTCGATATTGCATGAATTTTTTAACGGCAATATTACTTGATTCAACAAGATGAACATAAGAAAAAATCGACACCCCTCTCTGAGCTCCGGAAAGCACCCCTACCGTGAAGGGTGAAATTTTGAAAATTCCATATCTTTTTCAGTTTTAAGATAGCATGAAATGTTTTTCGACAATATTGGTTTAATCAACTACAAGAATATAAGAAAAAATCGACACCCCTATCCGAGCTCCGGAAAACACCCCTACAGTGAAGGGTGAAATTTTGAAAATTTCATATCTTTTTCAGTTTTGAGATTGCATGAAATGTTTTTCGACAATATTGGTTTAATCAACAACAAGAAAATAAGAAAAAATCGACACCCCTCTCCGAGTTCCCGAAAGCACCCCTAAGAGGGGGTGAAATTTTTTAAGTTTTATATCTTTTTCAATTTCGCGATTACATGAAATGTTTTTCGGCAATAGTGCTTTCTTTAATAAGAAAAATCTTGAAGGAGTGAAATTTTGAAATTTTCAATTTTTGCGATTTTGCATTTTTGAAATTTAGCCGCGAGAGACCATGAAAGAAATCCGTTTCAGGAGATTCTGAATCGATCTAGATAGGCGTCCGGAGACCTTTTTTTTCTCCGGCCAAGTCCGCACTCTTAAGGTTGAGCGATAAAAGTGTCTCGACAGACCATGCTAGGAATCCGTTTCAGGAGATTCTGAATCGATCTAGATCGTCGTCCGGAGATCTTTTTTTCTCTGGTCAAGACCGCACTTGTAAGGGTGAGTGAAAAAAGTGTCACGACAGGCCATGCTAGAAATCCGTTTCAGGAGATTCCGAATCGATCTAGATAGTCGTCCGGAGACTATTTTTTCTTCGGTCAAGTGCGCACTCTTAAGGGTGAGTGAAAAAAGTGTCACGACAGACCTTGCTGGTCGTCCGCGGATGACACACATCAGTAATAAAAATAACCTTTCTTTAATTACCGACAACAGTGGGCGTGAAGTCGGTTCATAGCTTTTGCGATCTCCCACGTTAAGCAGTTCAAGTTGCGGTCGGTACATGGATGGGTGACCGCTTAGCCATGCACTGATTTGCGCGATAACCGTTAAGCGGGAGGCAGTTTTTCTGAGTTTCTTAATTTCGAAATAAGCTCCAACAATAATAAGATGACTATTATAGATGTTTTGAACATATTTTTCTATAATCCATTTGAGACATGAAAGGAAGGTGAAACAGTACTACGTAACATGATTGCGAGAGATAGGTTTTCAAATTTCGAAACAATGACATTTCTAGGTTACGGCTATTTTTGAGGAAAGCAAAATATCGTCTGACGAGATGCAAGGTAGACCCAGTGATACGGTCCCGTCGAATGTGAGTTACGGAGGAAATATCGAAAACTTCCCGATTGGATAATAATGAATAAAATATCAAGCATGTAGATGGTGCTGGAAAGATTGATTTTGCAAAATAAAAATTCCAAACTGTTATTAACCAACTAATGAAAAATGAAGTTTTCAACAAATTACCCTTCAACCCAACAGTTTTATTGTAATGAAAATTATTCATTAATCTTTCTGAACTCATTATTGTTTTCAAAATTGTCTAATTTTTGGAAAATGCATTATGTTAAGCAAAATGAATAAAAATCGACATTTTTAAAAATGATACAAAATTCTGAAAGAAATCGTACGTATTCAGAAAATTCCTTCTTTTAAACAGTTCATGACTAACGGAAAGCAATGGTAGCAAAGTATTCGAGCTGTGATTGGTCCTAGCAATCACAAGCGCTGTAACCACGCAACATATGAAACGTTGCTATGATGATTAATAAATATATCAAAGAAAACAATTTCAGAAACATTCGGTCGGTCAGTCGCTTCGCAGTGCATAATTCGGAGAACAATGGATTCCCTAGCAGATCCGAAGAACCCCTCTGTTCGGATCATTCGCCGTATCGCTCATGCGAACTGCTTGTTTGCGTCGCCTCTGTCTCACGCACTCTCACCTTCGCGCTCCCAGCCTCGAGCGCACCGAGCAAAATATTATATTTCGCACCGAGAAGTGTCGCATGGCAACAGTGACGACGGCCGATCGACAGGAAAAATGTCACGTAGGCCCCTTTTGTTTTGGGTGCTACGCTATCGCCGAGCCGCAAGGGCAGTCAGTCTCCAAGGAGCCCCGTGAACGCTCGGACTGTCGCCGCGCGCTTCTCCCGACACACACCGAACCGATCGCGCGCGTGAGAACTCGAGGACCGCGACCGCGTGAAATTGTAAACGCGGTGCGGCGAGATCACAATAAACTATTAAAAGCGTTTAATTGGAAGTGAGTTATCTTTATACGTTTGCCGAGTGTCCCTCTCCCGCAATCCTGGCGTAAAAAACTAATCTTCCGCGAGTGCTCCAATGCCGATCCGCGTGAACACCCTCCATAACCGAGAAGCGACGGTTGCTATGGAACAAAAACGAACCAAAATATTACGCCGAAGCAACCAACAACCGTCTAACATCCATACGATGACTTCAGTTGTATGTACGGTTTAGGGTTCGTATGCAGTTATTATAAGTAACCGCGGTAATAACAGAAGAATAACTATTAACAAACGATAGTCGGTTGTTAACATACGCCGCTTTTTGGTTACTTGCAGGTTGAACCAACTCACTAGCAACCTTGACTCACGGTTTATTCGCGGTTCTTTTTTGTCCCAAAGCAACGGTCCCTTTATCGGTAATTTCATGGTCGTGTGACTGTAAAGAAACTAAAAATGAACCTCATAATGACGGTCACTTGTGAGTCACCGTAAAACAACTACAAAATAACGGTTGCTCGGATCCGCTAGGGTTTCACGATTACACGTGAATTATTAACACTAACACTATCACCTTGGATCAATTATTTAACAACCAGGAATTGTAACGTTTTAAAAAATTTAGCGCTGCGTTGACTAGTACGTAACGTTCCAACCTCCTTAAGCTCGAGAAATTGACCCAACAATAAATTGTAAAAGGAATTCACGAACAAATAATATTTAGGCGTGCCTCAAAAAATGTTACACGCTTTTTCAGTATTGGAGGTGCATATTGAAGTCAGAACATATCCTTTTACAGTCAAAATAATAAAAATTAAATAATTTTTTGACACGGCCTTATAAATACACCAATGAAAAATTCAGAAATTGACGTGAAATCGAATTCAATGTGGAGACAATTCTTTAACCAATTGCACAATTTCCTTATAAAAAATAATGCGAAAAATGCATCAGCAGTTAAATCTACGTCATTAAATTTACGAAGCAACGATGATGTGGAAGTTTGTTTCGTTACAATGCAACGAAATTAAAAACACAATATTGTTGATCCTAAATGATTATGCTGGCTACAAAAAGTTACAACGATTAAGATGATGACAAGTAACTAAAATTTGTCCCCTTAATGGGGGTGAATTATTTTTATTTTTATGGAATTAATATTTTTTCGTTGCATTGTAACAATGCAATCTTTATCGTTACTAAATTAGGGAAGAAAAAACAATTTATTTTGTTTATTCGTTTATTTATTCATTTTTTTCTTTTTTCATGTTGGACGGCGATGACGAGGTACAGCTGTAACGACGGTCGTCGTTTCCTTTGGCCCTGCAACAACAAAATTCGTTTTGAATAAAGAAAAAATTGGTCAATTATTGTTATATATTCTTTACAACAAAAACTTACGTTAGCGCTATGCGCTTTCTTGGAAGTCGCCTTTTGCCCTCCTCGATCCCCTTCGTGCTACCCTCCTCATCCTCCTCGTCCTCCTCGTCGCCCTCCTCGATAAGGGCGGTAGGGCCCTTGATACGCCAGCCTTCGCAGCATACGTGAAATAAATTGCTCGGCGTACATCTGCCGCGCACGCCAGCCAGCCCGAGTCCCGCGATAAGGGCCTGTAATTACAGGAAGAAAAACAAAGAATAAATAAATGTTCACGAATAATAGTATAGAATCATAATACGAGTGTGAATAATCTGTGTAAGCAGAGAGTTTAAAGAAATAAAAGTATCTTGGCTCAGTTCATTCCTTTCCTTCGACGACAGAGGAAACTAAACCAACCAGAAAGTATCTCTTAGCCACGGTGGACCTAACTTTCTATCGACTGAGAATTAAAATTTCATTTGCCATTTGAAATTTTGGTCGACAGACGCTATTTTATGGCTCAGTTGATTTCTTTCCGACGACTCAAAAACTAATCTGGTTAGCTTAGTTTCGCAGTCGCCAAAGGAATGAAATCAACTGAGCCAGAGAATATGTTCCGTCGACTAAACTTTCAAATGGCAAAGGAAATTTTAATTCTCAGTCGATAGAAAGTTGGGTCCACCATGGCCAAGATACTTTCTGGTTGGTTTAGTTTGTCTGTCATTGAAGGAAGGAAATGAACTGAACCAAATATCTTGACTGCGTCGACCAACCTTCCACATGACTAAGGGAATTTTCATTGTCAGTCGATAGAAAGTTGGGTCCACCCGAGCCAAAATACTTTCTAGTTCCCTTAGTTTGTCAGTCGTCAAAGGACAGATGTGAACTGAGCCAGAAAATATGTTTACTGCGTCGGTCAAACTTTGAAACAGGTGAGAAAATGTTTATTCTACGAACTGAGAATGAAAATTTCCATTGCCATTTCAAAGTTTAGTCGACAGAGTAAAAATATTTTTCGGCTCACTTCATTTTTTCCCTTGGCTGACCAAACTTTTGAAAACCACTCGTTCAAGAAAAACATTAATATTACTTACGGTTGCGATCATCTTCCGTGTCATCATTCGCACCATCAGCTCGATTATTCTCCGGGGGATCCGCCACGATCGGCGCTGCGAGAGAATCCCCCGACACCTGCGAAGGAATTGTGCCCGATGGATCTTGCACATTTGGTGGTCTTTCCGTATTTTCCGTGTCTACGTTTTCGGTCACTTTATCGCCGGTGGAATTTCCCTCTGCCGTTTTTCAGCGCGAACGACAGCCGCACTTATTTATTCGCGTTTTCCGTTTGTGATACGAAACGATTCCACGTTATTCTTTGCGATGGAGACGCCTTTGTTCAAGACACGCTGGTTGTGATCGGAAGACTGTTCAGTGAAGAATAAAGGGCTGTCGTCCGCGGCGCTTTCGTTTGTTTTCGCACTGTCGCTCTCACACTTGCAGCGCGGGAACGCCACGAGGTAACCGTATTTTTGCAAACTATTCGCTGAGATGCGCGCGCATGCTCTACCGTGCGCTTGGACTACGTAGTAGCCAAGTTGGGTCCACCGTGGCCAAGATACTTTCTGGTTGGTTTAGTTTCCGCTGTAGTCGAAGGAAAGGAATGAACTGAGCCAAGATACTTTTATTTCTTTAAACTCTCTGCTTACATAAATTATTCACACTCGTATTATCATTCTATACTATTATTCGTGAACATTTATTTATTCTTTGTTTTTTCTTCCTGTAATTACAGACCCTTATCGCGGCCCCAGCGGGTCGTAAGAATCGCAAAATAACCGAAAAGTGACCAGTCGCTATGGAACAAAAAATAACCCCAAGGTAACGCGGAAGTAGCTTATTGACCGTTGGGTAACTACAAAGTGACCATAGTCAAACTTTCTCCTCATGGTTCGTCTAGCGTTACTATTAGGTCGAGTAACGCGGAAGCAGCGTATTGACCACCAAGTAACCGCAAAGTGACCCGAGTTCGACTCTTCTTCGTGGTTCGTTTATCGTTACCACTAGGTCATGTAACGCGGAAGCAACTTGTTGACCGTCGAGTGACCGCAAAGTGACCCCAGTTGAACATTTTCACGATGGTTCGTTTGGGGTTACTGTTCGGTCGAGTAACGCAGTAGCTTCTTGGAGACCGCCAAGTAACCACAAAGTGACCCCAGTTGAATGTTCTCCCCATGGTTCGTCTAGCGTTACTATTAGGTCGAGTAACGCAGTAGCTTCTTGGAGACCCCCAAGTATCCACAAAGTGACCCCAGTTGAATGTTCTCCCCATGGTTCGTCTAGCGTTACTATTAGGTCGAGTAACGCGGAAGCAGCGTATTGACCACAAAGTAACTGTAAAGTGACCCGAGTTCTGACTCTTCTTCGTGGTTCGTTTATCGTTACCACTAGGTCATGTAACGCGAAAGCAACTTGTTGACCGTCGAGTGACTTCAAAGTGACTCCAGTTGCACGTTTTCACCATGGTTCGTTTGGGGTTACTGTTCGGTCGAGTAACTCAGTAGCTTCTTGGAGACCGCCAAGTAACCGTAAAATGACCCCTGTTGAATGCTCTCCCCATGGTTCGTCTAGCGTTACCTTTGGGTCGAGTAACGCAGAAGCTACTTGGGGACCGTCAAGTAACCACAATTTTACTCCAATCAAACGTTTTCAACATGGTTCGTTTAGCGTTACTATTAGGTTGAGTAACGCAGAAGCTACTTGAAGACCGTCAAGTAACTGCAATATTACCCAATGTTACCGCAATGTTACTTGGAGACCAAGTAGTTTCTGCGTTACTCGACCCAATGGTAACGCTAGACTAACCATGGGGAGAGCATTCAACTGGGGTCATTTTACTGTTGTTTGACAATCTCCAAGAAGCTTCTGCGTTACTCGACGGAACAGTAACCCCAAATGAACCATGGTGAAAACCAAATGATCGAGTAACGCAGAAGTTTCTTGAAGACCGTCAGGCAGCCACGAAGCGACCCCAGTTGATCTTTCTCCCCATAGTTCGTCTAGCGTTACCATTAGGTCGAGTAATGCGGAAGCAGCGTATTGACTGTCCAGTAAACGTAAAGTGACCCTAGTTCAATCTTCTCCTCGTGGTTGGTCTGGCGTCGCCATTAGAACGAGTAACACGTAAGCAATTTATTGACCATCAAGTAACCGCAAAGTGTCTCCAACTGAACATTCTTACCATGGTTTGTATGGGGTTGCTATTCGGTCGACTAACGCAGTAGTAACATGACGACAGCAACCAGTAACCGCAAGGTGACCCGAGTTCGCATCATTGTTTGTTTCGGATTATTATTTAATTGACATTTCAGTAGAAATTAAACGCATCTTCTTAATAAGTTTTTTATTTTATTAGGTTAATCATACACGCTGGCGCGCGTACCCGAAACGCTTTTGCGCTGCTGCGCTCTTATAGAGCTTTAGAAGGGTAAATCCTCGTTTCATTCTGCCGTCGCATGAGTTGTGATGTGGATCAACAAACCTGGAAACATACGATATTACGTGAGAAAACATGGTATAGCAAAAAGTTAATAATTTCTGAAGAGTATCATTACCGAATACCTTAAGGGGTTAGGTAGGTTTTAAAATGTAAAAAAATCGTTTTTTTTTGTCTTATTAAATAATACAAGGTCTCGATTACTCTCCCAAAATTTCATATCGGTCAACGGAAATGAGATCCCAATGGCTGAATTTTCGAAATTTTCAAACAAAAAGTTCACAAAGCACTCTTCAAACATGTCTATTGGATATGATAAATTATTTATATAAAATATTTCATCAGATATATTTTTAAAAAGTTAGTAAAATTACCCTTTTGTTGAGCCTCTGAAACCCACTTAACCCCTTAACTTTAAATAACAATAAGGAAGACACACACACACTTACACATTTATGGTCCAGTGTTAAAGCCATCGTTGGACTCCGTCGAGTCATGGTCGACGATGTCCTCGACATCCGTCGATTTCTTTTTGAGCCATATCCTTGCCAACGCCTTTTCGCGTATGCGCTGGAGCCTCTTGGCACTATCTACGAAAAAATTCATCATATCAGAATAGAAGAAAATAAAGGAAATGGAACAATAGAAAACGGTGCCCAACTTTTTCGCTTAAATAATTTAGCAAATTATTCAGCTTTGTGGAATTTCGTTTACAGTTTGTTCTTAATTTCTCAAAAAGTAATAAAGTATCTTTATATATTTATTATATTAGATAAAAAAATGTAAGTGCTGTCGAATTTGCATTATTCAGCCCTGTTTGGCAAATACAAAAATGTAATGAGTACCATTTTTATTTAGACAATCAATTTTTATTTATTTATTAATTTTATTTCGATGTTTGTACTTAAAAATACATGGCGCGGATGTTTTTAGTTGATTTAAAAACTTTCTGCACATGTAGACAGCATACTGTCCAATTTTTTTCACATGGTCTTTTTTGGGACATTGGCAGGGTTATCTTTGGAAATTTAAATTAGAGCTTATAATTTGCAGGTACCTGGATAAGAACTTTCGCTGCTCTCATCGGAGTGGTTGTCGTCAGGATTTTCAGCGCTTTCACTTCCATCCGCATCTTCAGAATTCACTCCTCTCTTCGCTGTCTTCACTGTTTCCATCCCGGACTGTTTGTTTTCCGTTTTCGGCATCTTCGATTTCGCAGCACGATGGCGATCCGCTTTTAATTTGACCGACATCCAATGCCGAAGGTTTCGGCAAGGGTCCATGTTTTTCGTGTTCTTGAGGATCTTATGTTTTTTGCTTCCTCATAGAGGAAGCTTTGTTTTCGTGAAATTTTTTTTTTCGAGAATTTCATGTTAACATACTCAGAATCACCTAAAACATCGAGAAAAGTGGTCTAGAAAATATGTCTGTATGTGTGTGTGTGCGTGTGCGTGTGCGTGTGCGTGTGCGTGTGCGTGTGCGTGTGCGTGTGCGTGTGCGTGTGCGTGTGCGTGTGCGTGTGCGTGTGCGTGTGCGTGTGCGTGTGCGTGTGCGTGTGCGTGTGCGTGTGCGTGTGCGTGTGCGTGTGCGTGTGCGTGTGCGTGTGCGTGTGCGTGTGCGTGTGCGTGTGCGTGTGCGTGTGCGTGTGCGTGTGCGTGTGCGTGTGCGTGTGCGTGTGCGTGTGCGTGTGCGTGTGCGTGTGCGTGTGCGTGTGCGTGTGCGTGTGCGTGTGCGTGTGCGTGTGCGTGTGCGTGTGCGTGTGCGTGTGCGTGTGTGTGTGTGTGTGTGTGTGTGTGTGTGTGTGTGTGTGTGTGTGTGTGTGTGTGTGTGTGGTCCAGTCACCGAACATTCAATTGTTCCTAACTCAGGAATGGCATGATGGATCGAGCTACAAATTGGCACGCAAGTAGAGTATTAAATCCTCTGTAATTCACATATTTTTAAAATTAAATATATCCATGTATACAAATTTTATCGAATTTTAAATTTTTCAAAAAAATGGCGTGATCGCTCTAACTTTCGTAAAAGTTCGACGATTCAGCTGTATACTTCATCATAAATAAAGACACGTTCAATGTTGTTTGGTATTTAAAATCCGGCGAGTACATAATTTGCTCGCGTTCTCATGGTTCCTGCGTTCGCGGCTTTCGTAAATTCGTTCACGTCTACACGGATCCCAGGAGCCACGGTTACCTAAAAATGCATAAATGCAAGCTAATTAATTTTCGAAGTCATTATGCGGTGCTAAATAAAAATATGAATATCTATGTATACATATTAGGGTGTGTAAAAAAAGAACATACTTTTTTCTTTTGCAGCATAAGTATGTCTGACCTTAATACACAGCTCCTTCGCGGAAAACGCACCTACACTTTTTTCAATAAAAAAATGCATGTAATAAAATGACGTCGATTGAGGCACATCTAAACATTGTTTGCCATCGAATTCCTTTAACACAGTTAGTTGTTAGGTCGACTCCTCGAGTTTAAGCCACAAAGACCAATGAAAAGTGCGATAATGAATAGTAAAAATCAGCAAAAGCAAAGATCGGTATTTCTTGGGTTATCGAGGAAAAGTAAAAAAATCCGAAGATTATCGACTCGAGGGGTTGACCTAACAATCGACTACGCCAAAGGAATTCACTGGCACGTAATGTTTAGAGGTGTCTCAATCGAGGTCTTTTTATTACATACAATTTCTACCAAAAAAAAACTAGGTGCGTTTTCTGCATGGGACGTGTGTATTGAGGCTAGAACACGTACTTCTGCCGTAAAAAACAAAAACACAAAATTATTTGTTTTTTTTTACACACCCTATTACTACACCCTACACCCTAATAATGAGGCATTCCACTTTTGCCACTAAACAAAATCTCAATATTTTTCTAAAAATCAAGTTTAGTGACATATTCCGGCCATTTTTTTTACAGATTACTGTCATATTTCGGAAACGATTCAAATCGTATCAACATTTTTTTAAAACAAAAATGAGTTACTATTATGGCCAACAAGAAAAAAATGTTTTCGGAATTAAGTGTGACATTTCAGGCTAATGAACCCAATTTTTAGAAAAAATATTGAGAATTTTTTGGTTATGGATAACGCAAGTACTGTGGACTGATTCATATATATATCTCTATATTATAAAAAGATCTCGCCGCCGCCGCCGCCGCCGCCGCCGTGTCAGGAATCGAGGGGGGGGGGGGGTCAGCTTCACCAAACTGCACGGTGAAAGTGACCTGGGAAGGGACTTCGGATGATTTTTTCTAAGTCCTTCAAGGGGCCCTTGGGCCTGAATTTTTCTAAGTCCTCCAAGGGGCCCTGGGGCCTGAATTTTTTTAAGTCCCTTAAGGCCCCGTCCCTTAAGG